>VZSV01000141.1:1978711-2009171 GCA_013398735.1 Nothocercus julius
TTTTTTTTTTTTTTTTTTTACAATTAATTTATGCCTTGCAGAAGTGTATGGCCCAAGGACGTGTGTGTGTTAGCAGCGTTGGAGGTTTAGGCCCTGCCAATACATGTGTGCTCTGGTCTGCATCCCTTAGCAGGCTCTTGCCCAAGAGCCACGATGACCATCACACAGCAGGCCAGCGCTGTAGTCTTGTTGCGTGCCATGGAGCGGGGGCAAAACAGGCATTTTCACTGCTTTGTCTGATAAAAGCTTTGAGTTTTACCTAGGTTTCTGCAGAAGGAGAACTGGGGAGATGTCGTAGAAAGGCTGAAGAACTCCATGGTTTTTGTCTTGTGTGGCACTTCATGACCTTCCCACCTCTGCACAGTGGGTTCCAGGTGTTCTCCACCTGCCGAGTGGGGACAGTGGTGTCACTGGTTGGAAAGCACTTTGAGCAGCTTTGGTTGACGGGACAATCAGCGTGAATAGCACTTACTTGTCATATCTGATGCCACAAAGAGAGAACCTGACTGCCTGCCAGGCACCTTTCTGCAGAAGGGCTCAAAGCTGTAGGCTTTGCTTCCTTTGATGCTCAGCAGAGGGGAGGAAGATACGGTCTTTTCTCAGCAGCACCATGCTGCTTCTTGTTGTACCAAACGGGTCCTGGGACCTTCTGGCTCTTACTCTGCTTTGTGCCACACTGGTCAGCAGCGGGTTTGTTTCTGGCTGGCCCAGAAGAACACAGGTTTCCTCATCTCTCTGAAATGATGTGTGTCCTTGCTGGCCAGGAAGCGAGTTTGTAAGTCATGGCGTGGCCCTATTGCAAGTAACTGCAGAGTAAGTCAGTAATACAAAGCTGCTGTGAACTGCAAACCCAGCAGTTGGTCTGTCTCTCATCCTGGGGTCTCATACGAAGGATTTGTGTACAGCAACTACAGTACTGGGGGTTTGTTAGCAGGGTGCTGATTAGTTAAGCTTTGGAACTCCCAAAGCCCGGACACTGGCAGTCTATATGCTCATGGTAAATAATTTCATGCTCCTGGGTTTATTTAATTGCTAACTGAAGTAGTGTAGAACTATTGTGAACTTAGCTAATTTACTAGAATATCATGGAATATTTACATTTAGTGGTAGGTTGACTAGGGTGAAAGTGACCAAAACTTTTCATGGAAAGGTGAACCACCCTGAAAGTCCCAGGAGTCTTGCTGTGACAGATGGACAGGCAGAGGGATAATCCATCTTGACCTCTGATGGAATCTAAAGTATTACTCAAAACTCTTGAAATTGTGTGATGACAACTTCTTCTCTCTCTCTTTTTTTTTTTCTTTTTTGGCACCTACGAGGGCCCTGGCTGTGTCCTCTGTTCCTGTCACACTGTTGATAACTGTCAGCCTCGGGCTGCTTCTCTCTTCAACTGCTATTTGGGAGATGCTGGCTGAGTACAGTGTTTGTAAGCCTTGGGTAGCATCCCTGTGTTCTTGTCTGCACACCAAGCCTTAAACATGTCAAGAGGTGTCCACATCACTGTTTGAAGATGTGGTTTTAACCAAATTTTGTTTGTGTATATATATTCATTTGAGATTAAGCTTGGTTTATTTCAGTCTGACTGAAATTAGTAAATAGAAGGTTTTGGTTTATTTCAGTCTGACTGAAATTAGTAAATAGAAGGTTTGAGCACTGCTGAAATTAGTTGTTCTCTGCTTGAAATAGGAGCATCTATGCACTGTGTAAACCTGAATGAAGGCAGGACATTTCATCTGATTATTTTTTTTTTTCTTTCATGGTAGAATCAAGAGAGAGAATTACTTTTCCTCCTGCTTTCTCCTACTTTACGTTCTCCTGATAGTGTGTTGCTGCAGAAGAACATGCTGGGATAGAATAATTGGCAATGAAGGCAATATTTAAAATGGGTAAGAGGTATCTGTGGAGGTGATTGATAGTGGAGTACAAAATCTTGATTGTCATGATTTCCACTGAAACAGCAGGTGTGCATGCAAGCATTCTCTTTTTTTAGCCTGGCAGAGCACTGACATGCAGAAGGGGAAGTTGCGTGTGTTTTTGGTGTTATGTCTATTTCGTATCAATGAGGTTGCTTTTTTTGTTTGAGACTCTAGGATTCCTACTGTTGATATGAAATGGTAAAAAATGTCACTTAAGGCTTTTCTTTTGCTTCTTGCTTAATGAGATGGGTGAAATCTGTGGGCAAGGCAGTTAAAAAATTCTTGTTTTGACTGGAGGCATCAGCTGTGTTACCGTCTGGTGCTGGAGTGTCACTCAACAGTTTTTAGTGGCTCCCAGTCTCGTTTTCTGCCTTTGCCAGTCTTTGTTTTTAGCCACAGGTCTGCCCATTTGCATGGGGGCAAATGAACTAAACGCCCTCAATTTCGCTACAGCAGTAATTCTCTTCGGTTTGCCTATTTTTGGTGTACCTTTGGGGAGTGCTGGCACTGTTTTATTATTTCAAATTTAGAGAAGAGGAAAGAGCTGAGTATATATTGAACTTAGGTATTTTAGTGAAAAAACAGACTTGGACATGGTCATTCTGGGAGGTGTTGGATTGTGTGCAGTTTGTAGCAAGGAATTTTTTGTTGTGCTTTTGAAAAGTAACTTGTGGGTATTCGAGCAAATAGTTTGTTTATGTGCAAGAATAGCTTAAGTCAAGAGGTATTAAAAAGTTGCCTACAAGAAACGATATTTAAACTTTTTCAGCACCTATGAATTGTTCCCAGCTTTTTCTAGATTTTTGATATTTTACTTTTTTGGAACTAGTATCTTTAAAAAGCAGTATTTTGCACATCTCTGCAGTGTTTGTGCAGATTTCCGTTTTGTCTGAACCTGTATTTTTTCATGTTGAAATACTTTCTTTGATCCCACTTGAAGTGTTCAGTTCAGCACCTCTCTGGCCTCCTATCTTTTTTCTTTTTTTTTTTTTTCTTGAAGGGGTATAGTAGCAAAAAGACCCTCTCCTGAAGTGCCTGCTTCTTTGAACTGCTTAAAATAGATTACTATTTTAACAGATATGTTTGCTCAAATACATATTACTTGATGTAAATCTACTTTGTTGTCAGAGCTAAGCTGATAGGCTGTGATGTTGATTATTAATCAGTTTGTGAATGTATTTAGTTAAAACTTAGGGCTGAAGAAGTCCACAGACTACACAAGGAAAACAAGAATGCATCCTAGGAAAAGTCTTTGGAGCTGCCTCGTGTTTGAAGCTGGCTAGTCTTTGATGCCTGTCTGCCTGCTGATGGCAAGGGACTCACACTCGCAGTACACTTGACGTGATTTCTTATATAGAAATATTGGCAATAGGTAGATGTGAGGATGATGCAGAGGTGTGTGTTAGGCTGTGTGTGTACCTCGGATCTGGGGCAGATGAGCTGTCTGCGTGTTCCTGGGCAAACCTGCAGTCAAGACTTCCTTGTAGAGTTAACAGAAGCTTCTTTAGATGAGCATCTAAACACATTGATTTTTGCAGTGAATTAGGAATTGTGCTTGAAGCCCCAAACCTGCACACATTTAAAGAGCCAAAATTATTCTTATATTCACATCCTGTTTTCTTCTGAGGGGTGGCTTGAAACTAGACTTGTGTTGATCATGTTTCTTGATTTATATGGGGACCATGTGTTTTAGAAGCATGAGTCTTAATTAGTCTTTTGTAAAATAGCTGTTGATATATTTAAGATTTTTTGCTTTAAATCTGGCAGCATCTGGAGAAAATAGCTGAGACTTTGGTCAGACTTATAAAGAAGACAGACAAAAAAGGGTCAGCTTGTTGTGCTAAGATATAATGTGCATTATGAGGGTGCCCTTTTTGAACACCTGGAGTATGTCCGTACCCAACATGTATCAGGTGTTAAGGCTGAGGTAGAATGGGGCTCCTGAACAACTAAATGAAACTCTTGATAATCAGACTGTGGGGAGCAGATCACAAACTGAAAATCTGCAAAGTTCTGCAGTAAGTTACTTAAATCAGTACCTCAGTATTTGGTAAAGATCAGAAAAAAAAAAAAAAGTCTTCTACAGTTTTCGTTCTTTGTTCAAAATCAGTAATTACACCCCCATAATGGCCCCTCTGGTGAAGATGCAGAAGTAATAGATGGAGAGGAATAAATTAGTTAGGCACACAGTAATCACAGCAGTGGCCAACTCAGCTGTACAATAGCACAAGAACTAATGCAGTGGCTCCTGGAAGCGCTTTTTTTCATAGGAACAAGGCCTGCAGCTCCTTGTACCTTTTTCTTTTTTTTTTTCCTTCCATTACACCATTCAGATGCATAATGCTTCATTTTTAGCACTGCTCTGTACTGAGTGTATTCCTTTGCTGGGATGACGTGAGACTGGCTGCTCCTTGAAGAGGTGGAGACAGGGAATGTCCAAAAGGGTTTTCATACGGACAGCATGACTTCTGCATCAGTGCGCTGGTTGGGGCTGAGATTTGTCTGCAAGGGTCATCTGTTTACAGATGAATTCTGCTCTTGCTCAGGCCATTGTAAATCAGTTTTGACCCTGTTTACATCAGTTCTGTAAAAGTGGAGAAGGAATTTAAGCAAGAAATTAAGCCCATGTATTCCTGTGACTTTTTCAGGGAGTGAGGTTTGGGTCAGGATGCTGCTGCTTGTTC
The DNA here is from genome assembly GCA_013398735.1 of Nothocercus julius. Taxonomy (NCBI): domain Eukaryota; kingdom Metazoa; phylum Chordata; class Aves; order Tinamiformes; family Tinamidae; genus Nothocercus; species Nothocercus julius. Next base: position 1,983,312 of record VZSV01000141.1, read on the forward strand.
TAACAGAAACAGTGTTTTAACAGGAATGTTAATTTTGGAGAATGATCTGCCTGTGGCATGTTTGTCTTGGCACAAAAAAAAATGCAAGAAAAAATTATTACATGAGGCCCTGTAGGAGCACCTTGGCTGTCTGTGACAGTGGGCAAGTCCAGGCTGCTCTCTATTTCTGAGTTCATCTTGGGGATGTTCTCTTAAATTTGCCATCCTGGCGACTCTCTTCTTTGGAAGGAGGGTTCTCTCATCCTTTCCAGTCTTGCATGTGTATTCTGAGATTTAATCAGAGCAATGGAAAATCTACTTGCAGCCTTAGTGTACAGCGTGCAGTGAGGGAGGCTCTTATTTAAATATAAGGAGTATGCATGAAATGTATGCCCTGTGGATGCAGAATATAAGTGTTTGGTCTCTGGTGAGCACTTCAGACAGACAATGTCTCCCTGAGCATTTCTGTAATGGTAAAATGGTTTTGCAAATAGTATTAATAAGCATAAAAATGTATTCTGAAGCTCATGGTAGGAAATGGGCATTAATTAAGCCGCTGTGCTAAATACCTCCAGCCCCATTTTTCTAAGGTTGGGTCTGTTCATTCTGTTCTTCCACACACACAGTCCTGGAATAGCCTGGGTCGGAGATGCCTGGAGGCTTCCTGACTGTCCTGTTACATAGTGCAGCTTATTTGGAATGCCTGATAAAGTATGTGACAATGGGAAATCGTTAGATCTGGTGATAAAAGTTTCCTTTGCTATTGAGACTGAACTTCTTGAACTCAAGTCATGAACTTGGTCACTTCAGAAAGTGTCACTGTCTGCTGGTGGCAGAGCTTCCTGGTTGACTAAATTAAATCTTGGGCTTCTAGCAAGTGGGAAGTCTTCTTCATAAAGTGGGTTCTCACTATCTGACCAAAATAAGTGCTGCTGTAAGTGCTTACTAATATAAATGTCTCAAAGTAAATGCTGCGTAATTACTGACAAAAGAAAATGAGATGCTCTTGTGAAGATTAGGGTTGGACATATTCTGTCAGGGAGATGCACTGCTGTGTGGATTAAACATCTGCATTTTATATCTCCTCTCTATTGCCCAATCTGTGAGTCTGTATTTAGGGATTAAAACAGTCTGTACAGAATTTCCTGGAATTTAGCCAAATGAGACACACTCTTACTGCACAGAGTATTTCGTAATACTTATATCTGCTTGAATAAAAGTGTAAAGAGAAGTGAAGTTGTATCATTGCCCGTTTAAGTTTTCCTAATAAACTGGCATGTCTGACTTTATCTTCTGTCTCATTTTGAATTGGAAGCAGATATCCAAAGAAGTGGCTGACATTCTAAATGCCCCCAGTGATGATGAAGATTTTATGGGTTTCCAGAATGATGCTCCTGTACAGACATTGTTATCAGAGAACAGATGTGGTAGTTTTGATTCTCTGGAATCAGGCAAAAAGGTAGGAACAGATTTCGATGGCTCAGTTGAGCTCATTTGATACAGTAGTATTTCTTTGAGCCTATCTCAAGGCTGCCCAAGCCATAACTCACCACAAAACCCAGAAACTGCAGTCTTTCTATTAAATATAAATGATCTTTTTGTCCTTTTTGGGTTTGGTTACTTTTTAAGACTTTTTCATAGTATAGAAAGGAAAATGGATTTCATTAGAAGGTGAAAGTAAGTAAAACAGGTGTCTGTAACTCTTTAATACAGCATTTAAGAGGGAAAGAAAATGATCATCCAGAGGTAGCCTGCAGTGGATACATCAGCCTAAGGAGAAATGTGTGACAATAGATGGTTTCTGTGAGAATCCCTGCAGAGGGACAGGCAGTATTTCTTTCAGAAATTCATATCCATGTATTGCTGTTTCTGCATTAAAATTGCTGTTTTAGTGGTGGTAACCCACAAAACAAAATTAATTCTTACTCTGATTTTGAGATTTGCCAATTCTGATGTTTTATTAATGAAATAGCTAATCTGTTATTTTTATAATTTATTTTTCTTTGAGTTGATTACAGGAAGAAAAGAGAAATGCTGTTCTGTTTTAGCTTTCATAAAATTTTCTCTTCTATCCTTCTGAAGGTTATGAGCTCTAGACAGAGAGATGGGCTAATGTGCTGAATGGTGTCTGTGTTGGTTGTGTCCTAGCTAAGATTTACCAGACTGTTAATAACCAAGCTGAAAATGACTTTAAGTTTTTAGCCCACCAGATTGCTACCTGGTAAAGAGTTGCTGAAGACGAGGAAGATGATTAGTGTTAGTAAAGGGAAGGAGCAGAATGAGACTTGTGTGGTATCATTAACTTACCAAGTCCCAAGTCCTGTACAAAATGTGGAAACCTTTTTTTGTTTGTTTTTTTAAGTAGCCCTGCAGTTTATCATATGGAGAAAGATAGTCAATAAGATAAAGTGAAATATCCTGGACTTCAAATCACTTTTGTAATCTTGGTGCTAGACAGTGGTACTGATAACTTAAGAAAATCAGGAGGTAGGCTGCTGTGTTCCTGGGTTTGCACAGAGTGGGAGTAATGATGAGCGTGAGGATGGTGGTAGGATAGGCCTCGCGCAGGAGCCAGAGCTGCTGCTTCTGCCAGATGACTGCAGACAGGTTCTGGTAGCTCTCTGGGCTTTGGCCTCCAGTTTGTGAAGCAAGGGTTGATAATGGTCTCTTCTGCATTTCATCAGAGCTTTTTAAAATCCTCTGATGAAAAATACTCTGTAAGAGCTAGGTGCTGTTAGTTAATATGTGGTGCTGGAAAAGCTGCAGTATTTCCTGCCCACAAATGAAAGTAGTTCAGAACTTAAAGCTGACAGAGAGCCTTCCTTATCATTTCTGTGTGTCCCTTAGGCTCTGACTTATTTTAACTTGCCGGCAGTATTGACTTTAACTTCTTTGCCACTTCTTTGCCACTACGTGATAAAGACCACTTTTTTTTTTTTTTCTCCTCCTGGGTCCTGTCTTGTATGTTGCCAAGTAAAACTGTTGCTTTGAAAGATCCCTGTTCTGCAGGAAAAAAAAAGGTTTTGGTGTGAAACAGCAAAATGATGGGAAGTTAAGAAAAAAATTGCAGTGACTCAAAAGCCAGGCACCTGTTTTACTCAGCAGTGAATGGCATGTTACCTGGGGTCAAAAAAGCTGCCTCAGTTGCTCCCTGGATGTGGATACATGAGCGCTTTTACAGGTGTCAACTCTGTATGTCTGTTGTTCGTCAGGGCTTTCTGCAGTCCCTGTAATCACCACACTAGTGTCCAAGTTTTAGAGATTTCTCCTACAGCTAGTCCTGCTGATTATTTTGCCATGTGCAGACCATTCCTTGTAGGTGTAGCATAGCATAGCTCCAGGTTTGCTGCTTTCAGTCACGTTAGCTAAGGAACAACTTACATTTTATTTTTCCTCTCACTCTAGCCATTGGTGTGAAATTTCATGAAAACATAAAATGCATAAAAACTTTGATTTCCCTCCACGAAATGCAATTTAACTTTAAAGTAACTTCCCTATTGTGTTTGTTCCTTTCTCAAGCAGCTGCACTGCAGCTATCAACAAAAGAATAAAGTAATTTTGCTTAGAGAAAACTCATTCCAATTACCCATAATAATTTGTACATGTTTTAAGTGCGAAGAAACAGCATATGCAGTAGCTCCCCCTCCCATTCCCCTGTAAGTTTTTCCACTCATCTATTGTATCTGTTTTGCACCAGATATTATCTTAACGTAAAGAAGTCTGTAATTAAAGTCAGAAAAAGGAGGAAATTGAAGGAGGAATAAAGATATTTAGCAAGTGCCTCCTATGAAAGGTCACTTCTGTATCTTGCGTGGGAGGAAGAAATAGCATAGGAAAATTGGGGGAACAAACATATCTTAAGTAAATGTTGCTGACTTTCAAAAGGCAGGTGTGGTATTAACATGTATATGTTACTGCCATTAACAAGTCTTTCAGAGGACTAATAGGGACAATTAGATTCTCTAATACTGATTCAAATTAAAAGTATGGAAATGAATTTCTGATTTAGTAAATGCGTTGTTTTTGTGAAGAGAGCATTATATTTATGCCTTATTGGTATGCAATGTGTGGGCCCTGAAAAGGGTTTTGATGAGACTGATTTTTTTCATGGAATTACTTTTTTTTTTTTAATTAGTCTGTATGACAGAAGTTTGATATCTGTCTAGGCTAGAATATCTTTGAGTGATAAAAGGATAAACCACAACACTTAAGCTGAGAATTTGAGCGTATTTTGAGTAGAACGATTTTAATTCGTATGTTTGAAGCTCTTCTGTTTTGTGTTGGTTTCTTTTACTTTAGAATAGTACGAGAGTGAACAGACTCCATCTCCAAGAGCTATTAGTGCTTCTGCAGAAAGCTCAGAGAGGAACTTTGTTTCTATCTTTAATTTTAAAAAGGAGCGCTCTTTCTTAATGTGATTTGTGTTTGGATTTCCTTTTTATTTTTTTCTCCCATATCCAGAAGAAACAAACCAAAAGACCTCCTGGTGGTTTACAAAAAAGTAAGATAATTCATCTTACTGGGTAGTGGGGAATAAGAGGTGAACAAAAAATGTTTTCCTTATGAGAAGAATATCTTGTGCTCAAAATGAGAAAAAAAATCTATTAATTTAAAATAACTTGATGGTGAAATTCTGGATGTCTCCTATTCTGTTTTCTTTTGTCAAATTTTGCCTGTTAAATGTTTTCACAGAAACTGCCATCTAGCTGGTATTTGTGTAAATCTTAAGAGTATTTTTATTTTGACTGTGCATGACTAGTTGGTATATCACAGTCTCTCATAGCTACTGGTTGGTATTTCCACAGAATGTTCGGCTTCAGCCCAGATACCTTACTGAAGAGCTGCAGAGGATTTTCACTGAAGACACAGACTCCGAAACTGAAGTTTTCGAAGGCTTTGCTTCAAGTGAGGTGGATGTGAACAAAAAACGAGTTCTGGTAAAGGAAGCAGTATTGCAGTACCACCTGTGCATGTGCTCACCTCTGAATGTATATGTTGACTTTTATTTTTCCCTCTTTTGTGTGAACATTATATTCTAGTAGTCTAGTTTCTGACAAACTACGATGTTCATTATTCATGCTGAAGAAAAATACCTACTGTATGAAAAGGAATGCTTAATTTAATATAGGATGTTGTATTGGAAGTGAGGGCATCTCCCCATGCTTGTAGTATTAAGGAGGACTGACAGTGCTAGGCAAGATTGCTGTCTAGAACTAGTGATTGAAAAACAACTTTTTCTTCTGTCACAGTTGATAATATAACGTGAAATTTTTTCTGCCTTTAGACAGCAGAGTCAGATTTGAGTGATGAAGAACGTGGTAATTTATTGGGTAGTGAGGAAGAAGAGGAGGAAGAGAAGAAGAAAGTTTCACCCAAGAGAAGAAGCTTTGGTCTTCGTGTCGCATTTCAGTTTCCAACAAGGAAGTCTTCTGAAAAAAAAGTGCCTGAACCAGATTTTTCTAAGTTACCTGTTAAGGACAATAAAGACCTCACACCTCTTTCCAATGAAAGAAGTCCCAAGCGATGGCACAAACTAGAGGGCTCTGCTTCAGAATCTGAAGAAGACATTAAAGAAACAGATGAAGAAAATTCCAGTGCTCTGCTTAAAAGAGCTATGAATATTAAAGAAAATAAAGCCATGGTAAGACTTAGGAGGAATATTTTGTTTCTGGTGTCTTCATGTAAATACTTAGCTTCAGCATACTTGAATTTTGGGATCCTCAAAATGGTGTGCTGGGATTTTCAGGAAAACCTCATGGTGCTTAGGGATGAATTCTTCCCCTAGGAACACCCCAGAGGACTGTCAGCACTCAGATGCTTACTTCTAAAATAGCCTCAAGTAGAACCATGCAGCTCAAGTTTGAAAAAAAAATTCAGAATTGAGCATCTTGTATGTGGTTGTGAATACAGATACCAAGTCTTATATTCAGAACATGCCAAAAAAAAAAAAAAAAAGGACCTCTTGTGTGCTGCTTAGTGTCAACTACACAATAGCATTTCCAATTGCTGTTTGTGGCTGAGAGATCTATTGTAGTTACTAATTGCAAATACTCCTAAAAAATAAGGATTGTACGTATTGTACATAAAACTTTTCATTTGTGTGAGATGTGATGTTCACAGTAGTACCTCACTATATAGCTAGTTGAGGTATGTGTACCTGCGGGAGGGGAGAGAAGCTCCAATCATCACCTAGTAGCTTTTCAATCTGTTGTCCAGAATTCGTCCAGCTCTTTGTCTCTTATCATACTGCTGGGCAAGCCCAGCTTCAGTCTGAGTCCTGAGCTGATCCTTCAGTTTTAGGTATACTGGCTTGCAGTTCCCAAAACTTGCTTTAGTTGTGTATTTATTTCTAATCTTTCTTGTTTTCTCACTGCTGCAGTGCTATTCTTGCTGCTCTTCCTTCTAATTTTCCAGCCTTCCTTCTGCTTCAGCCACTATGAAATTCATTAGCATCCTAGGTACAGCACTGTAAAGATATTAAATATATCTTAAGTGCCACACTGAACTGTTTACTGAGAAATGCTGTATCCAGCTTTTAATCTCATGGTCTCTGTGACTGTCTGCAAGACAACTGCTAGCCAGGTTCACCTCTGCTACTGCTGGCTTTTCTGAAGGGAGCCTCATGCTGGTTTTCCAGAATGAGTCATGTTGTTTTGGCCCTGTCAGTCACTCTTTCGCTTAAGAGACAAATAGGCATTTGGGTCTTCCATGTGATACAGCAGAATTTTCCTGCCAAATGGCTTGTGGCGCTGCCTACTCTGTGGCTGGGGAAATGACCTGAGCAGAGGATTCTGCAGATGCATGTGCACATGTCCCTGGGTGTATGTGTACCCAGAGGGAACTCAAAGCAGTTGGTGTTTAGTGTTGTTGATTGGGGTTTGCAGCGTTTGTGAAATAAGCAGCAGTTCTTGTGCTGGAAGAAAAGGAAGCTCCTTGTCTTCATTACCAGAGCCCACTGCAAATTACAAGCAAAGTGAGCCTTATTTAATTGAAGTGACTACAGAAAGGTTCCATGCATTTCATGCGGAGATGTAATGTATTTAGAAATAATTCGTAGTGCCCGTGAGTGAATGATGTGTATGAAATATTTTGAAGTTTGAAATGAGTTTTCAATACAATACTACTGTTCATTTCAGCTTGCCCAGCTATTAGCAGAACTGAATTCCATACCTGACTTGTTTCCTGTGAAAACACCCACCTCAACTCCTTCGGTAAGTCTCTGTGACACACTACTGATGACAGATATTTTTGCTAAACTTTTTGTTATTATGTTTACTGATGAAACTTTACCAAATTTGTTCTGGTTTTATATAATTTTGGTCACTTTATTTGTATGGACTTGCTGTTCACTAATATTTAAGTACCAAAATTTTATAATAGTGGAGATTTATAAGATACTTTATATCAAGATATAGAACAAGATCAGATGCTATTTTATCACTTTTGCCCCAGAATGACTTCTGAGATGCTAAACAGATGTCTGTATATGTGAGAATGAGGGAGTTAACAGATGAATAGTTGCTTTCCTTTGTGTTTTGATCCTGTTAATTTCTCTCTCATTTACTTTTCTTATAAAATCCACATTTCCCATTACAGCTTCAATGACAAAATTTAACCAGTCCAACATAAAAACTGGGGTGATACTGTAGTTACTTTGATCAGCTTTTCTTGGTTTGAGGCTGAGTACTCCCAGGTGATCTATGATCACCCTAGAATAGTATTAATCCACAAGTGTTGTGAACTGAAGATATTTGAGATAGTCATACCTTTATTAAAGCCATATTGTTTCTATGGTAATTGTCATGTGGAAACAAATTTTATAGTCTTTAAAAAGGCCGAAACCTTGCTAGCTGTTGTTAAGTGATTATTGTAGAATATTAAATATTCTTTTTATATATACATTTTATTTTTATTTAATAACGTTATTTGAAGAGGGGTGAGGGAAGCAGGATTTTTGGGTTCCACCATGTCTCCTTGTAATATGAAAGTTGATATCTTTCACTCGTTTTAAGGAAATAGAGAGTATGGCAGCAAGCAGAGTTACATTCTGCATCTTGTTTATGTTGTCAGGTTTAATATGGTCACAGATGCCTTTATGGTAGGTGGCTGTACAGGTCTCTTGTGTGAATTCAGTCATGCACAATGGATGGGTGTAAGGATACCTTGTGCCTTTCAGGAATGTGGATGGTCCATGCATGGCCCTTTCAGTTTAAATATATAAAATAAAATAATTTAGAACTTGAGTTACTCCTTGAAAGTGAATTCAAGTTGTAGACAAATATGAACTGCTAAAGATCTTGAACTGCAGAGGAACAGTGAGGACTAGCTTCTACCCTAAAATGCCTTCTGTGAAATTTTTGTACTATTTTGTGATGTTAATTGGTAAAGAATTCGACTGTGAATGTGGTGGTCTTAAAGGAACAAAAACGCATATAGGGAAAAATTCTTAAGTATGCTAGAAATTGCTGAGGTTTGGCTTAGCAAATAATGAGTGGAAGAAGAACAAAATGAACCAGAATTGTACAATTGTCAAGCAGCTATTTTGAGATAATTGTTGGTGTTTAACACCACAAACATTTGTTATCCCTTTTTTCTGTCTTTCTGTGTTTTTCCATCTCTAGAAACAGAAGAAAATCCCAAGGAGGACATTTACTGAAGGCCAGATAGAGCGTCGCATGAACCCAACCAGAAATGCTCGTCCACCAGAGAAATTTGCCTTGGAAAAATTTACTGTGTCTGCTGCCAAATTTGCAGAACATTTCCGTAACTACAGACAGCAAAACCTCTTGAAGAAAAGACTCAGTGTGGTATTTGCCCAACTTTAATGTCTCCAGAAATCAAGGATTAGGAAGTATTCGTTTAAACTTTTGTCCAACATGTAAAGCAGGCATCACATTTTACAGAAAGTTGCTGAGAAACTATGTTTTAGTATTAGCTACAGAAGAAATTATCTTGCAGGAATTTTTGTCTCCTCTTTCATCCATTAAGTAGACTCTGTTTGTGAACTGTGTGTTATCCAACATAACAAGGCAGTTTACTCCTGTTGTAGCATTTATTTATTATTTGAAAATGGTTAGAGCCAATACTGTGTGAGGCCTCAGAGTGGCAATGCTGGGTGCTGGGTGACAGAAGGACAGATCTTTCTTCAGGTCAAGGAAAAACTAGCTAGAATCCTTCTCTGAAGACAGCAGAGGGAGGATAGAGAGGAGTTGTATAGCTGGACTTTGGATGGTTAAGGGAATCTGTACCAGCTAACTGCTGACACGCTGGTAAGCCATTCAGAGTTTTAGATTTTATTTTCTCCCCACCTTTTTTCGTTTAATCTCCTTTTGATACATTCAGTTGCATCTCCTGATTTTTCCCCTCCTTTGGCCAGTGATGCTTTTTGCATGATTATTATTTAATGTGTAGTCTTTATGAGGAAGATTCTTAAGTTTGTACCTGTGCATGGCTGAGGTTGGATCCCAGTCCTCCTAATGGGGATAGCTGAAGCATTACAGAGGGAACTTGGCTGTTAACAGGAGAGTAGCAATGATTGAGAACATGGTCTAGTAAATGGAGAGAAACAGCTGATTTGAGGTCAAATAAGGTGTTAAGAATAGGGTAGGAGGAAAGGTAAAAGATCAGATGAGAGAAAATGTGCATGAAATTTGAAATCTGGAAGCGTGGACATCTGTGTATCAGAGTCAAAGAGAAAAATATTGGAAGAGAAAAAGAGCATTTAACAGTGGGGAGAATACTTTTTTTTTTTCCTCAAGTAAGGAAAAGGATAATAAAGGGCTGGGTATGGCAGGCATAGCCCAAAATTTCTCTTAAGTTGTTTTATATGATATGAGTGTCATTACAGAAATTAGGATACGGATTGTGGGAATAGAAGTAGCAAGGAGATAATTATGGGAAGGAAGATCCTACAACCAGAATAAATAATAAACACAGTAGAGAAAGAGTTGAGGAGGAGAGGGAGAGAAAGAGGTGGTAATGATTTTGATGGAACAGTAGCTCTATTCCCTGTTCTTCCAGTGGTCCCTGGGCCTGTAGTTTGCCCCCTCTGGCCTTCCTTTCTATTCCAAAGGAAAGTATTTGTCACCCAGTGTGGTGACAGTCCTCATGCCACCAGACAAAGGTGTTGAGATGAGTTTGTTTAGCAGGGGGATTGTGGCGTGCGCAAAAGGAGGAGGTCATCAAAGTACTCGTCGTGTCGTCCTGTAGAGGATATTACTGAGGAAGATTTGGACAACGTTGCAATCACTGTTAAAGACAAAATCTATGATAAAGTTATAGTAAGTGGCTGTTACTTTCTTTATGCCATCCATCCATTTTAAAGCATTTTTGAGTTCATCTGGTGCTTGCTAAAAGGTGTGCCTTCCCGGAGTTCCTGAGAGCACGGCCCTGCATTATCACACTGTGCAAACACAGCTTGAAGGCTTTGCTGAGCTTCTGTGGGCTTGTCCTTGCTGGTTTCTACCAGATCACAATAGGATGTAATTCATTAAATACCTCTATTTTCAGTGTTTGCAGTGGATTGAACGCTGGTTTTAGCATTTTTTTTTTTTTTTTCNTTTTTGGCTCCGCAAGGCACTGTTGAGACCAAATCTTCCCTGCCACAGAGCTATTAAATGTAAATGGATATAGCTAATGACTCACTACTGATAAGAATTGATGTCTCATTTATCTTTCATTCTCGTATCACATAAATAACTGTTGCTGTGGTTGTACCATTAAATAATACTGAGTCCTGCTGCTTCTTGTACCCCCCAAAATGACATTTTTGTAAGGGTGTTGGTTAGTTTCCAAAACTCTTGAAACTCTTCCTCCTTTCCCTCACCTGATTTGCCTATTATTAATGATCATAAAGATCTAGATGAGCTTTTTATTATACATTTCATGCCTCATTATACTTGCAGAGATGAGTCACAAGCTCGTTTTCCAACTAGTTTTAGCATTTTTTTTTTTTTCCCCAGAGCAAGGAAGGGAACAGAACAGAACATGAGGCTCATACAGTTTATGAGACTCCAAAGCAATTGAGGACAGGCACTGTCTCTAAAATCCCTAGCATATCTCCACATACTATATAATCGATCATAATAACAGCAGCTAAATTTTGTTAGCAGTTTTTGCATTGCTTTGTTTGAATTGAAGTTTGTGCTTTGCTGTTAGCAGAGAAAGGTATAGTAGGAGACTTCAACAACAAGCATTTAAGATACCTTTCATAAATACGTATTTCTCGTCCTTTGCAACTTTAGGGTAGTACTTGCCACCAGTGTCGACAAAAGACAATTGATACAAAGACAATCTGTCGTAACGAGGGCTGTGGAGGTGTACGGGGACAGTTCTGTGGCCCTTGTCTTCGAAATCGATATGGTGAAGATGTTAAATCAGCTCTGGTGGATCCAGTAAGTATTGTTTCTTTGGCCTGGAAGGAGAATATACTGGATGTGGTTTTGTTAGTAAACTGTGATGAGTGTAAAGCTGTGATAAATGGTGTTCACTTCTTTTGCTATAAGATGATACATACATAATACTGTTAGGACTAACACTGCTCTTGGAAATCAAGTGGAATTCTCAGCACAGAGAAGCAATAGCTGCTCTGCTGCAGTGTGGGCTTTTAGCCCCTCCACCGGTGCGTTCAAACAGCCAGGAAATGCACGGGGTAGCCTGCGTAGGGCAGTCTGGGGAATCCTTTGCTTTGACAGGCAGCCCTCGCAGCAGATCTGATGAAACCTGCAATTGTGGGTGCCTATCTCTTTTTGGAAAGTTCACCAGCCATAGGAAGTATCTATCATTAAGCATGTTTCAGATGCTTTTAGTCTATTCTAAGTTAACATTGAGCAGATCATTCAGTGAGCCGGAGTGGTCCGAGTAAGGAATATTCAGGCGAACAGACTAGAACTTAAATCATTTCTTTAATCCTGCAGAAATTTGAAAGTGTAACAAGTTTGGCTGTCTGTCTGATTCTGGCTTTTAAAATCTTGCCCTGAATAATAAAGTGGCAAGGAAGCCATATGCATGCCTGTTTGAGTAACGTGAAGGAGAATATAAACATACTCCTTACTCTCCCCTTTCAGGACTGGATCTGTCCTCCGTGCCGCGGGATCTGTAACTGCAGTTACTGCCGCCGGCGCGATGGTCGCTGTGCCACCGGAATGCTCATTCACTTGGCGAAGTTTTGCGGCTACGACAACGTGAAGGAATACCTTGAAAGGTGAGTGCTTTACATTGTGGTCATGGGCTCTCTCAGTGTTTCTTTCAAATGTAGTTAGTGAGTACTAGTCTCTTGTAGCTTATCATTCTAAAATAGCTTTACAGAATTTGAAAGCCCTTGAGTTACTGTATGACATTAAAATGAGCATGAGGCTTGGCCTCTGACAGCAGATAACTGTGTAAAAGGTGTTTCACTGCTTGGGAGTGTCTCGCTGATCATTGAGTAGGGGTGGTTTTACTTTAACAAGAAATAGTCACTTTTTAGCCTTTAAACCAATACCATACTTATGCTAGCTTATTTTTAAAATATACATCCCTTTAAATAATGCTTGGGACTTATATGGCCTGGAGCAAATCCTTCAGCTTACTTCTAGGCTGAAAACAGCCCCCACAAAGTGAGTCATAGTCTGTGTGTAAACAGCTAATTTACTTTAGAAAATGAAATGTTCTTCCATGTCTTGAAATCAATACTGATTGCCTCAGGCTTATAGGGGTGGTGGTTTGGAAACTTTCATCTTCAAAAATGGAAATAGTCTTTTTAAGTTTCCTAAAAGCACTAACTGTGTTTTCTCATGTGTCTTCTAGTTTACAAAAACAACTGGCAGATAACAACTGAGAACACTGAACTCAAGCTGTGCCTGCAAACAGTTAATATGTAGACAAGTTTTGACTTTTAAAGGTTTTTATTATGTTTTGTATAAGATAGATTTGTAGGATATAGTATATGCATTTCTGCATTTAGAATCTTTTTTATTGATTGGTCTTACACAGAAGATCTCAGGAAAACGTCTCAGTAGAGAAATCTACATGCAGTACGTTCATTTATGCACAGACCTGTACATCAAGTGGAATAGCACTCTTGAATCTTGAGTGGTTAACTTCTAACGTGGCCACACAGCTACGTGATGGAGATTTTTGTAGATTTGAGCAATATTTTTATTTATGTGAATGTGAAAATATGCAGCAAGGGTGTTTAACAACCACACAGAAAGCATACCCCCTCTTTAAAACAACAAAAACCAAACAAACAAACCTTTGTGTCCCAGACTTGAGCATAAAGATTCAGTTTTCTAATCCTTGCTTTCAGCACCTGTCCCTCCATCCCTTAGTTCATGGGCCTTGTCCCTGCAATGGAGGACCATTTTCATCTGAATGCCATTATATTCCAGCCAAAGCTAATGCAGCCTACTAGTGGGAGGATGTTATTTTTCTTTATTCCGAAGTGCAATTAACCACTGAAACATGAAAGTGGAAGAGTTTTTTTTGTATTAAAAAAAGTTTTATATAAAAAAGGAAAATTCATCCCAGTAAAGAAAAAGCATTGCTCACCAGCATTTTTTTTGATATCAGTGTACCTACTGCCTGAGCCAGCCATCTTAGAATAATCATACTTGGTTTAAATCAAAAAAAAAAATCAGACTTTTTAAAAATGTAATTCTTGCTTGGATATTTCTTTTAAAATGTACAACCAATTTTTCAGACAGCTTTGTTTAAATGCAACATGCTTGTATTGCAGTCTGATTATGTTAAAATTTGTGTAAGATACATTTCATTTTATGTAGAAAGAATAAAGAATAATCAAGAGAAACATGTGCAAGATCATTTGCATTGCAGATCAGTAATTGTTATATGGAGAAATACCTGCACACAACACTGAAGGACAAGGAAATAACATAGAACACACAGTGTTTCATTGAGGAATGTGCTTTTGTAAGGCAAATTAGCTGTGCCAGCTGATTGTGAGAAGTATTTATCTCCTTTTGCTTTAAGTACAAGGCAGACTCGAAGCAAGCCGCATACGCTCTGGTAGGCTTGGTGCTTAAGTGCTACTCTGGCCAAAACCCACTTAGCTGGCTTCTCTTTACTTTTCAGATTAAAAGTCCAAACGTCAATATGCCCTCTGTTCTTAGTTATGTGTACTGGATGTTTTTATTTTCCTTTCCATTCACTGGAAGAGCCCTTACTAAAATGACTGACATGGATGGAGGTAGTTCACTGAGCCAGGCTTCAGCTATGGGTTCCCAGTTGCATATCCCACCTGACTCCTGTAATAAATGTGATCATGGAGCTTAAAGGGTGTTCTGTAGTGCTACATCAGCATAATTTGGTTTTAAACAGATGTTTATTTTTAAATATGTCACAAAGCTATGTTTAAACATACAGTCTTAGTGTAGACTGACTTTGTATGTGAAGATAAACGTGATGCTCAGGGTAGTACTTCCCATTAGTACCTGCTGGATGGGACTGCTGGTTTCACCAGGGTGCCCTTCTAAGAACAGCAGTGACCGCAGACTACTCACATCAGGGGCTGTGGGTCTGGCAAAGTACAGTGGTCAAATTTTTCTGCTTTTTTCCTTCTTAAATGCAAATTGTCTGATACCACCTTCAGTAGTGCACATAAATTTCCAAGGTAAGGCTGAGAAAAGTACAGGCAGTGTAGGAGGGAGAGAATTCAGCAAGATGCTGAGCAGTCCTAGCACTTCATAGAATCATAGAATGCTTAAGGTTGGAAGGGACCTCTAGAGATCATCTAGTCCAACCCCCCTGCACACGCAGGGTCACCTAGAGCAGGTGGCTCAGGACTGCGTCCAAGTGGGTTTGGAAGATCTCCAGAGAAAGAGACTCTACAACCTCCACAACTTACAGCAAAGGGAAGTGGCAAAGCCTTACTTCAGCAAAGTGCTTAATATTTCTGCAAAATTCTCTTCAAAGTAAAACTTGATTTGCATGAATATGACAAGTTTTTAGTGATGAATGGAACAAAGCTGCTGGTTTTAGGTCAGAAGAATAACTTTGTATAGTAGCTCAACAGAATGAATTACTGTTGGCAGATACTGTAGCACACTTAGCAGGGAGCAAGGCCATGCACAGATAGATGTGCTAGTTTAGCCCATGTGTCTTTCAAAGCAGCACAGAAGAGTGCAGACTGCAGGATTTTCATGTGTGGAGAAATCATCAGCTTCCCTTTTGTTTGGAGACCACGGAAACGCATACTGGCATCATAAAGAATAGCTATTTTGTGTGTATAAAAATAATCTAAAACCCCCAAAATACCCAGAAAATACCACTACTCTTAAAAAAGTCACATTCCTTCAGATGAGGGTCCAACTGTTCAAGAAACCTGCTCATCTCTGAAATGAGAAGATTCATCCTCTCACATTCTTGAAAGCAAAGAAGAGCATAGGGGGGTGAGACAGTGTGTTGCACTGTTTCTGCCATGTTAAACTCCTCGGGAAGTTTCTTCAGAATATCATTCAGGACATTTTTCCATGCCAGTACAAATAGAGCTGTTACAAATCACTGCAATCAGGAACTCTGTTTGATGCCTCTCCTTGCAGTTCTCATTTTTTCATCAGTAGTGATCAAAGTTCTTAGGGTCCAAGACAGAAGTGCATGGCCACCTAAGCTATCTACTCAGCAGCAGTATTAAGAGAAATGATCACAAGCCAATTAACACTTTAACAGCCTCTATTAAAAAAAAAAAAAAAAGTTAAACTGACCCCCCACAGCCCACCAACCTGAGCTAAGCATGACTGCTGTATATGGATGTACCCGTAAGATTGCACTGCTTTTTGCCAAAAATGATCAGTAGTTTATATTACTATTAGTATATAATAGCTTCTGCCACTCCCCACTCCAAGCCTTATTGCCCGAGGCAGAAAGCAAAATACAGTGTGCACATTTACACATGCACACATAAAACACACATCTGCCCCGTCCCAAAAAAGCGCCTCTTTCCCTCTCTGTAGGCCAATTCTGGAATCCAGTACAAAAATTAAAAACATTTTTTAACAGCACTAATGTACAGGAATTGGAAGAAAGAAAAAAAAAAATCTTAGTTTCCATCTGAGGCATAGCGCTGGCAGGCTTAATGATGAATGCCATGAGGAAATCTCCACACTGTGATGTGGACAGGAAATATAAACGTTAACGTGAAAGCCACAAGATCCCCCGGGAAACAGAAGAACAAGGCATTGTTTCTCTGTTTGCACAGAGAGCTGTCATATTCCTCTCGGCAAAACCTCCATGATCTGACAGTGGTAAGAGAAAAAAAATAGTGTCCAGGGGAAAAAGAGGGAGTAAGGAAAGAGACAAAGTTAGAGAACAAGAAGGAGAAACTTCATAGAGCTGTGGTAGGGAGGAGAAAAACTAGAAGCTGAAGTCTAAACCTCAGGTCACGGAAACAGTAACTAAGTCTGGATCCCTTGCGCCTCTCTGATGACTACAACCATCTCCACAATGAGACTTCAAAATCGGAATCCTCATACAGGACAAAATGGAATGAATATCATACTATGATGGTAGTTTCTTATGATCTGGGTAACTGTCCATTAGGATCCAGTAGCAATTACATTTCTCACACTATATATTACAGTAGTTTCCTGGTAGCTGAGCACAGCAACACAATGGTTTTGCTTCAATATGCACAGACAGAGTGGCATACCATGGTAAATCTACACAATATTCTTTTGCAAGAATACTCTACCTACCATGAAGTGAGAACTAGAATATGAGTCTGTTTGGGGAGTTCTTGACTTCAGATGTAACCTGCTTATCCTTTTTTTTTTTTTTTTAAGCTAAGTATTAAGCATAAACACTAGGGTTCCATGCTTGAAGTCCAGTTTTTTTAATTTTTATGAAATCAGCTTGGCTGTACTTCTACTTACTCTCTGTCTGAGCTATCTTGCCTGTAAACAGAAACACAGTGCTCCATTTGCCATATTAAGTGACAGTGGTTATCTCTGTATTAGTGGTGTTCCCTTCTACATGGCATCCAATAGCTTAATATGGTTTCATAGATTAAGGCCTCCAAAAGGTAAATGCCACTGTACTACTAAAACTACAGACTTGGTGCAAGAGAGGTACTGAGGCTGAGAGACTCACAGACATCCTCCTCATCTAGATGTCTCCTCTTCAGACTGGCAAAAATAAAAGACCCTGAAAGTCTCCTCCATAGCCCCTGCTAGCAAAGAGAAGTCTCCAATGGGCTCAGAGCAAGCCCCAAACAAGGCTCCCGTTTGGATGAAGGGCCAAGGAAGGGGAGCAGCTGGAGAACTCTCTGCTTGGCTGCTTTTCCTGGCATGAACAGCTTGCATGTCACTGCCTGCTGCGCGGGGCAGAAACAAACCAGGGCTGCAGGCTGGGAGTGCCTTCCTGCGCTGCCAGAGCAGGATGGGGCCGGGAGGCCACGCAGAAGGGGTTTCTCACGCAGCAAACTGGAGCGAAGCACAGAAGTCCCTAACCTGGCCAATCTTAGAATCTTAGCAATAGTTTTCTAAGGTAATATTGCTATACTTTTTTTTTTTTTTTTTTAAAGCAACAAACAAAAAGGATAGACTCATTCTTTGTTTCCCACCTCATACTAAACTCACAATGAAAAAGAAATGGACTCTGTAACAAATCAAACACTCTGCCAATCCTTTGTTTTGGTCCAAATTCTTCCCTAGTACAGTACACAGTTTGGCCGCCATTCATCACTAATATTAACACGCGACTGATTTTTGTTAATCTGATCCATCTTTTCTTGAGAAATGAAATCTCTTGCTGAAATTACCTCATCTCTTAAGTAATTACCTGATGTTGCTGTCAAGTATGCTATCTCAGCACTGGGGTGCAGGCCATATAGCACTGGGCTTTGCGGTGGAAGGATTGAATCTATGTGTTTACAGTATCCAGCAGAGTCCAGGTTTGTGGGGCCAAGAAACTTGCTCCTGGAGCCAGTCCCCCGTCTAGCTGCAGTAAGAAAAAAAAAAAAAAAGCAAAAATGTCATTTCTTGATATGTTCTTTCCTACAAGGTTTCAGAAATCTGTCTGGAGACTATTGGATATGTGGAATACAGTTATCAAAGTCCATTCAGCACATTTAATACTTGCATACTTTTCTGATATTCCCATTTTCTGCACTACTGAAGTACTGCTATTTAAAGGACTGCCACTACTCAAACAGATGTACTGTAGTATTGTAAGTATTGAATTTCTGCATCTCCTCAGAAAGGACAAGCAAGGATTGCTATCTCATTTTGCAGATGGGAGTCTGATACTGAGTCATACAGGACCAAGAAGCAGGATCAGAGCCCTAACTCTTCTGAACCTCTATCCCAACACAGCAGTCATAACTGTAAGGTGTGCAGTTAATTAAGAGCAAACATACTGTCTCAAAATAACCTTTAAGATGTCATCAGGATTAAGGAGGCATCAGATAGATGAGACAAATATATGCAGTTTGGTAGCACTTGCAGAAATGGGATAGCACACGTGCCAGTATTTGAGAAATTCTCAGCTTGTCAGGAGGAGTGATCCTAATGTACTTTCCACTTAAATGTTTGCTAGGACATTTCTTTGTGTGTTGTGGCCCCTTTCTTTCTCTTCTGCTTGGTTCCGAAAATCCAGGAGCTGGAATAGCGAGGAAGAACATGCTACTCCAATCCATCTCGCCAAATGCAGGAAACTTGGGACAGGGGAAGGTGTATATTGCATCCTTGACCTTAACGAAACAGACAGTGACGACAGTTTTCACAGCAGAGAAAATTAAGGTCTCAGACAGCTCAATATTGAACAAAGTACTGTGAACTGCCCTGTTCCTGTAGAACAGGCAGCTCCTACCCCCTTAAGTAAAGACAAGACTTGGGACGTTGACACAGGTCAGGAGCTTGATTGCGATGGTGAGATGTGCTCTCTCTCTCTCTGGCCTGCCCGCCTAAGGACAGAATAGGAAAAAAGGCTCCATCAATCAGGTTTGTTTTTCAGTATCTCAGTTCCTGAGCAGGAAAGACTTCCCTGGATTCAAAGAAATCCTCTGAACCTAATGTCATAGAAATGACTGGGATTTACTCCAGTCTCGCAAGTTGTTTTTGCTGAGAAACCTTTCTGGCTATAAGTAGCTTTGTTTTCACAACAGCTATTTCTCCCTAACGCAAAGTCCACTCCACACAATCACAACACATTTTAAAGGCTATTGGCATTTAGTCAACAACCAACTGCTGCTTGCAGTAATACCAGTGAGCACTTATTTTTGAAGTCATTTTGGTTCTGCAGCCAGCCATTTATCAGCACCAGCATCACTAACTTCACCTATAATAAGCTATGTCTTAAGACACCACTTTCAAGTAGTGCCCAGTAGGTGCTGAAAAAAGCAGTTATTCACCTGAGTGAAAGACCAAAGCTGTCAGACAATCTGTACTTACCATTCTCTTTGGTGGCACTTAAAATAGGTTTTACTGTATTCCCGGAGTCATGCCCACAATCCCACACTGAAGGTTATTTGAGTTCACAGCAGGAACTCGCTGCCCTTTTGTCCACTTGACAAATCCCAGATAAGGTCCAGCAAAATTAGTGCATAGTGATTTACTTTAACACACCTTGTGGAATAAATTTATAGGTAAAAGAAATTCGTCATCAAGCGGGTAAAAGACAACGTAATCTCCCTAGTGAACATAAAATGACAACACTGATGAAACGTGTTGCCACCCTGTCTGCATTCATTTGACTGCCAGTCACTGAAGGAATTTCTGTTTTCTTGTCAAAAATGTTGCTTTCCTGCAATTACAGCAGAAAGCTTGGAAAGATATCATCTCATTGTTTAAAATAACAGTGGATCCGCACTCAAGGATGGGTCCCTAAACTTTCCAAAGGCTTTACAATAGCAGTGATTCTCCTCAGGTTTTCCCACCTATACTTATTTTACAATTATTTGTATGAAAGTTCAGGCTTGTGAAGGTTAATGGACTGCCTAAACTGGAAGCAGTAATTCTTTACTTATCCATAGGACAGAAGCAGAGTAGGAAACAGAAGAAGGAGCTTCCCACCATGCCCCCGCGACCTGGGCTGTCATCTGGAGAAATCAGCCTCGCAGAGGCCACGCGCACAGGACGGTTTATCCTTTCCATCTCCATGGCAACTTACTGTCGGGCCTCTTCTGAGCAGTTACTTCCAATTGTGCTAATCTGAGTGTGGCTTTTTGACAGAGGAAAACCCAGTTGTTAGGGATGGAGGAGCCACAAGCAAACTCATTTCACTTGGAGCACTAAGGCAGACTTCAGCTGCACCGACGGGGTGAAAAGTGCAGTCTCCCTAGCTTAGCCAAGCTGCACAAATGACCAGCTCAGACATAACATGTTAATATTTTTTTTCCCAAATCAGCTTTTTACCTCCGGACAAAGAGAAGTAGTAAGTCTGAAAAGGACATTTGAAAAATATCTCAATTAATTTTAGCAAATTACGTATTCAGTTCACTCTAGTCTAAAGTGGTCACTCTAAAGTGACTAGTTCAGTGGCTTAGGAGAATCAGTCCATTTATATATAGATATACAATATGTATTTTATAATACATCTGTATTTGTGTATATTTATATATTTGTATTTTATAAAATATGTATTTTATATATACACACACACAGATATGCATATATATAAGAACTAAAGTAGTTCCCAAGTTTTTTTAAGCTAAATTAGACAGAGCTGCATGTTTAACTTTTTTCTTTTTTTTTTTTTTTCCTTTTTGCTCTGTGTGTATGTGCACATGTGTGTGTGTTTGTGTCTGCTTAAAAGTTCTGTCATTTGTTTCTGACTTGTAAAACCTTGGACATTTTTTGACTAAGAGGCAGTGGTGAAATTCACACCATGCCATATGTATCAGCTGGTGGGGAACTGACAAAGCTACAGATGCAGAGAGATGGGCTGGGAAAAAATCAGAAGCAGTCTTACAAACTCCTTTCTATACTTTGAAAATAGGTAAAAGCCAGGAAAGGAATTATGTTTCCATGCTATTATTTATACATAGAAGAAAACATACAAACAGAAAAGAGAAATTTTGAGGATTTAGTCAGATTGCTGTAACTTTTGAACCTATGATTTTTACCGGGTTAATAAAAGATACTTTCCCAGGTGCACGCAGATCTTTCTAAAGAACACCACTTTAAAAGAGACTGTTAGGAAAAGGAATAGTAGAATACTAGGAAACCTTAATGCACCATGCCCTGTGTCATTAAGCTGGCTGTTCCAGCAGTGCTACAAAACACTGTTTTCAAGTTGCCATGTAAAGGTGCTTGCGGAGTTGTTTAAATAAGCAACAGGCCAAGCCACAAACCTTCACAGACAAAATCCGTTCATCATGAGTCTACTCATTACAAATTAGATAATTTATTTCAAGACAGACAGACAAGAAGTTGGGACCCATGGTGGGATCCATGGAAGGGAAAGATTTTAGTCTCCAGTACTGACAGATTAATATCTCTTAGGTTTAACATACCATAATCAAAGCTTTAGGTATGTGGAAGAGTAATTACCCTAGGTAGGCTTACAAATTCTTGCAGATATGTATAAGAGAGCTTGCGGTCCCAGTCTTCATATAAGAGTATTGAACTGTGATCCTGCATATTCTTATATGCAGGCTCCAGTGATGTGGCCACCAAACATAACCTCACCAAAGAGATGATGCAAGTCTTCTCATGGAAACTACCCAAGGTAACAGCATGCATTATTAAATAGAACAACAGGACAAAAGAATATCAAAACACATCCTTTTAGAAAGCTTAATGGTTATATATTCTCATTATTTTTTTTTTTTTTTTTGGAAAATAACTTAATTGCAACATATTTTTCAATCAGGTGAAAGATATCTATAAATACATGATTAAAATACCAAATTTATTACTAAAATTCAGTAATGGTATAAAAGCAGTGTCATCTAAGCCTCATGTTTTCTACCTTACCCCTTACAAAAGGATTTGAAAAGCAAAGTACATTTTCAAAACACTGCATGACATAAGGGAACATAACTTATTAACAAGTGCTTGTATTTTCCCATACAAACCTTTAAAAACATAATCCTTATAAGTGACAGGGAGGTAACCTACTGTGCCTTTCTTAGAGAAGAAATAAAAATCTTATATCTGATTGCAGTCTTTTATACGTCCTCACCAGGAAACACAGAGTAAGTGAAATTCTACATTATTTGAATCTGGGATGCATTCAGGAATTTCATTAAAAATTGAATCAATATTAATCCCATTACTACTACATCATGTAAGCTTTATGTTTACTGTAGAATTATAATACCATTCTCAGAGCTTGTGATCAATAGCAGCAACACATTTTATTCAAAGAACTACTGTCTTTCTGTTTTATTTGGCTTCACAAAACTTGAAGCTTCTTTTTGCTACCCTCTGGTTTGCAAAATATGCCTGTTTGTGATGAAGCCTCTACAGATGGGAACCTTTACACCCTTGGGGGCAGTATTTGCCTCCCAACAGTTCAAGTAAAAACTTAATTACAGGCTTTAAATATTGTGTGATGTGACAGAACAGAACAAGTAAAATAGCTGCAGCTATTCCAGTGTGCTTCCTACAAGTTTATCTCAATTTGAATGCATGAAGCACTAATCCGTCTTTCTTTTCAGCTGAAATGAATGAAAGAAAAAGGCCATCAGAATATTATAACCAATGCTGCATGCAGGTGATGAGAAGCCTGAGCAGAGAATCTCTTTGTAAAACATCAACAATTTTGGTTTAGAATAAAACATTCTTGCAGTTAAAATAAACCTCTTTTTGTTGGCAAAAAATGTGTATTTAGTATTCTTCTAATTTAATATATATTCATCCCAAGAAATGTTTTTTTTTTTTTTCTTTTCTTTCCCTCCTGTGTCCTTTAGGAGAGTACAGCAATATTCTAACACAGTACAACCTCATTCAGCCACACATTTTTGGGGACATTGATTACACTGTGATAATGCTTGTGATATAAGAGGGACATTTTTTTCTAAAGTGAAAAAATAAGCATTTTATGTTAGAAACATTTTGAGGCTGTCACGTTTGCATAATAGTCATTATACTCTTTAGAAAATTGGTCTGTTTTACTCAACGAAAGAAACTGATCCTCCACATCACTCAAACTTTGGCTGATATGGTCTGGTTCTTCAGCAGGAACATCCCTCCAGCTCCTATGTGTGCAGGGAGGGTTTCACTAATGTTTAGTAGTCCTAAAACATTGAGAAATAGATATGAAGAGGCTGGAATCCATTCGTAATACTGAGGTAATACTGAGTAGTAACTTCATGAACCTATGTATGGAGAGAATGAGGTAGAAGGGAAAGAGCAGGACAAGAGGTAGAATCAGACATCCTGCACTTCACCTGAAGTGACCTTAAATAGAAGGTCAAACAGCTTTGTAGGGCAGACTTCATCTTACCAACGAGGAAATGGGATAAGCCAAAATGAGATACAAGAGGATTACATATTCATGGGGAAGTACCAAAAACTGGCACAAACGATCATTGCTCCACTACTGTCAGTGAAGTTAGGACAATTTCTATTAACTAATGCACTAGCTCAAATTTTACATTTTATACTTTCTGCTCAGTCCCTGATGGTCTAAACAAAGTTGTCCCTAATGGATACGCAAATTATTGCTATACATGAAAATATACATACATATACACATAAACATATATACACATAAAGTTGCATTCTCAAGAACTTTTATCACTTTTTATCTCTATGTTAATATCTGTGTTAAAAGAATCTTATGAAGTCATAAAGCGTTGAATCATTAGCCAATACAATGAAAAGGGCCAATACACAGTATTTCTAAAGGAGAGAGAAATAATTCTCTTACGGGTTTTTCTAATCTTTCCTCCCGCCATAATTTCTCTCTTATTAAATAGAACAATTATCATGCTTATGAATGGTAGTTTGTAAATAACTTAAAGAGCTTGAAGAGCAGCAAGAATCAGATATATTAGCAATGAGAAATAGGAGTTGCAATATTTTGATTTTATAGACTTATTCTAAATGGAAACATCGCTAAATCATCACTCTTGTTTCATGTAGAAATTATTTCAAAGTTACACATATCTTTAACTTCTTTAATTATAAAAATAGAAGGATCTATTCAGTACCACCTGCACTATTAAGTAGTGAATAACTATTACTATTATTTAGGCATTACATTTACAAAACTTACAGAAGTGACCTCAGCTGAGCATTTAAACCATACAGCTGTAAAATATGCTGTGGCTCAGATATAAAATCACTCATTTACCCTTAACTTTGACTCAAGGGGAACATTATTGAGAAAGTCACAACAAGGTGGCATCCTTAATACATAATAATGACACATGCAGGAAATGCACCATTATTTATACATGTGACGTGCTGTAAATTGCTTCCATCATCAGAACTAATTGTAGTGATTATTAATGCAGTGTTATGAACTGTCAGAATTGCTGTATGTAATTACATTTGTGCAAATGCTTCATTACCTGCCTAATGAATTTGGCATATATGCACATGTAAACCACTGTTTTTGTTAACATAATGAAGGGCATTTTTTTTTCCCCTCAGCTACTGATGTAGAACTGGCTTGACCTATATTAGGAAGTTCAAGAATCTACTGCCAAAAGACCCTGCACTCTTTGATCTGGTTTATGTTCATACTCAGCAATAGAATCATATAATGTCAGCTACTTAAATAACAGCTTTGGAAGAAAATTATGTCCTCCTTATTCAGTATAAACAGCTGACTGAGTAAAAATAACCTTGGTGGGTGGTTACCTGATCACTACTTCTTACTTTTGTACGTATCTCTAAATAGCTACAGAGGATGCTGACACAGACAGTGAAGTCTCTAGGACAGAACAGTTACCTGAGATTCCAGCCTGGAGAGCCAAACTGGAGTCTCACAGGAACAAAAGGGAGCAAACAGCACAGAAAGGGAAGGGGGAGGAGAGAGAGGAGAGGGAAAAAGCCTTTAAATTCCTGTTCTCTGGTGCACATGTGAAGGGTATCTTGTCAAAGGAATACATTTATCCATTAACAGATGGCTTTATTCCTGATAGCCATTCCTGTTTCAGCTGCAAAAAAGAGTACTCACAAGCCTGAAGAAGAGTAACAAACAGTTTTCTCAGTGATGTATTTTAGGCAATACTTTTTGTAGTATTTACTAAGAAACAATATTGTTGATGATTATCCTTTTATCTATAAATGTACTTTAGGGAACTGAGCTGTTATATTATTGAAATCAGTAAACATAAAAAACTTAAATAGAAGTCCATAAATATTACTTAAGTAACTGCTACAGTTTCTTAGCATAAAACATCCATATATTTTACTCCAAGTAGAAAATCTGCTAGTGGGTTTAAAAAGCACACTATTCTTTCAGATTATACATGCATTTTTTTCCAAAAAGTAACATTTGAAAAGTGAATGTTGCTCATTTTTGTTTTGCATCCATTCTTTAGAACATTAGTAAAAAATATTGTCAAGAAGGGATTTTGTGCAGTGTTTTATTTAGCTATTTTTTAAATTATGGAGACAAACTACATGATGCTTTCCTATACAATCTGCAGGAGTTTACTCTTGATTCTTGGACTTTTTTACATTCTGTTTTTTAGGTTAAGGATTAATTAACATAAGTTTGATGCAAAATTATTTTTGATAGGCATGAAAATGTACACATTGGGGAAATTCTAGAGACAAAACCTCATAGTTGCCAAATTGCTTATCCTTAACTGAAAAACAGGAGCAAAGAGCTGAAGTGAATAATATATTTTACAGAAAACTTTCCTTAGGTCAGAATCATGAGCTTTGTCATTAAAATTTTATCCCAAAGAAAAGAATTACAAAATATGAAAGATATTCCACCTGCATTAGGTACAGCTGGATTTTTCTAATTACAATTCTTTCT
>VZSV01000141.1:2012675-2034557 GCA_013398735.1 Nothocercus julius
AGTACCTCAAGGGAGGCAGTGAGGAGGATGGGGCTGGCCTCTTCTCAGTGGTGGCCGCTGATAGAACTAGAGGAAACGGCCACAAACTGAAACACCAGAAGTTCCACAGGAATTTAAGGAAATTTCTATGATTCTATGATTCTAATGGGTACAAGTTGAAACACAGGAAGTTCCATGTCCATGTGAGGAAGAACTTCTTTCCTGTGAGGGTGACAGAGCCCTGGAACAGGCTGCCCAGAGAGGTTGTGGAGTCTCCTTCTCTGGAGACCTTCCAAACCCGCCTGGATGTGACCTTGTGCCATGTGCTCTAGGTGTCCCTGCTTGAGCATGGGGTTTGGACTAGATGATCCCTAGAGGTCCCTTCCAACCTTAACCATTCTGTGATTCTGTGAAAATGTTTACAGATATTCTACTGCTTAAAAACATAAGTCATTTCACTTCAGAGTCTTTAGGATTCTTCATATATGAGAAGAGTGTAATGTCATGGATAGATTAGAGAAGTTATCCATCAAACTTAATGATAAAATATCTGCCTCCAAAGCATCTACTAGTGCTTTGGGAAACTCAGAGAAAAGTTCAAAATGGATTTACTGGTGGGCTGCAGTGGCTCTCACCACTCCATTAACTGATATTCCACTTTCTTTCGCTACAGTACTAGCAACTCAGTTTGCAGCTCAAACATATGGCTTTCCTCTGGCTCTTCACTGCTGTGCCAGAAACTGCTGATTGCACTAGCTTCCAGATTCACATGGTGCAGAAGAAATCACTATGCCATACTCATCCAAAGAATAAGACAATAAGGTGTCCTATAAGTACTGCATCACCTTATCAGGACACCTGTCACAGGGATACTCTCAAATTGTCCCCCGAGAAGCTGGAAGGAGGGCACAGAGGGATGGAAAGAGAAGGAGACTTCAAAATCACAGGATATGATAATGGCCTGGCAGCACTGGCATTTGCATATAGGCTGCACCCATCCCTTCCAAAGTGAAAGTGATTAAAGCCAGAATTAATTAACAAAACAACTTTTTAATATATCACATGTCTGAGTTTGAGAAAATATTGCAAATCACACAAGAGGTAAACTGGTTACCAAAAATTTTCAAGTCAGTCCTTTTTGGCCCAACCACTTGGCTCAAATCACTTAGTTTTGCTATGAAAAATTCAACCTTTTTTTCAGATCTTATTTTGTTTATCTTACAACATACTTGTCCTTCTTTCTCTTGCTCTGCCACTTTCTGGACTTTCCTCAACTTCAGCTCCATAAAGGGTTTTGCACTAAGTTCCTGATTTACCTCTCGCTAAGGCCAATAGCAAACTTTTTACCTGCTTCAGAGGCATGTGGCAGAAGATGCAGAGATGAGGTAATGATGACAATTATTTGTTTGCTTTTTTGTTTTTTATTTCTTAGACAGGATACCAGATTTGTTGGAACATCAAAAGGTTCTCTAATAAGTAATTTATCGACCTCACTCCCAACAAAAATGTCAGGCAAGTGTTTTTTAATATATTTTTTTAAATACAATTTTTTAAACACAAAGGCAATAGCTATTTTCGCTAAACAGAAGACTGAAGCTTGAAAGGCACTGACTACAAGCAAATTACATTAGATATAGCTGGCTTAGTGTCATTGGAATTTGCCCCAAAATCTTTATTTAGTCTGACTTAGGACATTCCCCAGCCTTTCATTATCAAAAGTCTTCCTAGTAAAATTCCCACCTACCTCTTCCCTCAGTAGTGAGGCATAATTGGCTGGAAAATGGAGGAGTTCTGTAACACCAAAATCTCACAAAAATCTCTCAGATGTTTCCCATTTATTACTGTGGCTTCAGATACGCAATACTGCTGAATTTCCATCTTGAATTTTCATGCCATATCTCCACAACAGCTGAGTATCTCTAAACTCCACTGAAAACCAGCCATGTGATTTTCCTTCATGATAATATTTCAATGCTCTCTAATAAAAAAGCATGGTTATTTTTAGACTAGTGTGTCTGGTTACTAGTGCAGCTATGTAAACCTGGTTTAAGATCTTCTCACTTTAAATATCAATGAGGCATTCAGTTTGTATGTTTGTACTGTGCTTAACCCTCTTCCCTCTCCAATCTTATGGTGTCTTTATTTGACTTGGTAGATAACACTAGAGTCTAGTCTATCCCCTTGTTTGTTGTGGGGAACTTGGTTGACAACAAAATGTATATGCTGCTGAGGTTAAAAATAGAACATTAGGGACTAACCTGGAAATAATTTGATCCCAGTGACCTCCAAAATAGTAAGGTGTGGAACCTGCATCTCTGGTACAGCTTCACGACAAAGGGATTGTTGCAATATACATTGGCTATTTAGGATAAAAAGTAGGAGGAAAGCACCTCCTTTCAGTAACATTAACAATTGTAGTGCTCCTGTCAACTCTGTGATTATGCCAAGAATGATAGTTTACTAGGGCTTTATGTAGAGCTTTTTGTTTGCGGCAGAGTGGATTCTAGAACCATACAATGCTGGCCAAAGCTGCTATTGCTATCTCTGAAGAACAGCACTTCAGTGCTAATTATACAGCTTCCCAAGGGTTAGTCAAACTAATTTTATTCAAGTCTCCATTATGGCCTTCTCAATGGAACAGGAGTTCTTAATTACATGGGTGAAGTGTTTTCCCGAGGACATAATCCTACCTAGTCACCAGAGGCTTTCTGTATTATATCTGCTGTTCCTCTTGGGAATAAAAAGGTAGTGTTACAAAATGCAAAGCAAAATATGACATGCACTCATTTAGCATGATGCTTGGCCTCTTACAATCAGAAACTAAAGCTAAGCAAAAAAATAAAAAAAAATTGCTGTTTAAACCTTTGGCTGAAATCTCCCTCCAACTGAGTGGACAACCATCATCACAGGGGCTGTTTGACACTTGTGTGGAGAAGGACTCAATGGCCATGTTTGGCAGCCTTCTCTAGGTTATGAAATCTTCTCGAATCTATAATAAAGTCAAGCATTTTGCCTGTAAAAGAAATAACTGGAGGGAGGGTGACTGGCAGAAGGGGAGGAGATAAGAAAATTAGTGGAGGAAAAAAAAGGAAAAGGAATGATAATGCCCCATTAATTTCACTATCACTACTGCAATGCGTATTACTTCTTCTGAAGCACTTCACTAAACCCTTACAATTTCAAAAAGCAAAATTGCGAGCTCTCAACAGTTGCCTTATTGCTGGTATTAGAAAAAGCTTGCAGAAATCTGTTCCCTTGGTTTTAAGATAATGAACCTTTTGACATTTTGATAGATGTTCAGCATTGTTACTGAGCTTTAGAAACTCTTACAGGGGGTACAGAGCAATTCCCTTATAAAAAAGAGAGCAACATGTGGTAGATATCACATCAGTTTTTTAACTGATTGGTTCAGTGGGTAAATGCACAAGCCTCTCACCTTGTGAGGCCTGAGTTTAAATTGAGCACAGTGAGGTCACAGCTGTATTAACCTGGTATTCTCAGTATTGTCTGTAGGGAATAGTAATCCTAAGCATAAAGCGACAGAGCCTTACACAATTGAATATAGTTTGTATAATGACCATTATTTAGTCACAGGGGGCATAAGATTGTAAGAGTATGGAGAAAATTGCCCTCTGGCCCTCATCTAGTCAAAAGGTAGAAAACAGTACAAAGAAAACCTGCATTATGCCAAGTAGAGGAATGCTTAGTCTAAAAATGTCTTCATACTGTAGTGCTGACAGCCTTACACTTTTCATCCTCTTCATTTACCATGAATATGGTGGGGGTGGAAGAAACTTTAAAACTCAAATCTTCTGCTGAAAATAAACCCTGTCCAACTTTACCACAGTAATTTATACTTCCTTGTAATCTAGAAGGCTTTTTTCTGTGTTAAGAAAAAATATATGCATACACATGCGTGTGCACACGCTTGCATATATATATATTGCACAAGTATATGTATAGTTATTATATACTGATATATTTATCAGCATGGAGCCTCCTTGTGTGCTCCTTTTTCCTTTGGAGCCCCAGTTTTGTTTCTTTAGTGGGAGCATAGCTGGGTGTTCCTTAAAACAGAAGAAAACAAGAGGTTTATGTAGTGTCTCCGTATCTGTAAGAGGGAGACAGAAGGAAAGCTTTCTGGCTGGGCTGCTCTCTTCATATGATTTTGCGGAGTCCATCCTTGCTCCTATTCTGAGCCAAGCTTTGCCACCACAAAGTTCCTATATTTACAGAAAAATTTGCATGAAACACCCAAAATGTTCCCTGCTACAAACTTTAATCCTACACCACATTCTTCAATTTGAGCAGCTGACAGTGACAGTTTAGCAGTTGTTTCATTGAGAAGGTGTCAGGTAAGTGAACTAAAGGAAAGGAGAGCCAGCCAGTGAGAACAAGACAGAAGAAGATCCTGTTTCTGCATGAATAGGGCCCACGTGATAGAGCACAGCAACTTCTGAATGATCTCTTCAGTACCTCAATGCTAAAAAACTTTGTGCAGGCAATCATGTCAGATATAGGACAGGTGGGCAGAGTAAATATCTGTGGCAGAAACGTTGCTTTCTCAGAAGGCATTAAACGGGCTAATTGCAGTGATGGCGGGGGTTGGAATACCAGACTTACAAACCACCACTAGGGGTCGAAAGATTAAAAGAACACAGCAGGAAAATAATGGAACAAAAAGTTGGATATGTATCCACAATTAAAATGTTTTGGGATCACAGAACTTTAAAGAAGGGTGACCTGAAAAATTGTCATACCATGGCATTAGTTACTAGCCCTAATAAGGCAATGAGAACTAACACTGAGAAATACATTTTTAGCTATTAACAGAATAGCTTAGTATGTATGAGTTTTCTCCATACTGACACATTCAAGCCAAACCTCTCACATGGTTCATCAGATCTCACCTTACAGTGCATACCATCCTATCTGGACAGAGTGCCCTCAATATGGTTAGTTTCTGAAGGGAAATTTTGTTTTTCCATTCTTGAGGGAGCCTTTCCTTTTCTGGACATTCTGAGTCCAGACACTTCTTCCACCTCTTGATGGATCCTTCAGTACCTTTACTTAGCCTTCTGAACACATCCATCAGTGCAATAGCCTAGAAATATTCCAAAGACACAAATGCAGGTGATATCCCCAAAGTAACAATGTTTGTCTTCTTATTTAAAACTTTACACTGAGGGTATAGGTCGAAAAGCACAGTTTAGCACTATTACAAGAGGCTCAAGACTTGCAGTAAAATTCAAATTTACATATATATGGATAATATTATTTATAAGAGATTATTTTGGTCAGTATCGCCATACAGTCTACTTATGTTTAAATATCAACATAATACGAACTGCAAGCTTCCATTGAACATATGCTATGGCAAGGACAGTATGAAGATCAAAATGATATTCCTAGGGGATTGGACAAATTTTGGTGAAATAGCATTTCCACATAAAGCACCATATGTAATTTTATAATCTATTGGAAAATTACAGGCAAAGGGCAAATGCAACTCTTTGAGATCATCACTGGTTTAACATTTACCATGAAACATGGTTTTATCTGATATTATTTAGTTGTAGCACGCCTCCAGAAATAGCATGAAAAAAAGAGTGAGAGCTGAAAAGCAATTTTCTAAACTTACCCTAATGGCACTCCATGACTGAGTAGTTAAAAAGTCAACGGGGCTCTTGTAAGTGGGTTCCATTGTTAATCAAAGAAGGAAATCCAATTCAAGACTGGATTGAATCTCTTTACTTTCAAGAAGACTCCTGACAGCACACAAAATTGAAAAAGGCCAGACTTGTTCCACTTCTGCCTTAAAGTATTCACTGCACTAAATATTATTGAGTAGGGAGCATAAAACAACAAGATTTCCTGTGGTTGCATTTTCTAAAACTCCAATAAGGTAATTTACATCTTGTTTTAACGGCATTTTAAAATACTTATTTGAAACTTATTATAGAGAGAGTGATACTTTTATTTTCTGTCATTAAAGAATGTAACATTTTTGCAAAACCATCCCCCCACACACTCATATGCTCACATGCTCACACAGAACTGAACTTATCTATTTACCTTAACCTGTTAAAAACACACCTTCAAAACCCAGAGTAGCCTCTCTCTTTTTTCTTTTTTTTTTTTCAGAAAATGCAACTGTTATGCTCTAAGTGTCAACAGTCAAATCCTCCCAGATTTTAGAAAGAGATAAATGACTTCTTTTATCATTTTAATCAAAAAAAGAAAAAGTGGGGAAAATACACACTTTGCCTTGCTACCATGTATTTTCTCTGCTTTCTGATAAAAATAAATCCTTCTTCCTTTGCTAAAACTCTTTAAAATATTAAATAAATCAGAAATAGTGCCCCTTACTCTGTTTTCTGTCTGCTTTGTAATTGCGATAGAGCTTATTTTTCCATAACTGTATAGATTTTCATGCCTCTTGATCCATTCTAGCACCACTGCTAGCAAGAATACAGTTAAGCAGCATAGAGTGAAAACTCTAAGTGACATGGATAAATTCATCTGTACCACAATTTATAATTTTTTACCTTTGTTCTGAATTGTCAGCTTCTACTTCACGTCTGCTACTGACCAGCTCTGTTAGTCTCTTTCGGAGCTCTACAGGGAAAAACCTGCTACTCAGTTCAATGAAATCCTGTTTTTTTTTTAATTGTTGTAGGTTTTTGTTTGTTTGTTTGTTTTTTTCAGGGCTAACAGATACTCAAAAGAAAAGAGCACCATTTGAGCAAAGGCATCACCTTTTAGTTAAACACCAGCAGAAACAAGAAATCACCATCATCATCAGAATTTTATTCCTCACTTGAAAAACTATTTGGGCCAGGAAAATTAGCTTATCCTTTTTAAAAAGTCCTTGCCTTGTGAAAAGAAAGGTTGAGTAGATGACATCTTCTGTCAGGTTAGAGACATACCACTGATTCTCCTCATGGTTCTTGGAGCTGAATCCAAGCCTGTTAGATTGCTCTGTGGAAGACTGCACTGAAGACTTTAAAATAAACATAATTATATTCATATATTTATTTCCAGAATTCTTGTTTGTTTGTTTGCTTTTACATACAAGGAAATCCATTTCTGACTCTACATTTCTCAGAAGAGATAACTTAGGAAGTTTAAGATGCCAAGATAGTAGGGGTTGAATCACCTCAGACAAGAGGCCTTTTGAAGAAACTTTCAGCAAACCAGGGGGGGAGAGTTGAAAACATCTTATTTAATTTGCTTATTGAACTCAGCGAATGCATCCTTTCACTCAGTAAAGCTGGTAATTTTGAAGTGCGTGACTTCCGTTCCTCATAGCATCAGATAATTTGGCAGATTTATCACAGTAAATTTCTTGCAGAGAATGCTTCAAAATTCCTGCATCCTTGCAGGAATAAATTCTGAGAATGACTGACTAAAAGCCTTAGGGTCTAACAGTGCCATCATATCCTCTTAGGGACAAGATCACAATATATTTAATTTAATAGTTTAATATATTTAATTTAATTTCCAGTGGAGCTTTTTTCCCAGATGGCAAAACCCAGCCACCTGGGAACACATTTTTAAACCAATCAACAGAAGATACATATGCTGAATTAGCACTTTCTATGCTTCGCAGAATGTGACTCTTAAAATTTTTCTGATATCTAGGTTACTAACAATTACTGTACAGCAAATTCCAATAGCATATTATCTTTTTAAAAGCTGATGGATCAAACAAAAGATAGTCCTACCTTTTTTTTTTTTTTTTTTTTTTTTTTTTTTTTTTTTTTTTGGTATAACATTTTCTGTTATATAAGTGGCATGTGATTATCAGGTCAGGGTATCTGAAAATACAGTATAAGGCTTCCTTCTAAGATGTTTTCCTAGTGTTGGAGGCCCTCTGGTTTCTGTTTTGTAAGATGTTTTAAAGGAAGCGTAGATAGGCCTGGCACTGTTTCTGCAGCACTAGTGAGCTGTCAGGTAACTGTGTTGGTGATAATAAATAACTAAATATCTGTAGTTTTCAAACAAATGTTAAACTAAAGTGTTTTCTAGTTGCTTTCCCTGCTGCACATTTCTTTGTCACCTTTCTGTCTCTAGATGAGTAATCTCTAACTCTTTGAATTTAGTTGCCAGTTTGTTTATATAGCAATTAGTTAAACAAAAGTAGCTTGCAAGGCCCTGTGTTTTTGATATACATTTCGCAATATAAAATTTAGAAAGAACTTATAGGTAACTAGCAA
The DNA here is from genome assembly GCA_013398735.1 of Nothocercus julius. Lineage (NCBI taxonomy): Eukaryota > Metazoa > Chordata > Aves > Tinamiformes > Tinamidae > Nothocercus > Nothocercus julius. The sequence goes on from VZSV01000141.1 coordinate 2,020,874, forward strand.
TACTCACTGTGACTTTGCAATGTGTTTAAATGAGAATGACAGAAACACTGAGACAGAATACTAAGGTGTAGGGGAGTTTCTTCTCAAATTTTGTCAGAAGTAGAATATTTTTTTCTTTCTTTGTAAGCTGAACCCCTTTGTTACAGGGGCAAATGAGTGCCAGAGCAGCAGGTGTTGGCAGAAGTGAAATGAAAAGCTTCAAGGTGGAGGAAAAGAGGACACAGAGCCTTCCCTACTCCGCCTTAGACTTTAAGACCTCTTATCTATTAGACACTCATCTGTTGCACCTTTCAGTCAGTCACATAAAATAGATGTTCCTAGGTCATGATTCATATAACCTCCTTTGGACACCTATGTTAGAATGAAGAGAATCCTTCTTCAGAAGATGTTTATTCCCCCTAAGTTTAAGGAGGGCGCCAATGCAGGTCTGTGCTATAGATGGCTAAAGCTGGGTGATCCTGTCTGAATGCACCTGTGTCACCAAGCCAGCTTTAACCGCTTGGCACAAACAGGTTGTACACATCTGAAAGTACTTAGGACATTTGAGCATCTTTTCTCACTGTCATCAACACACTCCTTTTTTTTTTTTTTCTAGTGTGTATGAATGATTAGGGTAAACAGCTGCATGTGGAGTTTCTATGCACCAAAGTTTTTGTGTGCATAGGTTTTCAAATTTTGAAAGATTATAAAAGCAGAAGATACGGAAGCAAGATGATAGTTCTCTGTCTAGCTATATCTCTGAGCTACTGGATCACCTGGGATGGTTTAACTATGTGAATGACTGTAAGAGGTTGTATAGGACTTTCTCTCATGCCAGATCAGACATGTAGACTCAATGATGAGGAGTTCTTCAGCAGAGAATAGAACTAATTAAAAAAAGGCCCTCACCTGCATTTCTGGAGGGAGGATCAGCACTTCTATTTTCAGAGATAGACTATAAATCTGAGCTTAAGCAGAAATATCATTATTGAACGTGAGATCAAACCATAGCACAGCAGCTACTAGAGTGTCATCATTTGAAGGTATTAGCATACCAAAACCTTCATGAATTGTTAATGAGAGATTTTCCCATCTTGGTTAAGTTATAAAAAACTCAGATTTAATTTTGAAAGCATTAATTACCTTTACGAGAATTTACTGGAAATGTTTGATCTGAACTTTCTGTGAAGCCTTCCTTGTGCTTGGTTCAGTTTGAACTTAGTAAGGTGTTTTTTTTTGTTTGTTTGTTTGTTTTCTCCTTCCCCCTTACATAACATTTAGATCTTACATAATATTTTAAATATTTGACAGAGCAGTCCTGAACAATTTCTTTGATTTGCCCAAGCAAGTCTTTTAACTAATCCTCAAATATCCAAATGTGAAATTAAATACTAAGGTCAAATTTATTGCTCGTATTGCCAGTTTCAATTTAGTTGAAATTTACAGTTCTCAATGTTGGTGAACGATATTTTGCTATGGCCTCTCCACTGAAGGACAGACAGGTTTTGTGTCTGCTTGCCTGAGACTTGTGCTGTTGCATGATTGTTTCACTCGGTTAACACAAGACCGTTTTATTTCCTCTGGTTCTTTGGACTTCTGTTCCTATCCTGTGGGTGCATGCAAGTGTCCTCGCGTGATTTTAGAGAAGACAAAATAATCAGAAGAGCTTTTTCTCCTCAATCTCTTATTTTTGCTCTCCAGAGAGAGTTTCTCCTGGCTGTTTCTGAACCTCTGCAATTAAACCAGATGTTTTTAATGACACTCTAAGCAAACAAGCAATTGGGCTCTTGGGGCAGCAGTGTCCTCTGGGCACTTCTCCTGCCTGTGCCACTATTTGCGGAGTGTCAAGCAGATCAGCAGGATGCGAGGGCATCCGAACAGTATGATGGGCTTGGGCGCTCTTTTTGTCTCCATCACTAACGTTACTGATGTCCCGTTTGTTCTCAATGATTTTTGTGTGTGACTGCAATGTGTGTCATGAATGAAATGTTGCTNAAAAAAAAAAAAAAAAAAGGAAGAAGAATGGGAACTTCAGTTAATATATGCAATTCACAGAAATCCTGTAATACAAAAGATGAGTACTATATGATCTTGGCATCATAGGAAATGGATAAAAACAAACTTTAAGTACCTGCAGCTTAAGAGAAAATTAAAAAAAGGATGACAGAGCAGACCAAAATTATATGAAGAACACACAGAGCTTTTTTTAATTGACATATTTTAACTTGCATATAGAGCAGACACCAGAAATTACTGACTGATGAACTGAAGAATGTATAACTGAGGAGTAAATGCCTGTCTTTATTACTCACTTCAAAAAGTTAGGAAAGTTTTCAAACAAGTTTAATCAGATAGCAGTCAGGTCTTACAATGGTTACCTTAAATACAGTCCACCTTTTCTAACTTCTGAAGAGGGGTCAACCTGCCCCATGCAGTAACACTACTTCTGCTAAAGTACCACACTGGAGCCTAGAGATGAAGCAACATAAAGTTCACTTTCCTATTTTTATGGTACAGGCCTTAAAAAAATTATTTATCATGGCAGTCTAAGTCTGACCTATGAGAAATCCAGGAATTAATGCAACATCTGGTCTCATGTGCCAAAATATGAATTTATCTGAGCAAAGAACTTCTTTTCCCTTGTGGATGTGCTGCCTAGGGAAACAAACAAGCTTATGCCTTTGATTTTCAAAGACAGCATCTGAGGAAGACAAAAAAAAAAAAAAAAAAAAAAGCCTGAGAATGGGAATATGACCTCATATTATGAAATAGGTCAAGACTTTAGGCAAAAAAACTTTTCTTAATGAATACTTTCATGCAATTCAAAATGAACAAATGTACACCTCTGCGTAGATGCTCTCCAAAATGTATCATTACTCTAAATGGCAGAAAGTATGATAGATTCCTATAGCTAAATGTTTTGGATCAGCTTGGCAAGAATGAAGAGAAGTGATAAAATCTTGGGTAGGAAAGGAATAGGAAAAAATATTTTTCAGTATGAAGGAAGAGGGACAAACATATATTTTCCAAAGGATCCTCTTTCAGTTCCTGCTGCTTAAAATTAAAATATTCTGGAACAAACTTGCGAACTCCAGCAAGTAATGTACTGAATGAAGTTGAACAAGTCAGGTGAAACCTAATGCAGAATGGAGCTGTTACTAGGCAATCTCAGTTGGCCAGCTGTGCAAGCTGGTCAAACTGGCTCAGTGGAAAAAGTGCTACCTTAAAGTTGCACAGATGTCGAGATGCTCAAGGCAAGGAAAGCTATTCCTATAGAGCAAGTGAGTGAACAGAACTGTCTTGCTCTTTCATGAATAATGTTCATGTCTCATAAGAATTGATATTTGTTCATATGAGCTACATTAGTGCGTAAATCAAATCTGAGGATATCTTGAAGAACCTTGTAATAACTTTATCTTGCTGTTGGAAGGACAAGACTACCACTTTGTGAATGGGCAAACAATTTGAAGGGGTGTAACCTCTCATGTGGATGCATCTAGGAATCTTACGAACAATTAATTTTTTTCCTCTATCATCTCTCATACAAGTGAAAATGGCATTGAGCTATTATAGTTAATGGTCACATTCAGTGATCTCCAAAACAGCGCTGGCAGGAGAGACAAGATAAAACACAAACATTAAGCTAATCCAAATCAAACCTATTCAATTTCATCCATTTTCTTAAAGCAAAGTACTGACAAACCACAACTGCATAGAATTGGCATCTGTTTACATTTATGCCTTGATTTACCTGCTCTGGTATATCTAGGTATGTACATTCTGAGCCATTTTTGTATATACTGTGAAGAAGTTGCACCTAGATATTACTTTTCTTTTTTTTTTTCTTTTTTTTTTTCTTGTACCTTTCATGTTTACCTAAACCTATTTCCCATACAATGGCAATTTTTGAAATTTTTTTTTTTCTGATTTTCTTTACAGAAATTTTCCTAAAATATTTTAATAAAATAAGGTCATAACCTAATGTATATTAAAAGTCACTGAGCAGTTTTGAAACTGCGTAGTTAAAATAAAATATCTAGACTTGAATGTCTAAAGCTTGTTAGGCTTCTAAGATAATTTAATAAGAAGTCTAATTTTCAGAGAAAACAGACATCTACAGTTCACACTGCAACCATCCACAAGGTGAGTAAAAAACAAATTATGCACATGTATTTGAAGGTCTCTGAAGCTGAGAATTTTTTTGCAGTCTTCATTCAGAAAGGGTCCCAGAAGTCAGTGTTACAGAACATCTAAGATTCTAGCACTAGAACAATCTTGGTAAACAATGAGGGAAATATATACTTTTATGAAGCTGCTTTACAGATCAGCAAGTTCTCTAATATTCAGGATAGTAAATTTACTTTGGAAAGAGTACAAGCTGATAAATCTCCCTTGATATGCTTTCTGTCGATTGATATGATAAGATATATTTTACTTAAAATTAGGATTGTCTGAAGCTCAGTGGATTTAATTATTTGCAATTATCCAGTTGTTGTCAGCATGTGGCCTTTTTATGACAGTGGTATCTACTGCATGGGTCAGGTTCAACTGTATATCTTTTCAAACACAGAATTAATGTACTATTGATGAAACCATTACTAGAACCAAATTAAAGTCTGGGGTGATGTATTGGTCCACAGGGTGCTGTCAGACATGAAAGGAGTAATTAGTATTCATTACTTTATAGTCTGCAACATTCCAATTATTAATGAACTTGTGCTGCTGGACTGTACCATATCTATCAAAAATATCTTTCTAGTCTTTCTTTATTAGGAAGGGAAAAAAAATATGCCTGACACGACTACTAAAATAAACAAATAATAGAAATGAAGCCAGAACAATGAAAACGTTGTGTATTCGGTAAAGGGATTTTTTTACATATATGCTCCACAAGGGAGACTTACTACATCTTCAGTGAGACAGAGAATGTGAGGTCATATAATGTTGCTGAAATATTCACCAAAGAAACTTTGGTGGGAATTGGTGGGAAAATATTTGAATATTTTCGTGTGCCTGTGTGTGTATACAGAGATCAGTTGTACTATGGGGAAGCTTTTGCTGGGTAAATGCAATTGCTGTGACCTGTGTCCTTTTCAATCCAACCATTTTCTACTACTTTAAGTTCCTCTTTGTCTCATTCTTTAAGACTTGTTAGACTATTTCTGTAAGACCGATATAATTCTAGCTTTTCATAGTTTCTCCACTCGGTTTCTCCACTACAGATTCTATAAATCAGGCTTTCTCTGGTCTTACTCTGAAGTACTTCAAATGCCATTAAGGAAAATTGCAACAAACGGAATCATTTCAGGAGGAAGCGCAGGGCAAGGGTGCATCTTCCAGTAGCTTTATGTATTCAAGATTGAGCTATTGCATATTGCTCAGATTTAGTGTGCAGGCACCAAACACCTGAAATCTAGGAGTGGGAAAAGAGAGAGAGAAAAGCTGGGTAATCTGATCAAAACTGGATAAAATTTTTATTTAACATCCTTTTCATACTTTCTCTCTTAATTGTTTGAAACTGTGCAAATAGTCTGAAAACTCTGTGAGTAAAATTTGAGGCCAACCCAGAACTGCTTTTGGGTGTCAATGGCTTTTTATCTTTTTGTATTTTTTAATATGGAAAGCCTAGCTGCTGACGTGTTGTTTGAAAATAGGAATAGGAAGGAGAGAGAGATATTTTCAGGCTTCCAAATCAAATCACTTTAACCATAGTCAATAATACAGCGTATCAGTTCATGAGAAGAAACGCGTAAGAAAAAAATTATTAAGCTTTACCAGGTTTATACTCTGTAACCAAAGCCAACATTGTATTTAAGTTGATTCCACTTGTTACAGCTGCACCAGAGACTTAACCACTCATGGAAGTCTTCATGAAAAAGTGATCAAGAGTATGAGTGAAACCAGGGCCTAAGTATTAGCTTCCTTAATTTTCCTATTATCATCCCTGAATATTCATATCTGCAGGTACCTTAATTAGATCTTAGGAAATATTTTGGATATTTTTCAAATTTGACAGCAAGTTTTCAAATTCCAGACAAAAAGGGGAGGAAGAGGAGTAGAAATGGAAGATTCATACACAGGGCACACAGGAGAGGAAAACATGTTTTCCTACTTTATCACTCACGCTATAGCAGTCTTAGTTAAGACATATGAATTCAGTCTTCTGTTACCTGGTCTGAATTTGAATCACCCACGTGAATGACGAAATTCAAAGCTGTCAGAGCTGTAGTTCTGTCACTGGAAGGGGGTAGTCTGGACTATTTTCTGCAGTTGGATGTTTAGAGCACTTACATGAGAAATGGAGCACGTGAGCTTTGGTGTGAGCAGACTAGTTCTATTAAAAAATAAATAAATAAAGAGAAGAAGATCCAGCAGCAGCAGCACTGCCCCTGCCTGGCTGGTTTGGTGAATGCTGGCAGCCATTTGCTCTGACCCACAGGGCATAGGAGACAATACTGATGTACAGAATTTCCTTTTCTGGCTGCTCTTTTTTGCTCCATGTTATAGCTAGCTAGCTTCCTTCCTTCCGTCTCATTACTCTTTTTATTTTTTATTTAGACAAGTTCCTTGATTTGTCCCATGACATGGCCCAGCAAACCATGCAAAGTTGAGGCATGGTTTCCTTAAATTGATATTAGGGCTGGAAAACTCTGCACTCTTCAATCCAAATCTAGTCTGTCAGCTCCCCCACACACCAGGGCATCATTCAGAGGAGCACACAGGATAAATGATAATTGTTTTTTTTTTTTAAAAAATAAGGCATTACTATGACTGTTTCCTGTGCTTTATAGTTGTATGTTGTGTCTGGATTCCAGTAAAATAAACTCAGGTAGCACTTCCTAGTCTTTAAAAGCCTTAAAATGTTTTAAAACTTACACAGCAGTTAAAAGATTTTTTTTACTGTTTATCGGCAAAGGACCTGATAATCGTTTTTACCTTGAATGCAATACGCTGGATTGGATTTTTCCCTCTGCTAGATGCACTGCTGTGTCCTGTAGACTAAGCTATACAGTACTGGTAATGTCACATCATCACAATTTGCATCCTATCTATTGAAAAAGTGTTTTGCCCTTCGTAAGAAGCACATCACGGCTTCAGCTTTATTTCTTCCTCAAACCTCACAAAGAGAGTAGCAAAAGGTCCTCTTTCAAGCACCCTTTTAAATGGAAAAAGATACTATGGATAAATAAGCAGCAGCTTTGAAACATTGTAATGTTTCAAGATTTCAAGTAAGGGCAATTCTACAAACACCAATCCCTTATAAAAATCAGGAGAACTTCAGGCCAGTAAATGTGAAAGCCAATTCTTCAGTAGACATATACCCTTCCTGTCCCAAATGTATGACTTTTAAGGTCAGTCTCATATTTATTTTTATCCATTTAATTCCCTCCTGCTGCCGATCTATCACTGCAGGCCCGGGCTCACAGTGCATTAGGAAAGTGGCTTTTGCTGCTGCTACTCTATCACCGGGCAGTCCCCCGTTATTCCATGCTGCTATTGTAGCATCATCAGTCAGCACAGCAATCAGGCCCAGGTATTTGGTTATGGGAACATGAAAATTTGAATTAGTGCAGAATATAACAATTTATCAAGGCTGCAAAGAAGCAAGACACGACCCAGTGAAACACACAAGATAGCTGGACTGATATAAAATAAAATTTGCTAGGCAGAAAAGTAAGAAGGACCCTTTTGGACTATCGGATACAAAAGAATCTACCAGAAAATTTTTGAAGTATATATTTATCATATTTGTCATGGGTTTTCAAAAAGATGTGCTTCCCTTTAAGTCATTTATTTCATTAAATTTAGTAATAGTTTGGTTAAATTAAAAAAATACAATGTAAATTGCAGTATATGTAGATTTAGATGTTGCAAATTCTGTGCTAACATTCAAGAGCATTTGATGCTCCTGAATATATTTTTCTGGAACATAAATCAGTATTTATCTATACAAAAATTAGAAAACCAGGAGCTATCTAACAGACTTTCCATGGTCTTTTTGTTGCAGGAAAACTATCAAAACTAAGATGAGGTATTTCATTAACTGCTGTTCAGTGCAAGCATCTTAAAAAGTGCAAAGTTATAGTATAAGTTATTTTTATCTAGAAAAATTACACAATCCATTGTAGGGAACTGCTAAAAGAGGTAAGAATTATGTCTGTGTCAAAGGTTCCACTATCCAAGATAAATAAACTGAGCACAAAAGAAAAAAAATACGAGAAATATGTATACTTTTTTCTACCTATCTAGCAGTAGGCTGCAATGTAGAAAGAGGTTTTGAAAAAGAATTTTATCTGCAGGCAAATTTTTGGCAGTAAAGGCCAAGTAGATATTTCAGGCAAAACGAAGCTCCATGCAAATGAGCAATTGTTAAAATCTTGCAAAAAGCAGATGACAACAAAAAGATGTTCCAGTAGTCTCAGTGCCAAACTTGGAAAGCTTGGGTTTTGCTTTAACTATATATTTCTAGAGTGCCCTCAGGCAACTCTTCTAGCCTGATGTACCTTAGTATTCCAATTTAAAAATTTAATTCCAGTTTAAAATAGGGATAACAGTTCCATACTTCACGTACTCAGAGAATAAGCTACAATAGTTGTGAGACAATATTGTGACAATATTGATTTGTGACACACTGGAAATACTTAAAAAGTAGAAGAAGGTCAGGAGCATTCAGAGCAATAAGGAAGACAGAAACAGTCCAAAGCTTCACAAAAAAGGATAAGGAAGGTTGGGCTAACTGATATCCAGTGGTGAAGATGGTGACAAGAGAATAATTCGGTTTGAAAGATACAGCAACAGAGAGAAATTTTGTGCTATTCAGACCATATCATATTATAGTTATACTTGGTAAGCAGTGTTCAAGAAAGATGACTGGCAGCATTTGGTGAAATGCTGATGTATGAGGCATGTTTCCAGGAGGCCAGAGTAACACACTGCCACACCAAGAATGGATTAATCCTATCACGATTTCCTCCATGTATGAAGAAGAGGGGATTTTTGTTATTACACTCTTCCTGGAGCTGGAAAACTAAGCAAAGTAGAGCTCTTTACACCGCTGCACAACCATTTATAGGATTTGCTGTTATGTAGGTGTCACAAAGGACAGAATTTGGCATACTGAATTGGAAGGGGAACGAATTTTCATTTGCCAAAAGAAAATTATCCTCTTTCCCTCATTTCCCTCAAATGTAACTGTAATCTGAGAAAAGCATTTATACTAGAAAACACATACTGATCTGCAAGGAGTATTTTACAGCCACTTTTAAATATAGACTTTTTAAATACATACCTTTTAAATAAAGAACTCTGTATTCACTGAACCCAGAGATGCGTTCATTCTTGAAAGCCTTAAAACGTATAAAATCCATTTCATTAAACAGCTCTCATTTTTAAAAATTCTATATGCACAAAACTAAAGTAATAGAACAATTGTTAGCATTTGATATTTATGAAGTCTTTTCAATTTATATTTTTTAGAAAAATCAGAAATATTTATTGAAATGATGAATTATTCTCTTCTGTAGAGGCAGAAAAGGAATTCTGTAATAATGGCATATTCAAACTCTTTTTTTTTTTTATAAAATGGGAATATGAAATATCTGAAAAGAAAATAGAAGTATATTTAATTAAAATATAGTGCTTAGGAGAGTGAATATTCAAACTTTTCTCACTGTAAACCTATTAACATGGGTGAAGGTTTCCTCCTAAACTCAAACTACATTCACAAGAGATATCCAACAAATGATTAGTAAAGGATTGTTCCTGTTAAAAGTACTAACAGAGACCTTTATAACATAGCAGGTTTGTTTTGAAGTATTTTAGATATCCACTTTTTCCTACAGAACTCATTAGAGTCTTCTTTAAATTATTAACTGAAGGCAACAAGACAATAAATCCATTAATTTACAAGAGGGCTTTTTGATTTATCCATTCTCTCTTCTTGTTGTCACTAACTGCTAAGTCATAAACAATAAAGAGCACCCACCTCATTCTCCAAAATAGCTTTGAAATTTGAAGATTTACTAAACATAGAATGATTGTCTATTTAAATCTTCAGTAATTTTACCATGCCACCCAAGCACCATAAATCACTAGCGACAGTGGCTAACAAGGGTTTAAGAGTTTGAACATGCAGTGTAATAAATTTCCAGACAGTTAAAAATCACTATAATTTTATTCTAATGCATTATAGATTGCCTGTAATGTCATCCTGGCCAGGGTGACCCATTTCTAATTCTGAACAGCTGTTCAGCTTGGGAGTTAGTTAATGATTAAATATAAATTGCCTGATTTATTAGTCTGAATGGTTGAGCTTGCAGGTCAATGCTATATAGACAAAATCATCAGTCTTGATGCTTTTCAGAAGTTAACTGTCTCCTGTTATAGTCAAAAAGAATTTATTCTCAGAGGAAAAGACCTGACATTCTCAATTAATCCTTTTAAATATCTTCCCCCTTAACTCACACAATAAGATCACTAATAAAAACCCTCAAATCTTGCAGAAAAACTTCCTCTAACTATGTATAAACCTTCAAGCCCAAGACTCAGAGACTGTCTCTGTGCAAAGGTCATTGAGTTTCTGATGACTTTGAGGTCTGCAAAATGCAAAAGTCTCAAGTGTGTATTGGAGAAACCCAAACTTTTCATATACAGATAATATAACACCAGCAGTTTTGCTGTTTTCCTAGCAAAGCAATTATTTATATACTTTACATCTCTTGGTGTATTGATTTTAGAATAAGGTATCATAAGTTTGTCTTATTTAATTACATTAGTTTTTTTTTTGATAGTTACAAGTACTGTTTTCCAACCTGGTTTTATCTTCTTGATTGCCAACTTCTACTGACAGATTTGCCAAAAGAGAATATTTCTTTTTGTGGTCTTATAAAACAAGGTCACAGATTTTATGAAGTGCAACTTCATGTTTAAGAAAAATCTATTCAGACTATCTGGGAAATTCATGAAAATGAGTAGTGTGAATATCCTTTGCTGTTTTGAATTCCTGTTATTGCGGAGTCTCCTTCTCTGGAGATCTTCAAAACCCTCCTAGATGTGATCCTGTACAACTGGCTCTAGTTGTCCCTGTCTGAGCAGGTGGGTTGGACTAGATGATCTCTAGAAGTCACTTCCAGCCTCAACTGTTCTGTGATTATGTGAAAAACAAATTGGTAAAATTCTAAGGGATACACCAAGACAGCATGATTTCTGTTAAGACTTAAGGGAGACTGCACAGCAATGCTATGGCTTACCTCACTGGTTTTCTTGAAACTGACCATTAAATAGTTATGCGCTAGTTTCAGTCATGTTTTTCTACAAATAAAGATAATACCTACACAGAAAAGCATGTAATTTTAGCATAAATGTAGTTTAATTGTAATTAAAAATGGATTGTTTCTGCAAAAGGATAAAGAAAAATCAAGCAGCTAATATGTGGTTGGTGCCTTCCACTTATTTACAATCTAAGTGCAATGGGGCAGACACAGGGCAATTCCACCCTGACCTGCAGGATTACTCAGTTTTTCTGCTCATTAGCAAGAGGCAGCTCAGGCTGTCAAATGTGTTCACAGTTGTGTATAAATGTGGTAACTTAGTCACGGCGGTCTTTCTCTAGGGACCATGCCAGTACAGGCCACTCAGTAGCACACTTTTTTTTTTTTTTTTTTTTGGCAAGTGCAGGTAGTATCCGTCATTTCTAGTGCAGTACATTTCACTTTCCAGGATTTTATGATGGGTTGTTTTTTTCTTTCCTCTCTTCATTGATTTAAATGATTTTTCAGCAAGGTCATGTTGTCATTCCCCACTCCCTTGCTTTTTCCTTCTACTCTACTCTTTAGGCTTCACTTAGAATTTAACCCGTTTATTCCAAATATTTCGGAACTCACCCTGGCAAAAACATTCAGACAAAATATCCCTACCTCAACTTCTGTTGGTCAGCTCAATTGTTATATTTGTTCAGTTAACGTCATCTTGACATCAGAGTTCCTCTGCGATTGTTTTCTTGAATGAAGCTGTGAGCTGACACAGATTGCAAACCAGATACTACTCAGAAAAGGGATGGGTAAATTATAGCTTAAGTTATTTGTTCATATATATGTTAATAGTAATATTTGTACCGCGTCTTTCAGACTGAAGGATATGAAACTTCGAGGAAAGGGTCTGCTGTACTCTTAATTCTGTCTACAGCTCTGCCACAAATTAGAACAAAACCTCTTAATAAATATCAATTTTAATGGTGGAGATCAGGTGATCAAAGATAATTTTGAGAGGGGCATTTCTTCTTGATGACAAGGACAGTATAGCAGGATCTAGAGGTTCCAGACAAAGCCAGAAGTTTATTGGACCAGATTCAATACAAACATTTGAGGACATTGTAATGTTTATGCACGCTAAAGCATTTAAGAGACAGAAAAAAACACGCAGTAAGTAAATTCTTTCTGGTAGGGCACCTTAGCTCCTGAGCTCAGAGTAAAACATTATTAATCAACGAGGCAAAGAACTGTTTGTTCCCCCATGCTTATTAACCTGAAGCACCTGGGGAGTTCTGTGGAGATAAGGACAACAGCCCATCACCCTTTAGTTTGCAGCATCTATCACTCTTGCCATGCCACTGTCATTTTCCCAATCTGCAGATTTTTCTCCAGATTATCTTAATTGAACAGTTAAGAAAACATGTAGTTTAAAGATAAAACTATTTAAAAATGTTTCTGTTAAAGCCTACTTGACTAAAAAAGCTGAGCAAAGATTAGAATAAGAGATATATTATCACTGTTGAAGATTCAACTCCCCTCTCCTTCTGAAAGAGTTTAAGAAAGATTAATATTAAAATAATCAGGGTCAAAAAAGCTAACCACTAAACCAGAAAAGTGAAAAAAATCAGGATTTTTTTTTTCTCCTTGAATATATTTAAAAAGTTCAACATATTGCTTTTATTCATCAAAAAGAACAAAAAAAAACTATCTCAGTTTTCCCTCTTATCAGGAAGATAAGCTTTTACATTCTTTCTCACTTGTCATAAGAGTGTGCTTTCCGTCTAACTGAGCAAACCAAAACACCCTATTGAAAAGAAAGATGTTGAAGTCAGGCATCTGAGTAGTGGAAACTATGATGTTAACAGCTTAGGAAATATTTTTGCAAAAAAACAGGTAAAATGGAAATCAAATACAAGAGAAGAACTTGAAAGACTATAAAAAAAAAAGTCTAAAACATAGAAACAAGACAGGCTGTGGCTTGCAGGTTTCCAGTGCTTGAATTGGTGATGTTCAATCTGAAATTTTAAAAATAACATATAATTAAAAATATGAGTGGTATGATGCACTAGGAAAGGGGGAAAAAGAAGAAATTTCAAATTAGAGTGTAATAAAAAAGGTTGTCTTGATCCCTTGGGAATAATGAGGCAGCCAATTCACTTTTTAATGGCGATGAATTTAAATTGAGAAGGTAGAGGCTGACTTCTTCTCATGAAGCTTGCAAGGCATAAAATGAATCAACACAGAAATAGTTTGTATTTTTTTTCCTTTTCTGAATGTAGAAAATAAAGCAAAATAAAGGAACTATTATTTCTACACATTTCAAATTTGTCTGTGTGATAACATATATCTGACAGAGATGTATGTTACAGAGTTAAAACATAGGATGAGGCTAGGGAAACAAGTAGGAAGTTAAAGAAAGCCAAAATACCACTAGCAAAAGTGAGGGGGGTGGGAAA
>VZSV01000141.1:2034822-2071918 GCA_013398735.1 Nothocercus julius
AAAGAAAGAAAGAAAGAAAGAAAGAAAGAAAGAAAGAAAGAAAGAAAGAAAGAAAGAAAGAAAGAAAGAAAGAAAGAAAGAAAGAAAGAAAGAAAATGCTAATGTTTGCCTAGCCTGATGCAACTAGCAAGATATTTTTTCTGAACCTCTGCTAAAGTTAAAGGACATGCATCCACCAAAGACTCAAAGGTAGTAAGGTGGCAAGAATATTCTCCTGGATGGAATTCTGTTTCCATTTTGATCAAATTTTTTGAAAAATAATTCTTCTCTTGAAGAAGAAATTAGTTTTCTCTTTTCTAACCCATTATTCTGTCCAGTACTGTAACTAGGTAGCAACTGTTGGACTGGATAGACAAATGTATGTGCTTGTATTTTAAAATTTTAACATGCCAGAAAGGATGTGTAGGCAAAACTACCCAGAAGTATATTTCAGTTGTCTTTAAAACACTGTAATTATGTAAAACTACCTACTGCATTTGTACCAGTGTCTATATTTTTGGCATTTTAAAAAAAAACTGCAATAACATTAATTACCATATTACCCATGTTTGACAAGGGTTTTTCAGTTAGAGATAAAACCTGGAACCCATTAAACGTGAAAGGAGGTTAGTTTGCCGTGTTGTCTAGGCTGAAGTTGTATTATTGATTATTAACATTTGCATTATTGTCGTTACTAAACATAGCCAGCCATGAAAACTTCCACGTGAAAAATAGGTACAAATATCCCTCTGTATCTCTGTGTCAAAATAAATAGATAAATAAATAAATAAATAACAGCTGTATTGAAGGCCAAGGAGCACAGAACACTCATGAATGCAAGAGGAGAGATTACTGACGATTGATACTCTGCCTTCAAATATATTCTTTAGAGAACTGGACAGAAGGAAATGGGAAAGAGATGACAGTCCTACTGCTACTTGGAATTTTGTAAGACATTTGAATGAACTTTAAGGTTGTGCAAAATTGCATTACAAAGAATTTCACTGTAAAAGACTTTTGAAATGAAATTTTTGGAGACCACATAACAGAATCACTGAAATTGGAGGCTTATTCAGACATGAGATATAACATGCAGACTGTGAGACAAAACATGAGGACACAGAATTTTCCAAAAGAAATAATATGCCCTAAAAAATTTTTACTGGCAATCTTCATTAGTTAAAGGATGGATTAAGGCCTAATTAATGGAAGCTGTCCAAAGTTCTTGCCCAACTTCAAAATTGTTTTCACACCTCTGAATAGATCATATATAAAAATCAAATCACTTCTCAGTTTCTTCAGGTTTATGGACTCAGTCTGAGCTCTTTTACAAGAAAACAAATGCAAGATTTCCTGAGTAAGGTACTATGTGCAGCAGATTTAATATATCATCATACCATAGTCTTCTTGTCTTAAATGCTAGGAATGTAAGCACAGCTGATTTATACACTGCATAGAGAAGTGTTTCTTTTTTATTCTTTTACTGAAGTTCATCCCCTTGGGAAATATTAATGCATGGAATGAGTTTCTTTTTTTTGAATTATAAGATGATGTGGGCTATAAGGACCTTTGGAGGCCACTGGGTCCAACTGCCAGCTTAAAACAGGGCTAATTTGAAAGTCAGATCATTTTGACATAATTTTTACTTGATTGGCTGATCAGGTTGAAAATCTTCAAGAATGTCACTTCTGTAGCCTACCTAGGTAGGCTCCAGTGTTTAACAAAGCTCTTGTGGTAAAAAGCTTTTTCATTATGTCCAACCATATTTTCCCTTATTACAATTTGTGACAGTTGCTTCTTGCCTTTTCATTATCCTTTTATTTCATAATGTCCATTTTTGTTTCTCTCATCAGTAAACAATTTCAGCTTCCAATATATTTTCCACCCAAATTAGTCTTGTTACCTAGCTTTGAATCCCAACTAATTCTTTGTGGCCTTTCCAAGCCAAAATAGAAATTTCTGCACAGCAGCTTTCTCCGGAGGCTGTGCACTGAAGCTCTCTAATGTGTTTTGCTTTGGGTTTCATCCCATTCCTAACAAGCTGAACATTTTGGTTTTGACAGATGGAATTAGAAGTCTTCTTCAAACAGTCCACAGTCAGCCAGATATTCTTCCCTGGCCTAATAAGCAATAAACAGTCACCAAGACATATTTATGAATAGTTCACACTATTCCTTCCATGTGTATTATTTTGCATTTATCAGGAGTCAATGTCACCAGCTATAGTGTTCTCCATTCAATAGTTTCATGAGCTCTGGGCTTTACTATTGTTACAACAATGCACTTATGCCTCCTTAAAAACATTCATAAAGTTGATCATTTATTGTAAGAATCAGTTATAAAAATAATAGTTTTAACTGAAGCCTCTGGCTTTGTAAAAGGAAGCCTGGCTGAACATGCAAGATGAATTTTACAAAGTGGTTAAGAAAAATATTCATAATAAATTACAACATGACCACTGTTGCCCTGACACAGGAAACAGATAACTGCAGAAGAACCATAATTTAATCTGAGGTGCAGAATTCTTTCTAACAGGAGCTCAGCATAGCTGAGAAAAAAACCCTACTCCGAGCAACCTGTAGAAAAATCCACAAAGAAATGGAAGAGGAAATAAATAAACATAAAAAGACAATGCTAGATTTACAGTTGGAAACTTAATGAACTGAAAGAATACTTAAAATATGAAAAGGTTATTTGAATTGTTATCAGTATGGAATGGAAAAGCATTGGTGGTGTTTTCTGCAGCATATATTAAAAATAAATAGATGACACTGTGAGATTCAGGGGTGACTGTTGTATATAAAAAAAATCACTAAAAGCCTCTTTGTGTACAAGAAGTATTTGTCATTCTTAATAAATATACATATGTCAAGATGAGTCAAATAAGAAAATGATTTTCAGTAAAGCTATCTTTCAGTGTATATAGTATCTTTATTAGGGCAAATGCAACTTTGATCTGAATGGAGAGCCTCAAGGCTAGGGCTGTATCATATGGGGCAAAATTGATGGTTTGGGGGAAATGAAGATGTGCAGGAGACAGAGAGAGACAGAAGAGAAAGAGAGATGGTAAAGCCTGTCTTTGCTTACCCATTAAATTTTCATCTGTTTCAGAGCAAGGAAAGTTGGGATGAGGTTAATAGAAGAATAATAGGAAAGTGGTAAAGAATGAAGTTCACTGATACCTGAACTCTCATATTTCTAAGAACTATCAGCAAGAGCAAATCTTGCCCAGTGTCTTAAATGATACCTTAAGAGAAAACAGTGAGAGTAATCCTCCTATTACAAATAAGTTTAATTTGCTCAAGTATATTGTTTGTTATCTCAAGTGAGATTCTAGGTCTGAACACTGCTAACAAAAAAAGGTCTTAAGCCAAAGCTATCTAAAACCAATTGAAACCTTGCTTTCAGAACTGTCTCAAGCCTAGTCTGTCTCAAGACTAGTTTGCTAAGTCAGGGTAATTTGCTTGCAGTAAAGAAAAACTTCCACCCACTCTCTCTCAGGATACCACAAGGTGTCTGTGTCTGTT
This sequence comes from Nothocercus julius, assembly GCA_013398735.1. Lineage (NCBI taxonomy): Eukaryota > Metazoa > Chordata > Aves > Tinamiformes > Tinamidae > Nothocercus > Nothocercus julius. Next base: position 2,038,329 of record VZSV01000141.1, read on the forward strand.
TCAAGAGCACTTTGTGTTGCAGGTTGCTCCATTAAATGAATAAGCAAGAACAAGTAACACCTCTGAAAGCTTCAAAAGGTATTTGTTAGTAAACAGAGTTTGACTGAATCATTAACTCAACAGACAGTTGGGAGTAGAAGAAAAAGTAGCTGTAGTAAGTTTAGTAACTGTACTTCCTACTTTCAACTTTTGTGTGTGTCAACATGTGCATATATGTTTAGAGTCTTCCAAAAAAGTCAAAGGGGATTTGGTATAGTTTTTATATGATTAATAACAAACATAAATAAAGGTGAGCATAACGTTCCAAATCCTTTTCTGGAAGTTGTTATTATACTCCAAAAGGTCAATACTGATATAATCAACTGACATATTGGGCCAGCACAAATCATAGCTATTTACTTGTATTAATTATTGCAGTGTAACATTGGTTACAGCCATTGGTGGGTTGGTAAAGGCTTTCAGTTCTGTAAGATTAACCTAAAACAAATGATCAGAGAAGCAGAGGATATGTCTCAGCTCTTTGAAGACCATTGCTTGCTCGGGATCCTATTACCAATTATTTCATGTGTCAGAAATATGCATAGAAGTAAATCACAGCCCTTCCTCTACTCTAAATCCTCTTTGAGATTTGTCAAAGCAGACTGATGGAATGTATCTTACCAGGTCAGGCACAAAAGCTACCTGTGTGCTTTAGATTATGCTGTTTGGAGGTGTTAGAAGTTTGATCATTCCTCATATTGGAATGACCACTTTATAGGCTTGAACTATTTGAACAAATAAGAAGGTTCTTTTGCAGACATAAAGCCACACAATCTTTACCTTATTAATCGTGTCTAAGGGTGTTGTAGCATTGACAAGAGCAAGTTCAGCTTTCACCAGATCACCCTCACAGGCAGATATACTTCTCCTTTTATTGCTCCTACCTATTAAAACCATGAAACTTAAGACTGACTCTGAAAGTTAAGACTGTAAATCTAAACAGAGCTGACTAAGCACTTCAACTTGTATTCTGATGTCTGTATATGCAAACAGATTTTTAAAACCTTATTTCAAAAAGACATCTACAACACTGACACTTGGACAGATTTGTTTCTGGTTCTAGGCACACTCTGTTCTGCACTGTGGGAATTAACATCTCCGGTTTATACCACTATACTTCAGAAGAGTTGATGGGCTGAATCCTCAACGACAGCTGCATTGTGCAGTGTCAGGAGCTTCATCAGGCAGCCACCATGCGCTTCAGCACAGCTCATGTGCTCTCCAAGTCAGCTGACACGTACAGTTGGTCACACTGAAGCTCTGTAAACATTGAGGGGCTACCCTGAATGAGGAGGTAGAGAGGAGGAGGTTTGAAAACTGAATAGTTTTGGATTGCTATACCAGAAACTAGTTTTGTTTATACTTATGCATAAATGTCTGCATAATGACCAAAAGTCTCTGAGTAATTATAATAACGCAATGTTCTCCATCATATTTCACCACTCACTTTCGCAAAATGCAGAAACAAGAAACAGGTACCTCTTCTTTATCTGAAAATGGTTTATATTTGAAATATTCATACTTCAAATTATCTTTTTTTTTGCAGGCAGTTCTGATTTCAGCTTTCTCAACTTTACCTTATTCTTGTTATCATTTTAGATGAATGTATACTTAGCCTGATAGTGTTTTTCTTTTGATTTACTAATGAAAATATGTATGGCACTTCAGCACAACTTTTGAAATACTCACCAGAGTAAAGCTAAAAGGAAGATAGCGCTCTCACAAACAACATCGGCATTTGTAAGACAGTAAAACCATATGGGTTAATTAGTAGACTATTCATTAGTATAGTCTTCTCTCCTTTAGACTAAGGACAGCACACTATAACAACAATTTTGTGGCAGGGCTATGTGTCGGCTTCATGCAATTTGATGAGACTACAAGTATAATAAACTATCAAGCATATACAAGATCAACAGATTCTGTGCGATGCCCAATTTCCTTCTTGCCTAGAACACCACAGAAATATATTGCTAGAGCAATAGATATATTCTCTTTTTTTTTTCTTTTTTCTTTTTCCTTCAGATAAGCTTTCAACTTCCCCTTTTTGAAAAAAGACTGTTTTTGAAAAAAGACTACGTGAAGACTGTCATGGTAAGATGCATCTGTCTACCAGATTGAGATCAAGCACATCTGTATAGTCTGTATATGACCTATTTGTACAGGTACTTTTCAAAAAAATGAGAAGACTGTAAGCTTGTGAAGATGCATCAGATAATATAGTCCTCATTCCCAACAGGAACCTGGTGACTCCTGTTAGGAGTTCTATATAATATTTTTGCAAAGGATGCAAACACAAGAGGCTTAGTAATCAAGAGTAGGTAACCAGGTAAGGCACTTGAAAGAAAAAGACGGGAAATATTTGGACAGTGTGAGGATATCTTGAAATCCAAATTTCAAGCGAATTTATCAAACTTAAATTTGATAACTTTTGAGGAGTTATCAAATACAATGGAAAACTCAGTAGCTTATGGCACTTCAAAAGGCAAGCTTCGAGCATTTATTAATCTATATTTAAATGCAGAAGCTGGTGCTCTATAGGGGAAGGTAAAGCAGGGACTTGTTTTTCAGTAAGATTTTGAAAATCAAAATAATTTTTCTCACTCCTCCATTTTTCCTTTTCAAAATATCATGGACCCAATGGCCAGTTACAGGGATGTAATGTGGTCTTCCCTACCTAGTGGAATACATTAGATTTGTCAAAATAGGCTACAGCTTTTGGTAAACTTCCCTTTCTCTTTTAATTAATCCTTTCCAAGCTTGAAACTATGTATGTCAACAAGGGAGAGAAAAGAAAGAAAAGGAGATATCCTATTTGGAAATGCTGTACTTATTTAATTTCAGGTATGGAAACTAATTACATACCAATTTAAGCAGATTCTTCAAACTCTTATTTTGGCTTAAGAGTGGCTTAGTAAATGACTTTACAGTAGTTAGCAAACTTTTAAAAGAAAACTGAGTTTTTGCACAACTTTCTGATTTGGTTTAATTACCTGTTTTAAAGATGATTATGTTTCTATTGGTGCGTGTTTATCTGTTATATTAACCCTGGAGAGATTTCTGTATCATCTTCAATTGCATATTTGGAACATGATCATACACATTATTAAGGATATGTTGCATGGAGTTAAAGTCAGTTATACTTGGTCAGTCTTTATCTTTGTACCTCACACTGAATACCTTCTCATGCAAACATTTCATGATAGGTCATGCTTAAGCAAAGTTAAATTACAGAGAAAGAGGATACTACAGTCATCAAGATGTTAATAATCGGATCAAGCAAAACGCACTGGCAGTAACAAGTCCCTATAATAATTTAATGTCCTTACCAAACTCATTTGTACAGTTGTTTGGGGGCATTTTCCATGTGACGCTTATAACTTGGGACATACACAGACATTATCCAAGGAAAGAACAAAGATTAAAAATTAACATGCAGTACATTATAAATGACAAGTTACTAAAAAAGTTGAATCTTTTTCCTATCTCTCATGAAGGGCAAGTCCAAAACAGTAGTTATGGAAGTTTTAGGATGAAATTTCCAATGGCTGTTTGTTGACATTTTAGCCACAGCATATTTCTAAAATTAAATATTGCATGTTGGTTTGGCTTATATTTTCCCTGCATATGGTTGAGACACAAACCACTAAAATTAACTTACAAGGAAAAGCATTTAAATCTATAACTAAGATACTCTTTCACAGTTATTAAGGGTGTCAGTATGTGGACACTTAATGTACATACATTACATAGTGGTTCTAACATGACAGTGTATTTTTCATTCAAGTCACATAAATGTTTCAGTTCTGTATCTGTTTTTTTTTCTTATGTGTAGTTGATGCTTGTTGATGCACGATAAAATATGAGACAAGCTCATTTTTCTTAAGGAGGAAAAAGTTAACAGAGCAAACTGCAGATAAGGTTTAGAAAGATTACTCAAATCTACTTCCTCTCACAAAAAGCAGACCAAGAATTATTTCATTCCTCTCTCTAAAAGTTTATTCCCCTTCACATCAGTAATTCCTATGGCATAAAGTTCTTAAATGATGGCTAAATTGCTAGAAAAGCTGGAAGCAGTGTGTCCTTTTGCGTGCCCTTAGCAATCAGACCATGTGGGCAGCAGCTCAAATACACCACATAAATAAAGCGTGTACTTCAGCTAGATTTTGGTAAATCGAGAAAGCTGGGTTGTCTGGATCCATCTTTGATCCATTTTCAACTAGTGTCAGTTGCAGATCTACACCATGCACTGCTTGTTTTCTTTCTTTGAAGGGATAGTCCCCTGTGTTAGAAGATAAAACATATGCATCTTTATCTGCTAAGCACCCTGGATGGCATCATTCAGAGCACGTAAACTGCCAGAAAAATGAGAACAATGTTATGGCCCACTATTTTAAAATCTCAGCAGTGACACTCATAGTCAGATTCTAGTTGATTACTGTACAGATATGTAACTCTGCCACAGCTATGGGGCATCCAAACTGACCCCACTTTTCTTCATGAGTCTGATCTAAAGTGGCATCCACTCTTCATCTCTTCTTAGGTAATGCATCACACTAAGGCAACACCTCCAAGGCATTTACTGGCTTAATACTGTAAAACTCACAACACTCTCATAAACTTCAGTTTGAAACCTAGAGACCTGGAAATTTAAATAATTTTTTAAAAGGGTGGTCAATTTTAATTAATTATGAATGGCATGCACAAGCTATTTAGCTGAAATATGAATCCTCACTTGCCAATTTTATAACAAGATTATAGAAGACTAATATTTAGAAATCATCTTCAGCCTTATGAAATAGCTTTAGATTAATGTAGCACAAAATGACGCTTGCATTCCAATGAAAGCATTTCAGAAGTGCAATAAAGCACTGAACAGGGGAGTAGGGTGATGGTTAGTGGCATGAAGCTGAGCCTCATCCTTGAAACAAGGTAATCTCTCTGTGTGTTTTACATAGCCGCTTAATAGAGTATTTTAAATTGTATAATGGCATTTCTTGATCATCCTAAATTCACCAGAAGCACACAGAACTTATAGAAGAAAAGCACCACTGAAAAAGCAGTTGGCTAGACACTGAGCTTTTTGATCAAATTTGTGCAATTTAATTTCCGTCTTCTGACCTGAAAGTTTTTGAAAATTTTTCTAGGTCTTATGTAAGACATGCATCAATAAAATGCTGAATTCATAATTAGCATCATCTTGAAAAATATAAAGGTTCCTATCTAGTCTTCCTTTATACCTTTGACAAAAATCTCTTTTTCTTCAATAAAATGAAGGTAAGACACAATGTCATTTTTAAAAGTAATAAATATCATCTAATAATGATAATAAATCTTTAAGAAGAAAAAGAAAAGAGACTGAAAGGTAAGGAGAAGAAGAAGTTCTGATTGTTCACAGACAGTATAATAAATCAAAGTTTTCACATTTGGAATGAAGGGATCAAAAGCTATTGCAAATCATTAAAATTTTCTTTCTGTAGTATTGATAAAAGACACTACATGTAACAGATTTTGCAGCAAAATGCAAGAGTTGAATACGGCCTTCAGACGTTAAGGCAGAGGAACTTCAGTTTATAGCATCCAATACTTATTTTTCTTTCAAAAGGTACTTCCTCTGGTAGGCTAGAAATACAGAGTCTGGATGAAGTTATGAATTTTTATCCAGTTGTGGTGAAAACTAATGCATGAAAATCTCTCTCTCCAATATGAAAGTCGATAATTAATGTTAATATGCTGAAAGTGGAAGATCAACACCAACGAAAAATCTGATTAGGAATGTTATTGTAATCTTAAATATGTGGCTTACAGCTAGAATATTGCGAGAAATTTTGGTGTGCTGGAATGGACTTCCATATCAATTGAGTTGTTCAATTTACCCAAAACCTTAAAGCCTTTAGAAATCTGAAGGGCTCAGAGATGACTCCCTGACCTTTCCTGTATTACAAATAGGTCTGATTCTCAAGATCCACATCCATTAAATGCTTGAATGAGCTCAGTATTTATTGTTCTTTCATCTCATTAAAATAGCTAAAAGGTTGGGAAAAGGCGTAATGTAAAGAAAGGTCAAGTGGTAATCACGGTGTGAAATGCTGTTACATGTGTAAGTATAATAATTCTTTAGAATTTATGCTCCCTGGAGAGGGAGTTGTTCAAAACTGTTCACCTAAAAAGGTTTATTTTGTGCTAAATATAGCTCAACAGCACTAAATGGGGAATTAGACTGACCTTTTGCTCCTCTGCATCTGCAATGGCCTTTTCTTGGCTCACTTTCTCAGTTTGAAATCTTATCTTAGCAACCAAAGCTTCAGCACCTTGATTTCTCAGTTGCAGTTCTGCCTCTTGAGAAGCTAGTTTGGATTTTAGATCTTCTACCTGAAGGGCAAAAGACAAAGCATTATTTGGGAGCGAGGGATACCAGCTATGATTCTTAAAAGACTACATTGTGTGTGCCTCAAAAAGCTGAATCTGAAAATGTAATTCATGCAAATTTGAAAGGCCTAATCAGATTTTTTTGCCTTTTATTTTGTTTCTATACAACAGCTCCATGCTTGTAGCTCTCAGAATTTTTCTGACCTAACTGCACCCATGAGAAACTTCACAGCTCCACTGACATGCCATATGCAATGTCTGTCCAGTTGCTGATATAACCAGACATATTTTAAGCTGCTGCAGGGTCTGGCAAAGATACAAGTATAAAAGCAAAAGGACATGCTGGAAAATGCTCAGTGTTCACTCTGAAGAGATAATACTAGTAGAGGTTTGCTGAAAGATTAAGCCAAGGTCTGACACTGATTAACAAAGACTACCTGTTCGCTGGCTGAAAGAACCATTTATTACTTGCCAGGTCAGAAGCCCATATGAAGAAATCCACTGACAATACTTTTGTGTACATAATGGGCATATTTAAATCTCTCTATTTTCTTCCCTATCCCTCCAATAATGTTATTCGGCAGCTATTCATGATGTGAAATTATATTTTAATCAGAAAGGACTGTTAACCTGATATACAGAGAGGTGATAAAACAAAGAGGAAGAAAAACATTAGTGGGCTTCAACTTTCTGCAAGTGGAAGGTCTTGAAGGCTCTTTGTTGGTGAACTTGTGAAATCTATTACAAAACCTACAAAATTTACTTTTAAAAAAATTTGTTCATTTTGAAGTATGAAAGAAACAAAGCTGGGATACTGACTTCTTTGCATTGGAGTCTCTTANAAAAAGGAAAGCAAAGCAAAACAAAACAAAAAAACCCTAAGTTTCTCTCCACATTTCATTTACAATTGCTTTGACCTGATTTTGTATCTTTTTCTTTCTGAAAAACTATAAACTGCCGTATTTGATATTGCTGTGCAGGGCTTCAGGCTGGAAAGATAGACATGGTTGAGTGTTCAAATATCTGACTACATGGAAGCTAAAGATAAACACAGGTTGGGAACTGTGTCTGTTAGGATAGCGTGCAATGTCTAAAATCCTCAAATCACCTTTGGCCACTGTCAAACAATACAAAGAAAGAGGGAATTTTAAAGCTTTAGTCATATAGGGTATCTTATTAAAAATAAACTTAAAAACAATCATGCTTTCTGCTGACCTTTTTTTTTTTTTTTGCAGATCTTCAGCTTGAGAAACGAAAATAAGCCAGTCTTATTATAATTCTCATGCTATGACACCAAGGTACAAAGCTATGCAAACTCTGTAACTGAGCATTTCATTTGCAGATTTTTATATAAAATATACTTTAAAAAAATTAACGAAAAAAATGCACAAAGGATTTTGACTTATCTCTGGCAATTGCAAAACAGACGTTTCACTTATGTCTTTCTGATTAGCCAAAAACTGAACTATAAACCTCAACTGGAGGCAGAAGTGTTGCTCAGGGACTACCTGGGACTGTGCCCTTAAGGAGATTATAAAAACTAACCCAAAGGTTTTCCACTGGTTGCTCCTAAGTTTGTTACAGCTCCGCAGGGACATCGCCCATGCACCTTAGGCCCCACACATAAACTGCATCTCTTCTCACCATCGTCTGGTGATGACTGTGGTTTTATTGTGGTACTTACTCCTCCTGCCTGCACCTTGAGCTGTTGCCCTGATACCCTCCCCTCTGTCTATGCTTTAGCCTTGGTCTAATGGAGGGATCCGTCTTTCCAAAGGCAGCTAAAAAGCACAAAGCATGGCTATGTGAAATTTAAAAAAAAATCCTAAATCAAGTAATTTCAGTGAAGCACAAGGATGTTGTATCAGAACTAATCAATACAATGAAAAGATGCTAGGACCTTTTCTTTATTAGGAAAAAAAAAACTATTTATAAAGAATGAGAGAAAAGGATGCAACAATCATAGTTCACATTAAAAAAAAAACTTTATCTTCTGTATGCCATTCACCAAGGGCCCCACATGTTCTGATATCTTATCACTTTTCCTCTAGCAGGATCTTATAAAGCATGATTTGCTCCAGAAAACTCTTTGGAGTGGTATAATTGCATCACTTCTCATTACAATTGTATTTGGCACTCAGTGTATTCACACTGGTGTGGGCATAAGCCATGAAATTGCTGATAAGAGTCCTGCATAAGTAGTTGAAAGTAGCCAAGAGACAGGATCAAATTTAAACATAATAGCAAAGAAGTGTTTCAAAAACTAAGTATGTCTATATGTCAGAAAAGGTTGCGCTTCTAAAGACATATTGTTCATAACAATATTCTTCAGTCTATCCAAAATGTAATTTTGTCAGCACATAAAAAAGATTAAACCAGAATATGCCTCTGCCAATTTTTTAGCATATTAATTTATTTATTCTGTGCTGGTATTCAAAAGGTCTTCATTACCATAGGAGCTGAGTGCTGAGCTGAGCAATATACTTTATATACTTTTTTTTCTTTTTTTTTTTTTAAATAAGTACTCCTAAAGGCTAAAAATAGTGATGAAATCAGTCACTATACTGTTACATGCAGAGCTAGTGCTCCAGGAATTTGCTGGTTCGCCTTAGGAAATCTCGCCTTGTCAGCCTCACAGCTACCAAGGAGAAACTATCAGAAACTATTTTGAGTGGGTTTTGATGAGAAAGGTAATTACAACTTATGCACTTCAGAGTCACTCCACCAAAACAAACTGTGCCCACAGCTCTGAGCAAAACGCAGCACATTGCGGTGCTTTGCAAGTGGGGAGGGAGTGAAGGAAGTGCCAGCCAGGAGCCTCTCGCCAGCTAGCCCGGGCTGTAGCAGGGACCACATTACTGCGTGAGGTTTCTTTCTCATCACAGGAAGGAAAGTAGAACGGTTAGACTGTGAACTCTTTTTACATACTATATGATAAAAGAAATAGGCTTGGCATATTTAGAACAATTCAAGACAGTCACTTTGTCACATATTCCCAAGCAAAAAGCAGAGACATAGTGCTATTTAACTACAGGACTGAAGTTCTAAGGTACTTTTTTTCTGATTTTTTCCAAAACTGAAGTAGCAGATGCTACTACTACATTGCTTTGATTTAGAGTATACTTAACTGAGATAAAACTGGAATTAGAAATCCCCACATTCATTGTTTTCTATATCTACAGGAATATATTCGCATAAATGTCTAAGCAAGAGCACGGCATGCAAAATTAACAGAGAAATACTAAGAAAATCTATTTAACTCCATTATTGAAGTAACTTCCATTTTGTCCTCTATGACTTCTAGCATACTTAACTTTATAATTTGTGGAGTCACATCTCCCTCATTTTAATGATTATTTATTGCATTCTGTGCAAGATGAACCCAGTTCAATTAATCAAGGGAAGCCTAAAAATCAATTAATATGAATTAAATGAGCTACACCAACTCTTAGGAAAGTCACACATAATTTACCAAAGCATTGTCAATAATGCTTAGGGATCTTTGGGAAAATTTCTCATGAGTGGCTGTTGATGCAGTTAAATGTTTTAAGTCTACATCATTAATATTACAATCAGGTTGATGCAAAAAGACTTGCCATTTTTCTCAGTAAGAATCCTCATTATTTTCCTGAGACTTTTAAAGCTTGTTTAAAAGAATACTTGTTTCACCCACAATTACAACAACAGAAATTAAAATCAGGAACTAAATAAAGAATGATTTGCATAAGGGGAAGAGAGAAATAAATTGTGCTACAAATAAGAAAAAAGAATCAGGACATCATTTGTTGAAGCAAAGCTTATGTAAACTCACCTTATAGCACACGTTACCCCCCAGAAATTTTAAAAAGCAAGGCTAGTCATGCAGATTTGAGCAGCCTCAAAGAGAAATTTCTTTCAGCTTTTTTTCCTCCCTCTGCTTTTTTCATGTCCATGATATACACATACCCTGCAGTACCGATCTTCCTAGAAAAGACAACCTTCTTACACATGATCCTTATGAGAGGTCTCTAGGCAGCAGCCCTGAAAAGCCCTCTAACAACAGTTTCATTTGTAAATCAGTGAGGGAAGAAGTGGGTTCCGGTAGAGCTGGAAGTGGCCCGAGACAACTTGTCTCAATGGGGCAAAATAACTATTGTTATCAAGCTTAACAAAATGGCACAGCATGGGAGACACACCAAGCCAGAGAGCAGCTGGTTGTAATTCACACTGTTTTTCAGAAAACACTAATCGTTCCCGAACAGACCTCTTTGATGATTGGTCTTCCCTGCATTTTCAATTTGTCACTTTCTCTTATGATAAGGTCAGCAGTGACAGCACTTCCTGACATTAACAGCTGTGGCTTTTAAAAGGGTCATTGTGGAACTACTAATTGCAGTAATTTCATTAGCATAAATTATTTATTCTGCCATTCATTTATCTCTCCTTTTTTTTTTTTAATACTGCATTGTACTTTTCAATATATGCTCATTCAGGGTTGTAGGCAAAGGAAACTATTATTGCTAATTTAGCCTTTCTTACTAAAAGAACAAAAAAAAAGCAAACATAAAAGAGTTTATACAGTAACAAAAATCTGATTTAACTGTAGTTCACTAGAAAACATAAAGTAGCTTGAAGCCAATAAATGAGATTAGATTCAAAATAAATAAGATACAATTCAAAACTATTCAACACTCCTAAAGAAGACTATGCAATAAACCTATATGTAATCTGAAGGAAAATTTAAGTTTGAAGTCTGTTCATTTTTGTGCAATCTCTCAATTTAGGCCTTAGCTGACTGACTTTTAAGCACATAAAATTCAAACAATATAAGTCACTGGAAGAGTTCAGAGGGGACTTTTGCTTGAGTTCTCCCTCTTGCTTTCCTCAGGATCCAAACTATTAATTGCAAAATTGCCTGATCTTAGCTTTTTGCAGCTAAGCTTTAGCTAGCTGAAACATGCCTATCAAAGGGAAAAAGTGACCAATGCCTCCGAACTCCCTGAATGCATCCTGCAGACAGTTATCAAAATTGAGGATCAAATCAACCTGCTTTTTATCTGAAAAAAGGGACAATTGGGGGGTAGAGAGGCAATGTAGTTCCCCCCTTGCAAGGCGAGAATGTGAAGAAGTTATTTTAGGCTTTGCCACATAACATGATACAAAATAACTTCAAATACAATGCACTCGATCAGACATATGAAGCATAATGAATTTATTATAGGTATGCTTAATAGCATGCAATATTTAGTGCTAAGCACCAAGGAAGCTACATACAAGACAACAATAGCAAAAGACTCCTAGAAGGTGGTAGCATTGTAGATTGTGTTTGTTTTAAGAAGGCAGGATTAAATAATCACATATTCTCTTATTCTGTGCTCAGTAGTGATATGTGAAACTAATTAAAAGCAAGAAAGAGAGATTGCTTATGTATCACGTAGATTTTAGAGACAAAGATACAATTTTAATATACTTTAGAACACTCTTTATAATAAATAAGGTCTAAAAAATCTTCTGTAAGTTCTTCAAGCTTCAAAATAGGGTTCTTTGCTTTGCTTAAATGTAGTTTTAGCGGTTGAAGTATTGAAACAGCGGGGGTTATTTTCCTTTATTTTTTGTTTTCCTGAAAAAAAACATTCAAATCAATTACACTTCTGATGCTCTCCGTTTATCTCCAAATACCTCTGAACTCACAACCTCTTGTCCTTAACTGATATGTTGACCAATGCCATCCCATGTGAGAAGGGCTGCACGTGACCTAGCTGCTGGAAAGCTTCAGCAAGCACTGTAATTAGGGAAGATCACCTGTTTTTTCTGTCCAGACATTTTCACATAGGGGAGAAGAAGGGATGTTTGGATCACTCTTTACAACACATGCTGATACTGCAGCTCACCATCTCCCTGCTGAGCTCAATCTGCTCCTGTTCACCCCCAGATAAACTGTATCTTCCAGAAGAGTACCTAGGTTTGGTCTTAAGATTAAAAGACAGAGAATCCACTACTTCCTTCCCAATTCTCACATTCAACTCATTTATTTTTCCTGCTTTTACCTTTAATGCAGTTTCCTGCTGCATTAAAGTCATGCAGATATGATATCATATTTATGCTAAACTTGTAAGATAAATGAAAGATCATTAATTTAATTTTAAGTATCCCTAATTAAAATCAATATGTAATATTACTATACAGTAATGATCAAAAAATCTAGCAATTACTATTTTTTTTTTGACACACTGAGTTAAATTAATTTATACCAAGATATAGCAGACCTCACACTGCTCTTCCTAATGGACAATATATTTACAATATGTTTCAGAAGTCCAGGCATACATGAGCTGCAGGTAGCAAAATTCCTCTGCTAAGAACAAAAAACAAGCTTTCTTGAAATATCTAAAATGGAGAAAGTGAAAATAAATATCAGCACACTGGCCTTATAAAGGAGAAAAGGAAAGGAAAACACCATCTATAAATCTTCACCTCACAGGGAAGCCAGACTGCTGCTAAGATTCCCCTCTATTTTTCAGGGTGATCCCTTCCCATCCTGCTTCTCCTATACTTTCAATATCCTAATATACCTCTGCAAATCTCCTGTCCTCCCCTCCCCTCACTAATTATTATTCTGTGATCACAGCACCTTCCCTTTCCTCCTACGCCGCCTCAGCCTTCTTGCTAAACACCTCCTACCTCTCCCAACAAGTTAAAAAACGACGACTAATAAAATGACCTGACATGGTATTGTCATTTAGTGCACGTTTCTGTGCTATCTCATATGTGGAGTTCTTGGGTCTTTAGTTACATCTGCATGCCAATTAGAAGACCAGGAAATAAGACAGCAAAGTTTAGAAAATACTAGCAAGAAACAGGAGAAAGATTTGAAAGTGAGGGGGAAAAAAAGTACCAGTTTTTGAGGGTAGGAGAAGAGGGCTTGACTGAAACAGACAGAAGAAAAGAAAAATAATAGATATTCAAACATCTTACAAATCGTTAAAACAAAGAGGAGAATAAAAATACGAATCATAAGAACTTGTAAGCATCACTTTCTGCTGCAGCCCTATAGGAGGCATCAGTATGCCGCCGGAGAGCCAGAGCAGGCGCAGAGAGCCTCGAGAGCCTCTGCTGCTGCCGCGCGCCTGGCGAGCGGCCCGGCGGCCGGCAGATGTCCCTGGATGTCCCTCCATCACACAAGCCCTACGGGATATTTCTGAAATCCTCAGCTCTCCTACACAACTTCCAGACTGAAACTACTGAGACTACAGTTGCTGAAAGAAAACAAATATTTTTAGTTTTTGAGGCCTACATGAGCTATTCCACCACCGAACACTTGAGTAATCTCACCACCAGCACAATAGTGACAGCAAACGGTGGGAAAACACTTAGAAGAATACCAGGGAATCATTTCCCAAAAAGCTTGAAGACACTCGTTGGCATATGAGTATTTTGAAAAAAAAAAAAAAAAAAGTGTTTTCCTTATCTGGACTGATAAGAGGGAATAATTACTCAGAAATTAAAATGATAAATGATTTTGTTGTACGTCTGCTGGTGAAATTTTCTCCTGTCTAGCTGCTGAACAGAGCGTAAAATGAGAGATGTTCTATAGTTAGGCAGGGCTGTACATAGCAGTGTTTCAACCTCACTTCCTGCAGCACTAGTAAATGTATCTAGCTGTTCTGAAAGGGGTTAAATAAATTCCAAATCCTACCTAAATAATCTAAAATTAAGATATTCTGCACACAAGATAGCACTCTGAGTTGCAATCACATTTTTACTTTTCCTGCTTCCCTCTCTGCCTGTGCAAGGGAGCTCTCAGTTCTGCTGAGGGAAGCGGACTGTGACAGGGCATTAACAGTGCAGCTTTCAGAAGGGGCAGCTTAAAGACAACAAACATGCGAGAAGGAGTAAAAAGGAAATCTTTTTTTTTTTTTTTTTTCCAGCTTATTCATTTATTGATCTTTCAACGATCTCTGTTGCTTTCTTATACAACTGATGAGCTTGAAATCCTGTACCTCAATCCCCTCTGTTTCCTTAATGAACCTCCTGCTGACAAGCACAGGGCCTCCTGTGGCCACTCAAGCAACCAGTCAATAGCAGTGCAGTTAACTACGGCTGGGAACTTCTGAGCTTGAATTCTCAGCGTGGAACAAACTGGAGAGAAACACAGAATGATCTCTGGAGATGAGGAAGGAAAAGAGAAAAAAGAATCACAGAGCAAGCTGAGGTGACCAAAGAAATGAATGCAATGAACCACGGCCCAGAGCTGGAGCAAGCCAGCTCACAGCTGAAATTCCAGGCCAAATCAGCAGTTAATAAACTTTAGTCGACTAGAATTTACTTTGGACAAATAGGTTTTACTCACCCTTTGCTATACAGACAGAGCATATTTAAAGTCTCCTTCTCCTCTCTCCAGGTAGTTATCAGTTACTTGGTTGGTTAACTATAAATAAGAGCACAGACACAAAGACTTATTCTCACAGAGACAGCCATCCTGAAGGAATACATGCAGCAGATCACTGAGACACAATAACAGTTCTTGAGTTTCCAAATCTTTTAAAGCCATTTCAATATTCACTACAACTCTATTAAAAGCATGTGAAGGAAATGAGCACCGCATCCTTCCTAGTTTGCATATGTTTTTTTAGTATTACTCTTTGCAGAAAGTGGAAGAGAATGTCCAAACAAGGCTAAAATATTCAAAGAAAAGAAATTTGGTGATTGACTGTTAATATCACAGGCCTACCTAGGGCTGGATACTGTATTTGGATTTTGTTAATTAGCAAGTGACAAGCTTTAGATTATTTGAAGCAGAAATAGACTATCTCCTATGGTTTTATATTAAAATAAATTATTTTTTCTATATATAAGTACTTCAAAATATGTGGCACCAATCTTGTTATTTTTAGAAAAAATATTCTAATGTAATCAGAATAGATTATTTCCCCAGCAGACACAGAAAACCAGATAAAGCATAGTGGGGTACTCCAGGGAAGTGACAGCTACATATCCTGTCTCTGGAGTCATCTGTAATAGGTAGTATTATATGTTAAAATAGAATTGTCTGGAAAAAACTGAGACAGAATAAAAGAAGAAAAAAGGTGTGTGGAAAGGAGGACTTTAACTTAACAAAAATTATCACTTGCTTTTGGAGCAGTCAGAAAGGAGAGAGTGATGAGTAGATAGTAACACTGGGAAATGCCAAGTTTCTATGGTATTTCAAAAGGAGATCATCTGGAAAATGGAAAAGACTCACTACTATCATAGTTTTTGAAAACTATGGAAAACACGCAGACAAAAGATCCTGAAAAAGAAAAAAAGTAAAATTTGCTGTAATTAATCATTAGTTACTTGCAGAGATTAATATGTTTCAGTAATACGCAGTGAAGGCAAGTGCAATTTTGCCATTTAGAAATCACTATGGACAGAAACTTTTCCTGGGACACTTACAATTTTGTAGAGCAGGACAGGATGCAGGACTACAGAGCATATCCCTTTTTATTCCCATCCTTTTCAGCAAAATTAATTAATAATGGCTACTGGTCACTAGCACTGATCAGTTTGCAACTCAAAAAAACTTTCTTTCTCGTGGCTGCACAAACTGAGTGGGAGCTAGAGATTACAGGCAGTTTCAGATGAATGAGAGTATTTTCAGAAGGGTGTGATACAGCCAAGCACAACAGCAAGAAAAGCACAACAAATGATCCCTTCTAGTGGGAGTCGCTCTGGAAATGGAGGAGGTGAAAAGCAAAAGTGGCAAAAAGCAATCATAAAAGAAAAAGGAGAGAAAGCTGAAAAAAGAGGAAAGAAGCAAAAAGGGCAGGCAGAGGCAATAAATGGTCTTTTGTGGACTGACAGAAGGAAAGAGAAATGATACTGACTAAAATACTGACTGGGGTAAAAATAGAAAGGAACTCACTGAAATTTTTACTGGTGGGTGAACCATAAACATGAAATAAATGAGAGTTCCCAAACACACAATTTAGACTACACTGTCAGTTTATTGAATATTCCACCTTATTTTAGTCCATTTACTTCTTTATTTCTAAATTCAGGATATTCTCTATTAAGCTATTCAATTTCCAACATGCCTGTCAGCTTCCTATATCTATGAGCTCTCATAGTACATTTCTTCTCTGTCTCATAGAAAGGAGTATGTGGAGGACAATTACATGTTAAACCACAGTTTTGAAATACTATAGTTATTCTGGTCCTCTGGTTGATCCAGTTTATTATCAGAGAAAAGTACTTCTCTCTTATGAACCTAAAAATCTTCTAACTAGAGGTAATTTGCGTATTTGACTTGAAAAGTACTTGAGAATGGGTGAGCAAGAGAAAGTAAAGGTTTCCAATCATCTGTGACCTTCAATTGCTGCAAGCAGCAGAGTATTTTCTCACATTTGCAAGAAAATAAAGTCCTGCTCTCTCTCTGAGATTTGTGGCAAAAATACAGCTTTCACTCTATGCCCATGTGAACAACAATGAAGTCCAGGGTGCTTGGGGATATTACAAAGACTGGCTGACTGGCAAGGTGGTCCAAGGGTACAGAAGAAAATGTTATCTATACTGAATAGTATCAGTGTGAGAAGGCCAATGGCCAAGATGTTCATGTAGGAATCTGTCCTGTTCGGTAGGAACCTAGCAGATTCTTAGCCTATTTTACATCTCTGTTTCAAAGTTTGCAGGGGAGAAAGGAGGTAGTAGCTTTAGTGGTATCCAATAGGTGATATTATCCTTGCATGTTTTGGCTGTTTCTTTGTTCTTTGCCCTCCTTTCTCACGAGTCTGGTACAATTTTGCTGTAAATTCCAAGATCTTTCTGGAAAATTTGTACAATTTTATTCTCTCACTTGCTACCTTACTAAGAATCTGCTAGGTCCTTTCAGGATTGTCAGAGTCCTGGATACTTCTCTGAAGTTTTTTTTTTTTTTTTTTAAAGATTCTTCTCTGTTACACAATGTGTCCTTCAATTTAATACTCCCTTTCTCTCTCCTCATAAAATTCATGTCATCTCATTTTCTGATAAAAATCTATATTCAAGTATAATATCAAACTGAGACTCAGCAATAGATCTGTATAATATCAAACTGAGACTCAGCAATAGATCTGATGTTTAGGGCATCTCATTTTTCTCCTCCCTCATTCCTCGCAAATCTGTAGGACATCCCTGCTAGTAATGGAGAACCTATAGGTATTTGTCCCACTTTTGAGATGCTTCTTGCATGTGTCCTTGCTATGCCAATGCTGCCAAGTACCTATCACCACTCCAAACTGTAAACCATACATAATCTTGTTAGACAAACATAGTCTTATTTCCTTCACTCTCCTACCTGGCTCACATGCATTTGGACTTAACTCTCCAGTACTAGACTGCAAGGACATTCAAAATCAAAGTCTTGGACTTGTTGCCAAACTTGGAATTTAATATTTTTCTCTCTTTTATTCTAAAGTAACATTTTATCCTTCCTAAATATTGAAAATACTTTTTTGCATGGAATAATTATTGTTATTCATGCACTATCATGAATCTCAAGCTAAACTTTAAGGAAGGCAGTACTTTCCTTACCCAAGGTCATTTGGTACTTGTGTCCGTACAAGAACTACTTGTATCTGTAAGGAGTTTCATTAGTTTACATGCACTGCAGATCCATGACAAGGTAATATTGACCTTTAAGGATTGTTTACTTCCATCCAGCATCTAAATCCTAGATTTACTACTTTCCCAGAAATGATCTGTTCTCCCCTTTTGTTCTTTCCCCCTTGGATTCTTATGATTTTAAAGATTACATCCTAATAGTATGTTCTAATCTTTGACGTGATCTCTGCTTATCCAGTACAGCACTACTAGAGTTTATATGGGTTATAATAGGACCCAAAAGCCTCTCAAAAATTCTGTGAGAAGTGAGTAACAAAGAGTGAATAAAGTAATAAGTGTAGACATAGATGAGAAAAATGATTGAAGCAACAGCACACCAAGCAAAAGTTGCAAAGAATGGTGAGTCCTACTGATAGTCTTTGCAAAAAGTACAGGGCATATTTTAGTCCTAGCAAGATTATTCACGTGGAAAATCCAACCAAGAAAAAAGGTAATGTATTTCAGTGTCCTGGGCTTAGCTGTTATAACTACTCTGTGAGCAACTCCCAAAATAACTAAAGACAGGTGAACTAAGTATACATGAAATGCAGATGCTCCAATCATATTCAAACACCCATCTATTATTTCACAAGTGTCAATTACAAAGCAGATGAGGATGACAGTTGAAAAGAACAGCTAGGAAGGGTAAAAAGATGGAGTTCATATAAGAGGATCTGCAAAAGTCAATAAAAAAAGAGAACAGCAGCAGATCTGAGTCCTAGAAACCTTGAGGAGAAGCAAAAGAAAATCAACTCCAATAAAGAAGTACAATGGGTAAAATTAGATACCTACACAAGACTTGGAACATTATCATGTCAGGACGAAGTCTAGAAGAACAATTTCTCAAACCTTTAAATTAAATTACTTATTGGAATAGCTATTCCTAGGGCTCAAACTCAAATGCAATGAGATTTATGATTTCCACTACTTTTCTCTAAAACATCAAGCTACAACTGAATGAGTTTTACTACATTCTACTGTTACACAGGGAATTACAGCACAGCCTTGTCTACACTATACCACTCTAATTCAATATCTCTATCTATTAATTATGTTTTGTGCATGATGCAGGCACAGTATATGCTTAAAAAGGTAGTCAGAAATGGCAGGTAACCAGATATTCATTATGGCATAAGCCCTGCTAGCTCCTTTGGTTTTAGTGAAGTTTTGTCAGTTCACATCAGGCAAGGATTTGATATACATTTTCAGGTTTCATTTGCATTCCCCACACTGAATTCCCAGTATTATAAAGAACCTTATACATTTACTTGCTTTGCAAGCAGACTAATGAAAAGACCATGTGGTCAAATAACAAGGAAGCAATAGGAAATATACCATGTAATATATACTTCATATACATTTCTTGCAGCCAACCAGGATGTATTTTTGCCAGGAACAAATTGTGTATATTTTGTAATAGAGAGATTTAAGAAGTTCTCCAAGATACATTAATCCTTTTCTTTGAAAGAAATGCAGATCAAAACAGAGTATGCAAGTCTTTCATTTGACATTTTTAAGATGTAAATTTGCATGATTTCATAATAAAGATGATTAAGTGCGGATTAAAAAAATGGTATCATGTGAGACCCATGTTCATTTTTATCTATTAATAGCATTAAACACTCCCAAGAAAACACAAGATCTTTTCTCCCAAATGTCCTTTTTGAGTCTTACCCTCCCATGACACTTCCCCTATGCATACGGATCTCTTACATTGCTGTTCAGCTCAGCCTCTTCCTGCTTATCCAAGACAGGCAAGCTCTCTAAATTTAGTGAGTGATCCCAACAGAACAGGAGAGGCAAACTGTTTATCTCAATACTGATGAACTGAAGTGGGTCAAGGTACAAGTTGACCACTGGCCTAACATTGCCTATCCTTTTTCAGTGCCAGCACACTCACCAGCAGGTTTGATTTTGGCCTAATCAGTGCTGTAGGCAACAGGAATAGGGAGACTGCTTGGACCAGGAAATATTCCTAATAAGCTCTACTGTAACCTTTTCCTGTGAGGAGAACAAGAGAAAAGTTAGATCATGCATATGCCAGCTAGATCATGCCACTAGTCCTCAGGACCACGAAATAGGTCCTGACCTCACAAATTTGCTAATATAGATTCATCCTTATATTCACTCTTAGAAATCAGCTCTCTGTAGCATTCAAGAAGAGATGGCTCACATCTAAATAAGAAAGGCCTAAAGTTTTTCAAACCAGAACAAGCTGTTTTGTAAGCTGTAGAATTTTAAAATCCTGGGTAGGTTCTTGGCTATCTAATAACATAACTGAGTCTTTATTCAGTGAGGGAACAGCAAGTGTGATCAAGTGCTAGACAGCACAATCTCTTGAATTCTTATTTCTCTATGAAGCAGTTGGCCGAAAGCTGAACCAGACAAGTTCGTCTGCTCTCTTCACAGAGAAAAGAGTTGCACTGACTGTCTTAAAATATAACAAGGAAAAGGCTAACATGCCTCAAAGAAAGAAGGTTTATAAATGAAAGGCAATGATTAAAAAAGAAAAAAAAAAGAAAAAGTTGTGGTGATATAGTACACTTGCCTGTGTTGGACATTAACTCTGATTGAAGCACTAAACTGTTGTACTTCTGAATTCCTTGAAAGACGAGGAGTCAAGTAAATATTGACAAGACTATGCAAGGTGTCTCTCAGATTTGGAGCAGAGCTAAGTCTTTATATATTGAAGGCGTCTTCTCAGGTAGGAAAACTTCTAACAATCTAACCCAATTTTGTTATTGATGCCAATTGGAGAAATGGCATTGCCCTAAAACCAGCAAAAGATTTAGATGTTAATGTTGAAACTTTACCTCAACTGATGCTGAGGGACTGTAAACACAGAAGCAAGAGGAAAATAGACAATAGGAAACTTCTTCAAGAAAGAGGAGCAAGAATTTGCAGTTCAGATCAGCAGGTTTGAGTATCAGCCGTATGGTAAATATATGTGACAGCTAATAATGCTTAAAGAGCAATGAGGAAATTGAGATAAGCTTATGAGAATTGTAAAATCTGTGAGGGTGAAATGCTGGAAAGAGTGTATTTACTGAAAACTATGTTTTCAGAGTATGTTTGCCTGGGACATGTCCTATGGCCCATTTCTGTGGTCCCATTTTTGTGAAAAAAAAAAATTAATGGAGGTGCAGTTTGTTCAGACCCAGGGAATAATAAAATCAGACGGATATCAAACGAAAGCAGTCCAGGATCTGTACAAGTACTGGCTGACCATGCCTCAAATCCATGTTTTAGAAGAATAGGTGCTTCCTTGGCCTTTATTTTTCTAAGAAATTCTGGTAATTTACCAAGTACTTAGGAGGAGTTGCTGCATAGAGGTGAGAGTTACTGAAAAATCTTCAGAGCTCCAGTAAATCATTGTAATAGAAACTTCCAAGTCTCTGTAATGACATGCCTAGCTCTGTCAGCACATTTCTATTTGCTATATTTGACAATCAGCTTCACTTGCTTAAGCTACATTCTTCCTTATAAATTTACATCATCATTCATCACCAGTATTTTTGAAATTTTCGAATGCATAGGTGTTCCGATAATTGTGGACACATATTTTCTAATGCTGCAACTCCCTTTTGTATTTACATCTACAGAAATAGCATGCTTTTGGTATGCTAACAGCTGAATTGATCACAAATTCCAGATTGAAAACAATCAAAACAAGAACACCACACACAAAATGGAACTGTATTGGTTCAAAGAATTCCACTGCATAGTTTGTATTCCTGGGCTGCAGACTCCTCCTCATAAACCTGACTGTAATCTCTATATAAGATTGACACTGAGGGCAGGAAAATGTGGGTTAACACAGAATATTGATTTTTTTTTTAAAGAAATGGCAAAATGGGGCCATATCACTAAATTTTTACATTCTGAAATTGTCTAAATTGTTCTCTTTCACTTTTTATTAGTCTTCTATTCTACAAATCTAGGCAAAAGAAGAAATGTTAGGTCACCCCACAGCAACCAGAAGTCCATACACCTGCCAGCGTGTTAACTCATTAAATGTATGTCTTGTTCGGTACTATAATCTCTCTACTTTGCTTCTCTGAAACATGAATAGATATCTCCTGTTCTTGCCTCCAGAAGTGCTAATTTCCACAGTGGGGAACTGGTGAAATGGTCTCAGGGTAAAAGGCACTTGAAAGCTGGCTTTTAGAAAGCCCTTTAAAAAAAGTAAAATTGTAGGGGAGATAAGGAACGAACAAAGAGAAAAAAATGAGGACAAAGAAAATAAAAAGAGATATTAGACATCACATTTTTTTCCTGTCCATTCTTTAAAAAATGCACAAATGCAATGGTCATGAAACAGAGACAAGCAGCTCTGACAAGAGTTAGATATTGAGAAGATAACTACCACTCACTCTACCATGTCTCTGAAGTCGATACAAATAAAATCAGTACAGGATATGTCTCACTAAATCCTTTTAAGTTTCCACTAGTCTTCACATTATAGAGGAAAATTTTGGAGAAACAGAAGCAATGGCAACAAAACAGGAGATGGAGGAAACATGCGAAACAAAACTCAAGCAATAAAGAAAAAAAAAAGAAGCAAAACAAAGACAATCCAAAAGAGAAAGGTATATGTTATATAGCGTAAGAACATGAAAATCTTATGTGTGGGATATATATTCCTTCCAAAAATTTTCTTTCTAAAGGGCTAATGGGCTTTCAGACTTTTGATGCATCAGCTACACATACATTCCTGGTGATAAGTAAGACAGGAATTGTCATAAATCCAAATTTGCTAATGATGATTCCATTCTAAGATTAGTGTGCTCCCATTTTTTTAATTAAAAATAATTATAGTCTACCTAAATAACATTGCCTCTCCAAAGGACTTCAAAAGGAGACAGAATTACCTTCACTTATTACAACTGTTTTGTCATATTAATGTGTATTTTTGAATAGCTTTTGACCTAAAAACATCTACATGGTTATGTTCCCATGTTTCAAAATAGCATAGGAAGTAGAAAGAATTAATGTTTATTGTTTCAATCACTGACTTTCCTATGATCAAACAGGAGTAATATTTATCATACTGCAAGTCCCCATATAGAGAAAGCTGTTATGGGGTAAGGTGAGAGAGGCAAATGTATACCATCACTCACTCAATTCATTAGACTTATTATGTAAAAGAAATCCCTTCAAATTAGCAAAGATTTCTTTTAAGACAGGGCAATGTATCAGTCAAGGAGTTCTCTTGTAACTATCTACATATCTTAACATAATGGTACACTGGCAGTCCAGAAATCCTTGTAGAGATAGTAAGTCTCTTGTTGAGATTGTAAGAATTTCAAGGGTCACAAAAACTAAGCCTGCAGATTACAACATTACCGTGGGATTCTTGTGTATGAAGAAATGCCATGTAAACATAAACATAAACTTGGTGTCACTTGTTGAAAAGCAGATCTTTTAAGAGAAGTATGTTTATAACTGCAGCAGTGTGCAGAAGTGAATGACTTGAAGTTGGTGAAATTTTAACAAAGCAAATATGGCATTCAGTGAAAGAGAGATTCCTACCTTCCCCAAAGCCAATGCAGTTATGAATGATAGACCCCAGGAATTTGTCTCCTTACTGGGCAAAGCCTTCTTAAGCAAGTCAGACTCAAGGCTCCAGTTGGCTGGATAGATATATCTTCTATAAAGGCTCCCCGTACAAATATTTAAAAGACAAATAACCTCTTTAAAGTTCACTGCAACCACATATCATTTGTCATTGGAGAATATCTTTCAAGAACTGTGTTGGTCTAATCACCTGATGCCATCAAGTCATTAATCAGCACAAGAAAGTGTTCATCTGGAACCTAAGCATCTGTCAGCAAAAACACTGTGGGCATGTTCTTGGCACTGATCTTGATGTACAAATTGGCAAGATCTACTTGTAAGAAAAAGAGGCAATCATTCATGCTCTGCTAAAATGTTGATAAAGTGTGAAATGCATGTTACTGAAAGGGCAATGTATAGCTGACTTGTCCTTATTTTATTTTATTTTTTTTTTCAGTTTACTTATATATTGCTAATTTACCACATAACATCCGAAGGGAAAACAGTCTGTTTGACTGTTATGGCCAAGTGGTAAAGATGAAAGCAGGCCACTAATCAAGGGCTCTGTTATTTCTTCACCTCCTCCCCACCCTCATTGCTTTTTTTTTTTCCTTTTTTTTCTTCTATTTTTAATGTGAAAATTCTCCTAAATAATTTCACTTAAGAAAAAAGAAAAGACTGAACAGTGTGTTGTTCTTTCACTGTCATGTTACATGGGAGCCTGAGAGAGGGACATGGGACAACTGTGCTAGCAGTTGTACAAAGCCAGAATGCCTTCTGGCATCTCATTCCAAAACAAATGCATCACTTGCACTTGACCGTGGTTGAATCTGAAGTACAGAATAAGGTCAGTGTTGCCTGATATGAGCAAGTTACCTACTTTAGAAGGCAAGTTCTCTGGCTTGTTAACCAAGGTTTAGAAGATTCCCACTTGGAAACAGCATAGGCATCACTTGTGCCTATATCTTAGCATCTCATTTGCCTTGGGAAGGAGGGCATAACAAGTGAAATACACTGAAGAACTCTTAGTGCTTTTCCAAAACACATCAGTGCATACCTCTCCCTAAAAGGTGATGTCTCAGTCTGCACGTGCTATGGGGGCTTGACCATGGCCTAAGCTAATGGACAAGTGTCTTAGGGGTCACCACGCATCAAATTTGAGCATAATCAGATCTTCATTTAGCTTTTTGTCTATGAGATTCACAAACACTGCTTGCTGTCCGCACAGAGTGAAGAGGCAGAAAATGTTCCTGCCTTTTCTGTTTGTTCACACAAGGCTTAGCCTTGGAAGGTGCCAAAACTTGCAAGCCTTACACACACATTCCTAGCTTTGCCTATGTGTAGTTTCACTGATTAAATGCATCAGGGAGAGAATTTTGCCCTGCACTCATCCACAACAATTTTAATCCACTGGATAGATAAATTTGCAACATGTAAAAATTGATAACAAATGTCTAATTAAAAAAAAAAAAAAAAAAAAAAAGAATTTCATATAGATTTTTGCAGTGTGTGAAGTAACTCCTTTGGGAAGAGCATAAAAACAACCAAATCCTGTGAAGCACAAAAACAGATACACACAAAACCCCCACCTTTTCACCAACAAATTTTCATAGATAAACAAAATAATACAGCTGAAAAACACAGGAACCACAAAGGCTGTTGCTGTATATTATATTGCCTCACCTGTGAATTTATCAAGTCTGTGCAACAACAAAACATCAAATTGTTGAAGCAGTTAACTCTCAACAGACTCAAATAATATTTGTCAGGTTATCCTGAGGTGCTGGAAAGCATAACCTTCCTTCAGTGTGATTTGGCAGAGCTCTAGGGAGGTGATGCATGTCACCAGCCTCAACAAATTTTATTTACTACTACCACCAACTCTGATTAGAAGTGCATAAACCCTAGGGACTTCCAGAATATGACTAGACCAGCACATTATCTTCATGTCAGTTTTCTATTTCTT
Source organism: Nothocercus julius (assembly GCA_013398735.1). Taxonomy (NCBI): domain Eukaryota; kingdom Metazoa; phylum Chordata; class Aves; order Tinamiformes; family Tinamidae; genus Nothocercus; species Nothocercus julius. Next base: position 2,063,857 of record VZSV01000141.1, read on the forward strand.
TTCAAAATTTGAGAAAACAGAGAGAAAAGCTGTTTTGACACAGAATCACAGAATGGTTGAGGTTGGAAGGGACATTTAGAGATCATCTGGTCCAACTCACCTGCTCAAACAAGGACATGTAGAACACGTTGCACAGGATCACATCTGGACAGGTTTTGAAGGATACTCTACAACCTCTTTGGACAGCCAGTTCCAGTGCTCTGTCACCCTAACAGTGAAGAAGTTCTTTCCTTGGTCAAATATTGAAGGGACCTGTGAAGGTACATGTAGTGCTCATTTTGTATATTGAGCTGCACCAAAGCAGCATGTTCCAGGATCCTGAAGGATGCTGACTTGACGAAGGGGAAGATCTAGCTAACTTGATCAGGCCCCTAGACCACGTCTGGTAGTTTGTACCACAAAGGCTGAAGGATTTTTTTGTTTGCTTGTTTGTTACAGAATCACTTTATCCAAAATATGTATCAAATTTAAATTTACTCTTGGAATTTCCATCTGAGACTACTTAAGGCATGTTTTTGGTGATCATGGAATAACTAAAGGACGAATGAGGCCAAATAACAATTTACTCAAATATTAAGACAAGGTTTAGTTGCTAGAGTTTTCAGATGTAAGTATTTAGGTATTTCCTCCCATTATGTTTGAGAGAGAACAAAAAACAAAACAAAACAACTCTTTCAATTGATATTTTAATAATTCATACAAACTTTAAAAAATATTTTCAAAATCTCATTTTTCTAGCCACATTCAGCTCCTAAAGGATTACTGCCTTACATCAGCAGACCAGGTGTTGATGACAACATGTCAGATCTTTTCCTTCTTTTTAATTCAATGTCTCAATGAAAAAAAAAAAAAAAAAAAGAAAAAAAGAAAAGGGAACCCTCTATTCTCTTCGTATATTATGTCACTGAAAAAAAAAATCATTCCTGAAAAAAAAGCATTCATGAGAACTTTCGTAAATAAACAAGGGGATAATATGTCTAATCAGGATGCATCTAGTAAAGAGGCAGAAATGTGTCCAGCCAAACTACTGGCTGGAAGCCAATCCTCTTTGACCTCACTGTAGAGCTCTGTTCATGATTTGATAATGGGTCCATAAAAAATTATAGAAGGTGAGAAAACAACTTTACAGGATTCAATTTCACACGTGCTTTTCAAATACTGCCAAATTATAAGGCAAAGACACCCTGCCACTTTTGTTTGTCAGACTGGGATACTACTCCCAGTAACAAAAGTTCAGAAAAGATAATGGCTTACCAACATTTTCAAGAAAAAAAATAGTGATACCTGAGAAGGCATGCATTTTGAAGTCTGCATTTCGATGATTATCACGTCAACTTCTCAATCAGCCAAACAGAATCTACAGTCCCTATGAAAGATCCATATGATTATCTTTGTAATTTAAGCTCTTTTTCAATCTTCCTGGATAGAAACTTCTATAATAGGCTGCTTTGTCAAGACCTTCTTTTATACAGCTCCTGCTTGAGTATGTGCAAAGTGAAAAACAACAATGAAGCTGAAATTCTAGTCCAACCAAATGAAAAGGTTCCATGTTAAATGATTTGACACTGCAAATAATAGAAACTGCCTTAACAAAACGAAACTCTGACAGCATGAGTCTCTATCTTTCTGGAAATCCTTGATATTGCATCTGAATAGAAGGACTGGATATATTAAAGAAAGATTATAAATAATGACAAGGAGCAATGATGAAGTCTGAGCCTTACTGATTCAGCAATATCTTCACTTCTCCTGAAAATCGCCTGTTTTTTTCTTCTGTGCAGGAGAACAAAGCAAACGTACTTAAGTTTTCAGCAATCAAATCTGAGATTTTAGGGCATGAGTGATACTAAGAAATTGCCCCATGTGGATAGAATAAAATTACCTTAAACTGAAATAAGTTAAGAATACACATGAAAAACCTACATAAAAAAAAAAATCTAAATTATAAGAGAAGTCTGGACTGCTTAAGATTAAAAAACATACAAAGGTAGCCAAACAATCAACTTTAACACTCGCACACAGTGGCATCATTCAGTAAATATGTTTAATGCATATTAATATTTATTCTAATGTGAATTAACCTAATTTTAAAAGCATTTACCTTTCTCCGACACAAAGGATTATTTCTCTTATAAAGACCTACTGCTTCATTAACTAACTAATTACTAGGTAAGGCAGACTTTCTATACAATAATAGATATTTTTCCAACTGCAGAGAATAAGTTTTGTTAATTTCTGTATGACAGAGAAAAGGGTAAAATCCCTACTTAAACCCAAGAAAGTGGAGATTAATTTGAATCACAGAGCCACAATCTGCTCCTTCACAATGGCACCAATAGAGCTTTTTTAACATTTTAGCATTAATAAAAAAATTAAGCTATTGCCATGGCTCAAAATACATGTGCCCAGAGTCCAGCATTATTTTATGAAAGAAATTACAGTCTTTGATTTCCACCAAATTATCCCCATGAACATGTGCTGATTCGTGAAGTTGAGGTCATTTAAGATCATTAGGCTGCTGCAAACATTCAGGTGTAACAAACAGAATGCCCTAAAGATAACACAGGGTTTATTTTTCAAATGTTGTCATTTGGCATCAAAAAGGTCACTCTACAGAGCATCACTTAGAGTGTCTCTTTAAAGACATTGCCTCGTACATTGCACTTAGTACTAAGGGACTAGCTAACCAAAACTTGTTGTGCTTGAGACTATAAATTCTTCAATGTGAATCAGAATTTCTGGACAAATTAGCAAGTTTTTCAGCAGACTCTGGAAAAAATGTAATTAAAACAAATATCTGCTATCCACTGACTGGCACACCTAAGTAATTCACAGAATCACAGAATGGTTGAGGTTGGAAGGGGCCTATAGAGATCATCTAGTCCAACCTCCCTGTTCAGGCAGGGACATCCAGAGCACGTGTCACAGCGTCACATCCAGGCGGGTTTTGAAGATCCCCAGAGAAGGAGAATCCACAACCTCTCTGGGCAGCCTGTCCAGTACTCTGTCAAACCTGCAACCCTACAATTCACTATGGTTTCAGTCTCTGGAAAGGCATGGACAATCAGTACTGCCAGGACCCTGCACGTTCCCTACCCTTCTTTTATACCACTCAAAAAAAACAGAATCCACTTTATCATGACAAAATTTGCACTAGGCTGGCAACCCAAATTCCCTTCCTTAAAAAATGTAATGCCAGCATGGGCTCAGATGTGATGGGATGCCCTGGCCCATCATGCAAGCTTAGTACGTGCCTTACAGGGCAATGTCAATAGGAGACCTGATAAATCCATGCCTCCTTTCCTTGAGACAATCCATAGGAATAGCGGCAAGAGAAATATTCTGGAGCATGACAGGGTTTCACTCCAAGGAACATTAGAGCAGGTGAAAACCAAATCCAGGATGAAAAGGACCAGAATATGTGAATTATATCCTTCACATAATTCTCACACTAATTCCTACCTATCTTTAGGAAGAAAAAAAAACACATGATATATACCTGGAAGATTCTGGAGAAGCCTCTCACATTAAAGATACAGTGGAACTTAATAGCAGTTGGTGGGAAGTTTTGAATGACTGTCTGCTGAAGACACATGGCTGATGGTACTATTGCTGGAATATTCTTGAATACTGATGCAGCAAAAGGTTATTGCTGAAAGTGGGAGCAAACTATCTTGCAATAGATGATAATCAGGGAATCTGAAGAAGGCAAGTTCAAAGCAAATAATGCAAAATGCCTCAGAAAATGAAAAGGCAAAAAGAGATAGAGGCTATTCATTACAACAGAGTCAATTAATTGCTAAATGACAATACATGGAGACAATACAGGAGAAAACATGGAGAAAATACAGGGTCATGTGTGTCATATCACAAAACTCACTTTATTTCTAGCCTTATTCTTCATTCAGTTCCACAGCAGTTGCATGTCTGGCTAAGAGTCTCAAGGGAACATCTGCCAGGTGAAGGACCACATAAGACTGCAGTTGGCATGAAATTCAGGGAATTTTCAATATCACAACAAATATAGCTTCTCTATTTCTTTTTAGTTATAGGCACAGCAGGATTTTGAAGCTGTGTTAAGTGGCAGATACAGCAATTTCTCCTATCCCAATTAGCCTCATACACACTGCAGTGAAAAGCTAAATAATTATCTTATGCATTAAAAATAAAATGTAAGATTGCTATGATCCTTAAAACCACACCTGGAGAATAGGGGTTGACAGTGAAAGCTGCTAACATTTGAATTCATACAACCAGCAGACTAACAATCATTAATTTCTTTAATGAGCTTCTCTCTCTCTGTCATCCCTGAGAGAGAAAATTTAGCTTGACTAACATAGTGGCAAAATGCTATATTTTTGAGGTTTATTCACAGTGGAATAATTCTGCTTTATACAAAATTCTGGAATAAAAATGGCCCCAGGGGTAACAAATTAGGATGGACATTGACAATTTTTACAAAACAATTTCTACTGCAAAATATTTTGCTCCACATTTTTGTTAAAATGAACACATCACATTCTCACTAAACATTCTGATCATGATCAAGAAATATTTTTGAGTGAAAATGGCTCGAAAGAAACTGGACTGGGTACAACCTGCTTAAAGGACGTTAGTTTGAGAGTGCACACAGCTACAACAGAAAAGAGCAGATAAAATTAACAGATTTCATCAAGAAAAGAAAGGAGTCAAAGATATCTCGGCAGATATGAAAAAAATGATCTGAGAGCTACATAAAAAATGGGAATCAAGCATACTTAAGAGAAAATATCACATAATAGGGAGGGGACATGCTTAGAAAAAGAAAAATCATTTCTTTTTTTGTAGCATGACACTATGGCTCTCCAAATCACATATTGCATAACATCAGCTGAATTAAGAAGGCCACTTTTTTTTTTTTTTTTTTAAAGTATCTTTCAATATTAGGCTATTTGAGTTCTGACTGCAGAAATTTAAAAACAGCATTTTTTTTATTTACATGGAAATATAACTCATTTGCAACTGCAGCAGCTGCCAAGCAACTACCATCTTTCAAAAAAAAAGCACAGAAAAAGGAAAACTCATAAATAAGGCAGGCACTTCCTGTATAAATCAATACATCCTTTCCAGGACATCACCCTGATGGGGTTCTCATCTTCAGCATAATAACAGCCCCCCTCTGCCTGAGTCATGGTGGGTTTGAACCAAAGCTACCATAACAAAAATGTTATGAAAGATGCTAGTTCATAGCCCTTGCTGCAAAGAATTTCACTCAGGTCTTACATTCATGAGATTTATCATTAACCACTCCCAGGCAAGAGGAAATACATTTATTGAAAATTTTGTGCTGCTAGTCCAGATTCTTTTTTACAGTTAATCTTACTTTTTATGTGTAATATATGATTACTATTAGTTGTGAGGCAACTAAGTTCACATTTTTTATGAACTTAATATTTGTCAATAGGAAAGGAGGTGGAGAAAGAAAATGAAGATTATCAGTTCCATATATAATAATAATGGGGGGAAAAAAAGCATATGGTATATCCTAATACTACAGGCTACAGAATTTTTTCTTCTTCGTCTTCTTCTTTTTTTTTTTTTTTTTTTTTTTTATCTTGCATAAAAAAAACTTTGGATTAAATAGAAAAAAACCAAAAATGTAAATATACAGTTTTGAACTTGTTTTGATTTTTTAAAAGCTGCACTGTGTGCTCAAGACAGCCTGCAGAAAACAAAACCTGCATTTGTATAGTAACATTTGAATGCTGTATCTTGTAGTATTACCATAGTTCTGACTTGCAGTAGACTTTTTTTTTTTTTTTTAAGCAAAACAGTAAAAGAAAAAATACATCCCCTAAATTTTTTTTTTTTTTTTTTTTTCTAATTCTTCACATGAAAACAGTGAAATAAATGATTTGCAGACCTCAACAGTGATGTTGTCTGGCCAATTCAAGAAAGATTACAAACACATCCAAAGACATTTCTGTATAGTCATAGTCAACAAGGATGGTTATTGTCTGTGCAGAAGAAAGGCAAGCACATAAGAAGTGAAGAGGCATGGGAAGACATGACAGAAACGTAGAACCCCAACATACCTGCAGCTGAATGGATTATAAATTTTGTGGGGGGGAAAGAAAAAAAAAGCTGGCTTTGACTAAAGTAATTCTACCTTTATACTGTAGTATTAAAATAGGAGTAATTCTTTTATAGAAAGAGTATGTGTGAAAATTTTAAAGTACCTTAACATTTTAGGAAAAAAAAAAAAAAAAGATTTTCTTCTTTTAGTTGTAGTACGTGCATAGGCACACATTTAAACCCCAAATGAGATATTCTCCTTTATCCTTACGCTTATCCAAATTCTAAATAGTGACACAAACATTGCCTGTTCCTGTTTAGTTTCTCCAAGCTATTACAGTACAGCAAAGAGATATATTTTACTAATGTCTTCTACAGAACATAAACGTTTAAACAAATTTTTTCTCTGTGATACTGTTCAAGATTTTAGTACTACCAAAACCCCCAAAGTACTAATATTTAGCCTGTATCAGAACCTGCCTCCACCAGGTAAGATTTTCAAGCTTTCTGATTTTCTAGGCAGAACTGATGAATAATATGCCTTAAGGAATGCTACATAAAATGCAATGCTACCTGCTCATCTCAGCCACTCTAGCAGGTACCTCAGAAAAAGTTATATGAATATAGATAAAATGGGAGCCAGCAGAAAATACTGTAGATTCTAAGTGATATGATCTGTAAGAAAATGTTTTAATTTCTGGACTACGGATATAACATTCAGCTCTTAAGCTCTTCTTTTTGAACCAAGATTTGATTCAAATTGTTCATTTTGTATCTTTTGTATCTCTTCCCTTTAAAAGTACTGTAACCTGGCTGTCCAAAAAATTACTGAGAGTTGTACAATTGAATTAATTGTACAGGAAGGAGCAATGCTATGAACTAACAGAAATAATGCAAGAGGTAGTCATTTTGAGCAATATACAACATAATAAAATCACTCTATCACAGCTGACTGCAAAAATGTTGTAAATGCAATAGAAAGTAAATGCAATATATTTGTTTCTGAAATGTCACAGAGTTCTTCATCCACTGTGACTATCGGAAGGACTCATAATTTTATTTTTTTTATGGACTGTTAGAGAGCATTTAACAAGAAGCACTTGGCTGAACAACTGTGGAGAGAATGAAGAACTGCAGACAATTGGTAGAGTCCGCTCAAGAAATATTAGGAGATGAAAAAAGAGGTGCAGTGGATGTTTTAAAATACTGACTTAAAAATCTGAATCTAATATTTCACAGCAAATCCTTAAAAATTCATACACTCCCAAGTTTTAATGACACTGTATCAGTCTGAACTAACTACTACAGTGCAGTTGACAGGTGTTAAGAACTTGCAGAGAAAGCCTTTGCAATGATGACTTCACCTATTTGCTTTATTTAGGAAGTTTTCTGCATGAAAAATACATAACATTTGGCATCAGTTGCCTAGGAGCTCCTTTCATTAGCTTCTGTTGGCAATGGAAAGCGTTATGCCTTTGTGCTCTAGTGCCTTGGTCATGCTGCTGGAATGACAATTACTAGTTGAACAATCCCTCTCAAAACAGAAGAATAGCTGAAGGTTTTTTAGGATTGATTCCCTGCTAAAAGAGTTATGACATTTTATATCAGCTCTGGATCTCACCCTGAGGCGCAGCAGATTTTCTTCCCAAATCTCTCCATTCATTTTGAGGGGCAAAAGTCTATTGAGTTCTGCTAATGTAGGCTTCTAAATTAACATGCATTTGGAAACTCTGCAAAGAACAAATTGAGGTACAAAGTAAACTGAATGCAGTATTTGTTTATCTGGCCTGAACAGCACAAATCAACAGAAGCCATGAAAAAAAAAAAAAAAAAAGAAAGGCAGAGAAAAAGAGTCTCCATTGAATAATAGTGTGAATTTACACTTATATTTTAAATAGCCTAGTGAGATTTGATCCATTTGCAGTAATGCAAATTGGCTAGAAAGAAAAATATTGATTGCCCAAGCAGTTAAATTAAGCATCTGGAACACTTAAATGCTTCTAGCATT
>VZSV01000141.1:2072656-2108316 GCA_013398735.1 Nothocercus julius
AGACGCTCCTCCTAATGCACCCCAGGATCCCATTGGCCTTCTTGGCCACGAGGGCACTGCTGCCTCATGGTCAACTTGTCGTCCACCATGACGCCCAGGTCCCTCTCTGCAGTGCTGCTCTCCAGAAGGTCGGTCCCCAGCCTGTACTGGTGACTGGGGTCATTTTTCCCCAAGTGCAGGACCTTGCACTTGTCTTTGTTGAATTTCCTAAGATTTTTCATTACCCAGCCTGTCCAGGTCCTTCTGGATGGCAGCGCAGCCCTCTGGGCTGTCCTGCTCCTCCCAGTTTGGTATCATCAGCAAACTTGCTGAGGGAGCACTCCATCCCTTCATCCAGGTCACTGATGAATAAATTGAACAGAACTGGGCCGAGGACTGACCCCTGGGGGACACTGCTAACCACAGGCCTCCAACTCGACTCCATGCCACTGATCACCACCCTCTGAGCCCTGCCATCCAGCCAATTCCTAAATCATTTCACTGTCCACTCATCTATCCCACACTTCCGGAGCTTGCCCAGAAGGATGCCGTGAGGGACGGTGTCAAAAGCCTTGCTGAAGTCGAGGTAGAATTTGAACTGGTATTCAGCATATCTAAAATTCTTTGGGCGAAAAGTTGACAACAGATTAGTTTTACCTATTGTGAACACAAAGATGTTCACTACCTTACAAAACTTTCTCTTCCAAACTCAATTTTCCTACCAATTTTTATCCTACAACAAAGACAACTTGTTACAAGACAGCTGATAATGGATAACTACATGTTTCTATGTCTGTAACCTTCTAATGCTCCCAGTAATAATCTTCCTTGTCTAAGCTTTTAGAAAGAAAAAAGCCTAGAAACTAACGCAACCAAGAACTGTGAAGCATTTGTGAACCATCTATGTGAATCAGATTAAAAATAAACAACCAAACCCTCCAAAAAGACAACGAATATTTAACTACTAGCTCACGATTTCTATTCATCCACTGAGGCATATACTTTAATTCTATCACAATTCATGCAAATTACATTCCTCAAATTTAATTCTCACTTTGTAAATTTATCACCTTTTCACTAGGCTCTTGACCTGATGATTTGCTGCCATTCACTTTCATACACTTCTACCAGTCTGAGGAGAATTTACTTGGTAAAAGAATATCTGCTCAGAAACCTGGCACTAGAACAATGTTAACGCTTCAATTTTTGGTGTACAGTTGTTGCGGACACTACTCCCAGTGCTCAAATCTTTAAACAGGCTTGGAGCCAGAACTACAGAGAAAGGTTTTATACCAGAAACAAACTGAATACGGATTCTGTTTACTGGTTTAGTAATATAAAACTCTACAGAAGGCTTGTTTCACCACCAATGCCCAATCCATAGCTCAGGGCACACAGGCCAGACAGTGAAGATTTATTCAAATACATGTGGAGAATGTTACTTTCAGGGCATCTGAGAAGGTATCAGAAATCATGACAACCCCCCAAATGTTACTGCATCTAACACTACTCAGCAGCGTAGTCACTGACATGCATGTTTTTTATCTGTAAAGGTACATCTGCAGGCACATCAAGATTTGGAATCTTATTAGTCCACTGCATGAATTTCTTTGTCTTTGGATCAAGATAATAATCAAACACAGTGCCTTGGGATGGAAACTCCACTGCCTTTATCTTCTTAAGTCATCAGCATCTGGATTCAGCTTGGTAAATTGAAAGCTATAAAATGTTATGATGCATTAATTGCTTACACCGTATTTCAAATATCAAGAAACTCATATGAAGTATAGATATAGACACATATCCCAGAAGAGGCATAGACTCAGAAATAAAACTTATTTTGAAAGACATATACCTGTAGACTCCAATGAATAATCAAGAATATCAAAGTAATGTATCAGTATTAATGCCATTTAAAGGCCTAAAGTCATATCTTCTTCTGAAAACACCCAAACCAAATATTTTTATTTCCTAAAACTTCTAAATTCAGTAAAATTTTATACAGTTGTGAGACTGCAGAGATTACTCATTTCAGAAAAGACCTTCCTGAGTATCTCCACAGAACAGGAAGTCTTTTGGAAGGACAGAAAAGCAGACATTAATGTCTCTTTTCTTCCGAAAAAAGATCTTCTCAATCTCTGGATGCAATAATGGGTTGCTTAAACTTAGGTAAGTTGCTTCTTTATCTACAGATTATGTATGCATAAATTTGTGCCTTGATCACAGGGGCTTTCATCTAATTTATACTGAGAACAATTGTATTCTTAGTCTTTAGCAAGCAGATATAACTATCTATTTGCCAAGGAATTTAAGTTCCTTCTAAGCAAATGATTGATAAGTGTACATTTTTACAAATTTCTTACCCAAACTTTATGCAACCTTATATCAAAACATGTCAGCATGATAGTGACTTGGTGATATTGTATTTCTCAGTATAAATCCAGTAGAATGATTAATGAATCTTTCTAGCCCCTTCACCACATACTTTAATTCTGGTAGGAGTACCTTCAGATTACTTAGCTAAGGACTTAGTACTGATAAAAAGGTACAACTGGTAACACTTTCCTAAGTAAACATGTCTTCTTCATGCATGGTAAACTAGTGTGCACAGAGCCTTGCCCTGAAAGCAGCCTACTCCCTCCAGTTGACGTAGCTCACTTCCAGATGAACTCCAACAACTAAAGTACTACAGGCCAACTAATGGGCTACTGTTCTGTGTCCATTAGATGCAGAGCAGTTCACTTAATGTAACCTACATTAAGCCATATAAACATTTATATACAAAAAAAAAATATATGTTTAAAAATACAAGTTTTTCAAGCACAGTGAGATAGTGCCGCCACTTCTTCTAACTTACTTGATCTTGAGAGAGCCCCATCAAATGTGCAACTACAAGCAAATACAACTTTTTACTGTAGTGCTCCCTGGGGAAATCCAGAGGCACAATTTCAGGGGTCAGCAAACCAATTTAACAGAGAACAGAGTGTCTGCAATAGATAAATAAGCAAAGAGAATGACCTGTGAGTCTTGCTCCCTGGGGAGGTGACAGTGACCTCAAATAACTATTTAAATATACACAGGCAGACTGCAGCTCCTTGTTCCATATTATCTAGTTGCTCCTTTCAAAAGCATGCTCAAAAGCACGGAGAGGCATTATGACAAAACGTGATTCTACCAAAATGCCTCCACCCCAAGATATTTAAAGTGAGGTATATGAAGAAGATAACAACACAATTCAGGCATATATATTATGGTAAATTCTTAACATACAACTCTTGCAACTCTTATTTTTCCCCTCTCATATTTATGTAAGGTAAACACTCAGAACTGTTTAGACATATTAAATGAAATTAAAATGCCAACATAAGGATGTGCAGTATCAGACTGTTTAGGTATGAAACAAATGGAGCTCAACTGCATTCTTTGATAACATTTAATAATCTATGGCATAATCATCAAAGAATGAGAATAACTAATAAGTTCAGCATTTCATTATAGAGAGGAAAAAGTCTTCTATATGCATTAAATGGTTGGTCTCAAATTACATGAAACAGTAATAACTGAAGCAAGACAAGAACTCAGAAGTCTCACAGAACCATAAACACCTTTCAGCTCATTACAAGTAGACCTCTGCAACAGAACACCTGTGAATCCTTTACCTTGAAGATTCACTGTAATTTCAAGTGTTTCTTCACCTGTGTTTTACTGAGCCACATGTTCAATAAATGTTTCAGAAATACTGTTTTCTAAAATATACACAGATTTAATGCTATTGTACCATACGATTCTCAGGAATAGATGTGACAGTTTATAGCTTGTTCTAACTAAAGAGGTATATATTTATCAAACAGAATAGTAAAGTTAGCCTTTTCTGATTGGTGTCCTCTTGTTTCTATCCAGCTGGCAACATACCTGCAAAACAAATTGGACAGCATCCAAGTTTTTGAGAAGCAGAAATTAAGAAAAAAAATCATTCCCTCCGGCTCTGAAAAACAGATGGGTTTTGTTGACTTTGGAGAACTGCTCATAACTACCTATAGTGCACTGCACACCCAACGCAGTAGTAGTGTAGTAAACTGCACTTCAGTGCTGCTTGTCTTGCAATATTTTTATTTGTTCATGTAAAGGTCATGCTGCTGTATTTTTAAGGGCTATTATGAGAGCCTATGAGAACCTACTATAATGAGAGCTGGTAACGAGTATATTAGCATATGGCTATACTCCCTTTCTTTTGCTCTAAGGAGGGCAGGAAGAAAGGTCCTTGATGATAGTTTGTTACCTCTTACAGCTTGCTGGGCCACCAAAAGGCAGGTGGTAGCAAGGATTCTAGGGGCATTTTATGTTTTTTTTTGAGAACAGACTATTTAAAATACCAGTGTGCAAGTTGTACACAAAATTGATGACTAGGAACATGCAAGTTCAATCTAACTTGAACTGCAGTGACTTTTAGTAGCATGTGTATACATATATATACACATATATATAACCGTGGGCAGCTTGAAAATCTGACTATATTTAGTTGAAGACAATGGCAATAAAAATAACCTTCATCTGCTAGTTCCTATCACAACCAAGATCTACAATTCTTTATCATTATGGTAATTATAATATATGCTTAAGTTTAGAATAGACTCATGCTCATCTATATTCTTAAGATTATCTCGATATTATAGCAATAATATTGATAATAATATAATTATATTGATATAATATCAATAATTAATCAATGCAATAATATTGATGCAATAATATTGATAGCAATAATAGCAATATTATTTCTGCTTATGCTCATGTAGTATTAGTCAAATGCTGTCTAAAATGATTATTTACTCATTCACAACTATTCTGCTTGGACAGTTGCCTACTGTTTTGTTTATGTATTTGAGAGATCATGCTGCCTCTCCCTGTTCACACCAGCCCTCTGATTCTCATCCCTGCAGGTGAGCAGCTTGTACAGCCTCAAGCTGTTTAATTGAGTTCTCCTACTGACAAGATTTCTCTTTGAAACCTCTGCACGGAAGGCTTTCAATTTCAGTTGTTCCAACAACATACTATTTTAACATAGACAGTTAGAAGTGACTGAAATGCTGATGGCATATTGGTGTGCTGAAAAAAGTTATCAAACATCAGTAATGATGCTTAGAAATAAAAACACTGATTGACAAATGTTAAAAAAAATTGCTTTTTAGACAATTTTATAGGAATTGTTTTGGACCAGGTTAACAGAGGTAAAAAAATCACATCAGCCTGCTTCAGAATCACATGTTGTGCTTTGACTAAATTCCTTATTTTTACACTACCACAGGGAAAACACACACATACACACACACACACACACACACACACACACGCACACAGAACAAAAAACAACACAAAAACAACCCCAAAACAAACAACAAAAAACAAAAACAAAAAAAACAAACAAAACAAAAACCAAAAAGCCAAAAACAAACAAACAAAACTCATGCCTTAAAAGAAAAATTATTGTAATGAATTTGCATTAAGCATAGATCTAAAACAAATTAAAAGAACAGTACTGTGATCCACAGAGATAAGCAAAACAGAAAGACAATTTGAAGTCATTTATAAACACCGATGTCCTTAACAGTTTGAGGTAAATTTAATTATAAATGACAACGCTGATAGAAAACACTAGCCAAGTTATTCACTTCACTGCTTATGATACTGTCCTGGTCAAGAGCAGACAGTCAATACTGAGCAGTCTGGATAAGAAGGAAATACAAAACACTGTAAGCTTCCAAACTGTGCAACTGACAATATTCAAACCCATAAATTAAATCATGCCACTATTAACACAGTAAAACCTTAAAGGAGAAATGTAAATGTTGGAGTCTATTCCCATTGAAATAATTAACCTCAAAGATGTTTCTCAAAAATGCTAGTCATTATTGTTAAATACTCATGGATTCACCCAGGGTCCTCAATGTTCAGATAAAGAATAGCAGCTTTGGACACTGTAGCTGGAATAGCAGTTTTTAAGAGGTGTACCTGATGTAACAGCTGCATTGATGGAGTTAGAGGCACATGTTCATTGCTTATGAGAGTCAGAACCTCAAAACTATCAGTAAAATAGCAGACAAAAGCAAGTGAAGATATACACTTTGAGAAGAATACAAGTCAGAGAAAGTCTGTGTTTCTAAGAGCCCCACAAAGGCCTGAAGATTATTGGTAACACTGCATGTGTGTGTGCACACACACTTTCTTGAATTTAGCTAAACAAAGTTTGTTTAACCTCAGTTACAGTTTTTACTTCAAAAACACTGGGAAGGAAAAAATCATAAGGTTTTGCTTAATCTTGTGAGATTTTTTTTCAGTTCCATTCATTCAAAAGACTAGTCTGCATCACCTTCCTAAAGGCTGATTTCAGTCAGGGGAAGTTAAGTTTTTCTCAGAGAAAATGGAATGAAAAACAAAATAATTCAGAGCGGAAGCATAAATTTAGCTGCTCTGAGCGTGCCTTAGAAAAGCCTTCTCCTCATTAGCTCAGGTTAAACTGTGTCTATAGTCTCTCCACAGGCACCTTTCCAAGCAGCCTGAAAACATATTACTACATTTGTTAGGTGACATACTTAAAAGAGGAAACCTTAGCAGTAAGAGGTAAACTACAATAACCTTTCTGAAGTTACATACAGATTTTAGATCTGGATTTCACTATGTTATAGCATTTCAATCAGGTAACAAAATTGGTTTATATGCATAACTGAAGTAAAGGAAAGGTTAAGAATAAGGAATTTGAGTATTACTGCTAGTTTTCAAACTCATATGTTTAGATTATCTAATACTAGTCTTCCTTGCTGCAGTAATATGAGGAATCTTAAATCTGATTGACTGAAAGGAATTCCAAATTCTGATTCCAGCTTCAATAATCTTTAGGACTGACATCTTGAATTATATCAGCTTGCACACTAGGAGGCACAATGACCCTTACAGTATATGCAAAATGACTTTAAGCTTTTTTTTTGTGCAAAACAGGCAAAACGTAATATATGTCAATCAGATGTCAAAATATTACTTTGCAATAGTGAAAACTAAATAAATGAGAGAAAAAAATACCATTCACACCAAAAAACATACCCACTCCCTTCTCTCCTCCTTTCTGCTTTGGTAGAGGGGAAGTCTGTAGGCTTCCTGTTTACTTACCTTACTACATCCCTAACAGTGCTGAATGACTCAGTCAGCACAGGATCTTTATCACCATGTAAAACTAGCCAGCTTGGCCCATCTTGGTAATATTTAGCTTGGTCCCACAGAAGAGATGACAGGAGATCTGCAAATTATATTTCAGTAAAATTCTATCACTTTAGTGCTTAAGTAATACACTCTAGAATACTAAAACTTCAGAAGTCTTACTGCAACACTGAAACAACAAACAGCTTTTGTTGCATATTTAAAACCATAGTTTTTTCTTTGCTTGCTTATTAGGTAGTTATTCAAATTAAAATCACAAATATTTTCAGTGAACATCTGATACAGCAAAACAACTGAATTTATTTTACAATGACCTATTTTTGCTTTGGCTGCATGAGAGTCTTACTGATTTGGGTGAGATAAGAGAGGTTTGATAGTTCTATGTAAAAACTCTTCCTCTCAAGGCAGCCGAATTAGCATCATTCAGATTAGTACTTATCTACCTTCCAGCACCCTGTTTTTCCTCTAGTCTTTGCAGAACCATCAGTGCTCTATACTCACAGCTTACTGCATCAAAACACGTGAAAACACAAGAAGTTGATCTCCAAAATCTCCTCCAAATTTGGGTAAATTCTAGTTAGTGTCTATTTGTACTACATGTCATCTTTCTATTCTCAGCTTAAATAATGTATAAATTGAAACAGTTCATTAGTTGATAGAGCTTTTGGGTTAAGGTAATCAAAATAGGCTTTTTTTCATGTTCAGTTATGCGTGATGCAGAACATTCAGCATCTAAAGAGAGGGAGCCTCCATGCTAGAGGCACTATTTTGATACAGCCTTTTAGCTTTCATCTGAGCTGAGTCTCAGACTGCAAATCCTCATCATCAGCAACACGTTCGTCTTTATTTACTTGCACCTCCCTGCTACTTCAACCACAATGATAGCTATTCTATTTTATTCTATTAAAAGAGCACATGAGAATCCCATTCTGATACAGCTGCACTCTCACGTCCATCTTCCCTGATAGAAAAGGATGTATGTGAAAAAAGCCACGTCTGCCAACATTCAGTAGCCGAAATGGACAAGTATTGTCTATTAGAAATATTCATCTATTGTTTTGGCAGTATATTCAACAGTTTCTGTCCAAAAGCCTAATTAAAGCATCCTGCTTTGCCTTCTAGAACAATATAGTATTATTTAGTCTATCTGTCAAATAGAACACTGCATTAATCTCATCTTGGAACACAAAAACCACATATAAAAGTATAATTTTCTTGTAATACTTGAGGTCTACAAGTGCACATCGTGGCTGGCTGGCTGGCCTGAACAAGATATTATTATACTGGAGCCTAAGTTAAAGATTACATTCCACACACAATGTTTTTGATAAGAATCAGAGTGGTTTCTTTCCAACCCAAGATAGAAAAAGACTCTTGTAGCTACCTTACTCTTTTTGGTCCCTGCATTTCCAACAACAAAACACAATGATGCACTACCAACTGCTGCTGCTGCAACTGAAGAACCTACCACACAGAAGGGATGTGCTATAAGCACACTTGTTCCCCTGTCATTCCCTTACTACAGAGACAGAAGTATTTATAAAAATTGCTTCCCCCCCCCCACCACACACTTCTTCCCATTCCCTTCAGCAGGAAAAAAAAAAAAAAGAACTTATAACCTCTCAGCTGACATGATGTTGCATCAAGCAACATTATTTTATTTCCCAGAAAACTTAGAGTTGGCTTGTTTTAACAAATACAGTTACCTCAGCTAGTAACAGTAAGTCTTATCATTCTGCTTTACAGCTGTATGGTCCAGTTGGACTGTGCCAATCCAAGGGTACAGAAGAGTTATCACATTATTTTTCCATTAGGATTACTTTAGCAGAGTACTTTGCAAAGTACATGTAAAATACTAAAACAACTCATTAAAGTAATATATACAAAACAAGGAATATTAAATAAATACATTTCTTTTAAAGAAATAGTTCTGTGAGCAGCAGAATGGAAGGAGCTTGGTTCCTTTTGGATTTGTGTTTTAATGAAGAACATACATATTGATTTTCCAACGTCCAGTAGGAATGAGCTCATCTTCCTCAGTTCACCCAGTTAACAGGAATCAAAGCGTTCTATAGCAAGCTGATCGAAAAACTGGGATAGCTTACTCGAGGTATAGCTTATTGTCTTTCACCCTTTTGTCTGGATAATTGAACAAGACAGAGCAGAAAGTCCTTTATAAATCCCGGGCACCATCACATTTAACCAGTTATTTCAGTTTCCAGTAAAGTTTAATAAATGAAAGCAGTATCCTACCTCACACAGCAGATATAGATGCCCTATGAAGGATGGCGAGGATGCATTTTCATAGTAGCTCAAAGACATACACCATTTATTTGGTCCATCTACTAACAATGTTTCAATATCTCAACATATCTTGACATTTCACCTTTTCACCCTTTCTATAATTCAAACTAAAATTAGTGTTTAATTTTAGCTTATACAAAACTATTTTTCATATGTATGCACACATAAATGTTTCTATGTGTTTAGTGTATTCAATATGCATTATATTATACAGAAATACCCCAAAGCAAGAAAGCATAGGCAACCAGGCAGATTAAAATTCTACACATTCCTATTTTTATAATGTGTTTGATCCCTTATTCCTTTTTTTCTCCCTATAAGTAATCACTAGTAATTACTATGCTACAGAGTATCAGCATTTTGTAGTGTACACTAAGAAACCATTTTGTCAATGAAGACAGCTCTTCTTTTTTTAACACTATACTTTTCCTTAAGGGTATATTTATCCTACAGAGACACATTATTGCCATGATAAAATGCCTTTGAAATGGCAAGACTTTGAGGATGCCTTATCTGTACTGTAATGTAATGAAAGATAACCTTCATGTCCAATGCAACTCATTTGCAATTATTTTGATTGAAGCTCTTAGAGGGAGCAATTAAAAGCAATGAATTCTTTTACTTTGAGAGTAAAGCTCTCTTCATGCTGCAAGTGAAGTGCTAGGGCAGATTGTTTAACCATCTGTTCAAACTGCAGGTCCCTCTTCCTCTGAGTGTTCAGACTTGTAAACAGGTCACTGATCAGGTCTATGAAAATATCATCACTATTTCAGTCAAACTAAAGTTTCTTAGGAGTTCATATGTACCTGGAAAAAATGGTAAACCACATACTGTTAGAGTTTTAAATATATATATATTTTTTCCCAGGATTCTGTTTTTATTCAAAGACAAAAGCAACAAATACAAAAGAAGTAATATCTTCTCTTGTATGCTTTTAAATGAAGATTTTACCTGATCCTCTGGTCTGTTTTTCTCCTCATTTCAGCAAGCCAGCAGCTTCCAAATCTGACTTTATAGCATGAAGTCCACTATGAAAATACCTTAATTTCCTATGCTAGCATGATTAGTTAAAGTAAATAGTAATGTTTAAGAAGTTGGTTTACACAGAGTACAACTATACCTTTTTCATCATTATTTATGTTGTCTTGCAGTCCTTTTTAGGTCAGTGTTTAAAGTGTAAGAAAAGAAAAGCATATAGGGGTAAAATGTCTACATGTAGTTGATTTTTAATATTCCACTATTTTGCTCTCTATTTCTATATGCCAAAATACATACCACAAGATAAAAATTCCAGAAGAATACTGTGAGAAACATCAATATGATTGATTTTATGAAACTTTTAGGCCCATTTTGGCCTGTTTTTTTCTGGTAAAAACCAGTAGTAGATAGTGAGATGTTGATTCTTCTGAAGGAACAGGTTTCAGCAACAAGCCACATTTTGTTCATTCAGCACTGTAGAAGGATGCAACATGACTGCTCCCTGTTATCACAGGTTGACTATTTAACAGGCAAACTTCTCAGTTTGAGAAGTCAGAGGACACTCCAAAAGGTTCAGTAATTCCTTACTCCTTAGGTTCTATTCACTTCTAAATCTTTTACTTTTCCATTGCAGGGGTATGCTGTGGAGAAGGAACTATCAAGAGGAGACTTCAGTCAGAAAAGATGACATGTTTTCTTGGGGAGTTGGCCTTTTTAGTTATTCTCAGCACTTACACTCATGGCTTGTATTTCACTAAATCCTACCTCTTCTATGATGTTTCCCAGTCTTATTGTATTCAGCACAATACCATGCCTCCATGAGGTATCAAAGCAAACAAAACAAAATTGCTGCCAAACATTTACTACTTTGACCTGACGTTAGCAATACCTTTCTGTTCTCAAATAAGAAGTTTGTGCAGACTAGTAGCATCTATTAAAAACATTTCTATAGCCCAAGTTAGATAAGCTACTCATACTAGAGGAAAAACCTACACACATTTGAAAATGGAAGGATATGGATGAAACCTATGTCCTCTCTTAAGTCCTGCCAGTAGGAAGACAAATATCTGACGTAGAAGGCACAACTTTTATGACAAGTGCTTTTCAGTCCTCCTCCCTCCTTTTTCCAGATCTGTATGACATTCAGTTCTTTTATTCTCCTAAGTAACAGAGAAGTAGAAAGAGAATCAGTCTGAAATGTTTAGGAGCTTTGCACGCAGTTGAGTAACAGCACTTTATATGATTGAAGGGAATACTCTGTACAAAGCTTAATCTCATTTTAATGACAGCTGATTTTACAATGCTCAAAGTGTTTACCATGAACTTGTAGCTCTCTAAATTAGACTATGACTACACTTCACCGAAAGATGACAGGTGTTCTTGAAGCTCATGCACAGATCGTAGGTAGTTAATTCTGGTACAGCTGGCGGTAGAGCAGCGGCAACACTGAGCTTAGTGCGTGTTGCAAAAGCCACCGTAAAAGCAGCTGAGTAGTAGCTAGCTACCAGTCAGATATTGCATGTGAACATAAACTGCAGTCTTTGACTTCAACAAAAATACATGCCAGTTGATAAGATTAAGAAAGAAACAGAAAGAAAAACGGGGGAAAAAAAGAACAACTGCCAGCAAAATCACAAGTTAATGATATGCAGTTCTTAGAAGCTAGATGTCACTATCAAAGCATGTCACTGTTATGGTAAATAACTATGAATCAAGTGTACAAAATATATCATGGAGATAAGAAAACCAAATAAAAAGCAATTTACAAATTCAAGACATTTGAACATTAGCAAGAAAAACACCTTTTGCTTTCTGAAATACCAAAGATGCTGAGTATCAGCAATGAAAATGATTCTCCACATTTTATAAAATATTATACCTAGGCAAAGAATCTGTACATGGAATTTGTTATGAAAGCAGAAAATTTAGGAATATTCAAGGTTTGATAAGCTTTGTTTAAATTTATGTAAGATTTTTGCAAATTCTTGCTTGGTTTAGTAGGTTGATTAAGAGCAAGCTGTGTATCTTTACAGTAGCCTACGTACAGGGAAGAAATGATTAATTTTCTCAGTCTTAAAAATTATAGAGTTTAGAGTAGCTATTTTGAATAAGAATTCTTCCTAGTATACTAGCTGAATTATTCAACAATGATATATTTACATTTTTCAAGATAATCTGTACCACATTTACTAGAAGATGTTTACACAAATATTCATCTAAGTGGAATATTTATGATTTGTAATAATTCCTATTTTCCTTTAAGGTTTTTCTTCTCTCTACCAATAGGTTCATTTCTAATAAAGATACTATAGAACAGCACAATTTAGTTTAGCCATCCCAAGTACTAAGCAGTGATGTAAAATTGTTTATTGCAAAATTAATGCTCTACAAGTTCCAAGATTATCGGGTACTTTCTTTTGAATTCATACCTGGTGATGATATGAGGACTGACAGGTGATTTGAAGTGTCTCAAAATTAAAAAATAAGACTATGTACATAAAAAATGATCATTATACAATGTCCAGAGACAATGAGTTAGTTAATATGTATCAAACCCAGAAGCCTCAGAAGATACTCACCCACTTAGAAAATAGGTTCTTGCAGAGATTATAGAAGATAACAAACTTCCTGGCTAACAAGCATACATCAATAGACCCTTCAGCAAACTAGCATAAATTCACAGATCAGTTCAATGTCAGGAACGGCCGTGATAGAGGGTCTAAGGAAAAAAATAAACCCCATAATACAAATACACAGATTACTATTTAAACACAGTAAGAATAAGTCACTTAAAACAAATGACTGATGTGTGCAAACATTTTTAAAACAGAGCTCAAGAGAGTTACAATTAAGGGTGTCAGTCAAAGCTAACTAGGAGCTTACTTCAAAGTAAAAACTGCTAATTAGGCTCTGTTGATTGTTAGTATTCAGTAACACTGCTGTACAGAAAGGAGGCAGCTGAGCAGTGCAACACAAACTTAGTGCAGGCAGAGCCTGCAGTGGTGTGACCTGCTATGAACAACTGAAAGACACTGGCAGCAGCTGTAGAGGGTCTGGAAGTCAGGTACAATACCCTGCCATTGCTAAAATGGCCATCTTTTAAATTTATGATTTGTAAAAGGATGCTAATTTTTGGAGGACTTTAATACTCCTAAGGGTATTTTTTCCCCCCTTGCTTTGTTCGTTTCTACACTCAGCTTTTAGTTTAAACTTTTAAAACAAAAATATAGCCATTTTAATTGTATAAATAAGGAAAATCGTCAAGAAGAAGTAACACAAGAAGATAATACAACAACTAAATAAGCTGAATCACTATTCAAGTTACATCACAGCAGATAAGATA
Organism: Nothocercus julius; assembly: GCA_013398735.1. Taxonomy (NCBI): domain Eukaryota; kingdom Metazoa; phylum Chordata; class Aves; order Tinamiformes; family Tinamidae; genus Nothocercus; species Nothocercus julius. Next base: position 2,086,470 of record VZSV01000141.1, read on the forward strand.
TCCTGATTTCTTTCTTCATGTCAGCTACAAATTAACAAATATGTTTTGCCTTTCCTAAGTACTGGCAAATGCAAAAGATTTTTTTCCCACTCACATTTCAGCATGACAAAACTTAGTCCAGTGTTTTAGTCCATCAGTTCATCTCTGACAGGAATCAAAAACATATAGTCTAGAAAAAGAGTAAGCAATCCTTTATAGAATAACTTGAAGAAAACTATTCCACAAGAGAACTTTCTTCGTATACCCAAATAGAGGCTGTTATATGCATTACTACAGTCCGTCATAAAAAATGATATGCTCTTCTACCTACCATATACCATTACCCTACTGGCAAATACAGTAGCTGCTTGCATGAGAAATAATATTATGCTAGTAGTATTTAACATCTCCTCCTCCTCCTGAGATTTTTATTAGTATCTATATGAGGAATTAATGCCCTACCAGCTTTCCCCCATCCTACCTGTGCCTTGTACAACAGGTAAGAGCGATGAGCTATTATAGATGTCAACTACAGAGCTGAGTTGAACTCCATATGCAGTAGATCATACTTTAATTCCAAAGACTTTCATTTTATGTGACAACCAAGAAATAAAGGTAACACTTCAGTTCCCTGAAAAAAAAATAGCTTGAAGTTTCAAAAAACTCTAATAAATAAATAAATAAAAGGCAACAAAAGCAACAAAAAGCATCACAGAATGAACAAATAACTTCATTTTTAACATTCTGTATTTTGAGGTGAAAACACTTTTAATTAATATTGTTTCATGATGTTCCCTATATTTTTTTTCCTCAGTGAAAAAAAACAAAACAAAAATAATTGCCTGCATTTTCCATCCTCTGGTAGCCTCCTGTGAAAGGACAAGAACCTAGCAGAAATAGGGACTGCTCTGTCATGGTCTTTTGTCAAATACAGTATCCTGAGAAAGTTGTGAAACTGTTCGAACATGGAAAGGAAGCAGCTGCAGCAAACAGTTACGCAGGACAGGGGTGGCCAGGTGGGCATTCTATGCTCTCTTAAGTGAGACTCTGCATCCTAGTGGCTGCTCAGACATCATTTGTTTGGTACAACACAATCCTACCTTTGCTTTGAAGAGTTGCCAGTTAGTAATTAATGAAAGGCTTTATTAAAGCCTCAGGGTAAGTTGTCAAACATTAGAGAGAAGTGGGAGGAAGAGAAGATGCGTCTTTCAGGATCCCCCTCCAATGCTAATATCCAGCTGATTATAATGGCTCTCCGAATCCTTTAACAAACTTGCACGCAGCCTGAGTCACTTCATTTCACTGAGTCAGTACATTTACAGCTACATCCATGTTGCTGTTCCTAGCACACTGTTACAACTGCGGAAATTCAGTCCGGTAGTTTCCCCCAAAATATTTAGTTAAGATCACCTAGGCTGGAAGACTTCTCCTCACCAAAGCAATAGAGAACATTGCAAGGATAAGCATCCTCTTGTTTGGAATAGTGCTTTCCTGATTGTTTCCCCCCATCATGTGTGGGATAAAGGCAGAACTAATGGAAACCTTTAGCAAAAATCTTTGCAGATGCACAGGATTTAAAATCTTAACTTCCTTCTTGTAAAGAGCTGTCACTTATTGCTTGCCACAGGTGACTGGAATTTAGGCTCAAGGAACAGGAAAGCTAATTGCGGCTGCCCAGTCCTGCTATCTGAAGCAGGGTAGCAACATGAGGTGTGCCTGAGCAAACAACTTTCTCATTTTTAGCAAACTTTGTGTCTTTCTGCAGTGAAAATCTGATAGAGTACTGTGTCAGAAATTCATTGGCTAAAGCAGAAATAATACCAAGAGTTACTTTTTAAAAAAATCCTTATGAAAGAAAGTAGTATTTGTGTTTCTACTTGCTCACAGAAGCAAAGCCATAAGGATAAGTTCTGCCATAAGTTTATCTTAGACATCAGCCAAAGGGATTTACTGCTCAGAAAAGCATATCCCAGGGAGCAAGTCTGGACTTGTGCTTCCTCAGATGGTCTGAAAATGCCCTGCAGCTTGCCCCAATGAAGTTCAGTGTGTTAAGAAATAAAATCACAGAATCATTTTTTTTCTCAAATCTGTATTAAATTAGCAGTTAAAAAAAAAGTGTTACTGCATGAGTAAAGATTTTAGATATATTTTAAGCAGTCTCTGCACCTTTTAAGTCAAAGAACATTACCAAATAGTTTTAAGTGCAGCTCCAACTGGAATAAATGGACATCAGTTTACTGCCCATCAGGCAGCAGCAACTACTTATAGAGGTTAATTTACTCTCAGAGCACAATTTTGATACAAATTTTTTGAGCATGGCATGCAAATACAGTCAGATTTTATATTTTTTTATTTAAATTGAAAACTTTCTTCTCTGAAAGACTGGTGTTAAGATATAGAGAAGGAACATGTGCTTTAAGATAATTGGCTGTTCTTGGCTGTTCTACAGTGGCCAAAAGCATCTGAAATTATCTTCAGTGCATTATATTTTTCACACATTCTAAATAATCACACAACCAATATCTTATCTAAGATAGGGCTTTGTTTTCAAGTTGATTTTATGAAATAGCCAAGAACATATGCATGCCTACACCCACAAAATAATGTGACAGCTTCATGCTTAAATAGATGGTTTGTTTACAAGGTTAACCTTGCTGTGAGGAGTCTTACCTATTCCAATCACAAGAAAAAGATTTCCAATGAACTTTATGTAAAACAAACAAACAGTTTCTATACTTTTTAACTGAACTCCACACCTTGCAATCCATTTGCTCATAATACCTGAAGACATATACCATCATATCAAAGGCACAGACCTGATCTTTGGTGGTTCATGTTTCACCTGTGCCAGCTGGTCTGGCAACAGCGCTGCTCATTGATTGTTAGGTGAGACTGGGCTAGAGCAACAGAAAACCCTAACCTTAAAAAAAAAAAAAAAAAAAAAAGTTAACATTGAAAGGAACACTATAATATCATTTTTTTTTTCTTTTTTTTAAATCATTTATTTTGAATCTACTTTCTCATTATATTTTAATGAATTAAGCTGTAAACTTTTCATATTCACATCAAATTATGATGTGGCACTACTTGGCAAATATCTGCTTTAGATATGAAAACCATTCACATTAACACTTCTTTTTTTGAGGAGTTAAATATCCCATCAGTGGTCACAAAGGACAGAAGATTCTCATTGCTGTTTTATCTAATTCAAAGGCTTCAGTCTCAGCATTCTCCCTCTCAACCAAGAGTCATAAATACTGAGCCAACAAGGACTTCTGGATGCATCTTTTCACTCTGGAGACAAGACGACAGTTTTCCAGTAAAAACCTTCTTCAGATTAGACAATGAATACCCAAGTTAAGCAAATACAAGAAATATTTATTTCACTTAATTTACAAATAAATGGGCATCAAGGTCATACCATTACTCAGGTATGCACACATACACAGACATGCTCAAAAGTTACTGCATTTGTTTCAGTAACAGATCTAAGAAAACCTTATAAAAATATAGTTGATGTATGAATGAGCACTGAACTTCTAAGAAACATATAACTTGGTATTTGCTAAAACAGGTCAAGAAGACATTGTTATTAGTAAAAGCCATTACTTGTCAGTCAAAGGTACAATAACAAGCTGAAGGGTATTTCCCAGGTACTCATAAAAGTACTGGAAATGAGCACCACAAATGCTGGAGTAGCTGTGACAACCAAAAAAAAAATAGCTTGGGAACTAGTGACCTAAACAGATATTTCAGAGTCATTATGCCATGTGGGAGCTGTTCAGATGAAAGAAATAGGACACATCATAATGCGTCAACTGTTATCAGCAGGTCTCATACCACATTCCTAACTATTTATGAATAACAGCTACTACAATCAGTTACAAAGGATTTGACTCACCTTAAGGCATTGTGCATTTATGTAGAAGTAAAAGTAAATGTAATATATGACCTTTCAGAGCTGTTACTGCAGAACTCATTGCCACTTATTGAGCCAATACGTCTCCTTACAAACAATACACACTTTGCATGTGAACAGACATTACCTTTGCTAGAGTTAATTTAATTTTATTTCTCAAGTTTTATTTCTTGTCATCTGAATGCCACCTTAGAAACTCATTTAACTTTATTTCTTCATTCCAAAATCCGTGAATTTTTAATGGTTTCTTTAAAATAGTAGCCACTGGAACATTAGAAGGTGTAAGATGTAACACTGCTCTGCACTTTGTGACTGGACCCAAAGAACACTCCCTAAATTTCTATGCATAACCCATTTTAGGTGTCATCTGTAATAAATTGTAAGTCAACAGTGTCTCTCATCCTGTAATGAAAACTGCTAGAAAAACACTGGGTGTCTCTCTGGGTTCATTATGTTTCCATGTTTAGAAGGAAAAGCATTCTAAAGAAATCAGAGACCTAGGAGACCAGAGAAAAAATGAGAACTCTTTCCTATTCTAGTCTCCATCCAGTGGAATTTTCTGTGTACGCAAAGAAGTAACATATGTCTGACACCATAGTTTACCTGAACAAAGTTATATCTATATCTGAGAGAGAAAGAGAACATTCTGGTTTATATAAACACTTCAAATTCTTAACAAAATGCACTTAAACAGAATCACCATAGTAGAAGATTGCTTTGCCCTAGAGCTATGCATATATGCCTCCAAGGGGACAATAAAACACACTATGAATAACGGAAGATGGAATAATTAAAGATAGACTAATTAAATAAACGTGGGAAAAAAAAAAAAAAAGGACTGCCTAAGGAAAATCTATACTCAGTTTTGTGATCTGAAATTTAACAGAAATATCTTGCTGCTCACAGAGAACCTGCTAAAAACTTGAAGGATTCTCAGAAGATGACCCTTGTCTCTCTCTTTCAAACGGATGCTAGATTCAGAAAGAAGTGGCCCACGAGAATGCAGACATAGCAAAAAAGCTCTGAAACAGGCTGTTCTCATGACTATTCCACCTCTGCTTTTCCACATGAAGATCCAGGCCTAAGTTTAGCTTAAATATTATTAATTCTTTTCAAAACTCCTAAAAAAGTGTATGTGTAAAATATAAAAGATTCAAAGCATACCTTCTGAGCTACAAGGATTGCTATCATTTCTTTAGCATGAACATCGACGGTGCAAATGGTCATGTTCTTCTGTCAATCACCTGAGGGAAGTTATCCTACAGGGCAATAATAGCATTTAGTTGTGTGACCTGAAACAATTTAAATAATCCTCTTAGAATAGATGAATTCCAGTACCAGTTAGCACTGTTGCTAAATGTTTTCTTCTTCCTGAGAAGGCAAAATGAACCCTGGTCAAACTCTGTTTGAACCACCAGTGACAATCAGAACCACAGTAACAATCCAGAGAACAACTACTGAAGAAAATCAAGTAGGCAGAAGAAGAAAAATGGGATAAAGATAAGAATTCTTGTTAAGGAGATTTTCATGAAGTTGAACTTCGAATTTTGTGGTTACCATCTGCATATTCCCTAGACTGAAAAAAAATAGTGTTTTAATTTCTTGAGAACATTTTTTTACAAAATGTTTGGAAATACACCTTAGATGAGTTTAATTATTTAATTTTGAAAAGCAGGTAAGGGAATTGAGGGAAAGATTACAAAACACAGTATCAATGATTATGCTTGGCGTTACATAATAGAAATATCTTACGGAAATTATTTTAGGTTTCATATCAAACAGAAAAAAAATGCATACAGAAACTGCTTGTAATTTTAAAAAGGCAAATAGAAAATTACTGGGTAGCTAGTGTGAGACTAACTATGCTTTTACATTTTAAAACTGGTTCAAAAATGTAGGGGTGAATTAAAGACATATCAAATACTACACTTTCTGTATTATTTATACTATGTAATATACATATAAGCTTACTGGTGTTGTTTTTACTGAGATGGACTTAAAGGCTCAGAGGGCAATGCTGCATGCAAGCAAGTTATCTGAGAATCACAACTCAAATCCTAATTGATTTTGAAAATGCCTAAAAATTAAAAGCAGCAAGCAATTTTACTGGGCTTCTTATGCCTCTGTGTCATAGAATCACAGAATTCTTAAGGTTGGAAGGGACCTCTAGAGATCATCTAGTCCAACCCCCCTGAACAAGAAGGGTCACCTACAGCAGGTGGCTCAGGACTGCGTCCAAGCAGGTTTGGAAGATCTCCAGAGAAGGAGACTCCACAACCTCCCTGGGCAGCCTGTGCCAGGGCTCTGTCACCCTCACTGTTAAGAAATTTTTCCTAAAGTTCCTGTGGAACTTTTTGGTGCTTCATATCAACATGGAAGTAAAGGATATTTCAATAGCAAAATTTTGAATAAAGTTTTCTGTCATCCCAGAATATTTCTGGCACCTTCCCTTAAACAAAGCAAAGCTCCACTTCTTTATGATAATAGTGACTTGTCACACACACTGAGTTCCAGATTTTCTTGCCCAGTCCATTCTAGCAGAATGAACAGAGCCAGTCCAAAAGCCCCCAGTGCAGGTTGTCCACTCAGCAGGGAGTCACACATGAAATAGTAGTAAGCTGTACTTACAAAGGGACCAAAAAACCTAACTGGCTTAGTTATAGTCCACTATGTCTTTTTCACATACATCAGCAGAAAGTAATTTTTAAAAAAGGAACATAAAAGTCAAGAACATGAAAAATCTGGAAATATATGTCACAGACACATCACCCAGGATTTCCTAAACTAAAAAAAAAACAGATATGCATCTAGACCAACATATTTAATAGCCTTTAACTGTACTATTCTCCAGGAATCTGGCTAAATGTTTTTCTAGATCATCTTTACATTTCTATCATATTGTAGCAAAAAAGGTCCACAGTTTGAACGGTGTGCTTTGTGACAGAATATTTCTTTTGCTTAAAGTGTGCTACCTGACAGTTTCAAGTAGTGACCTATAACTTGTCTTATGAGAAAGAGCAAAAAGAAATTAATGACCCTTCTCAATAACACAAATGATTCTAGATACTCTACTATATTCCTCCTTCTTTAATCACCTGATTCCTATTTTATTTAGGTAGATTTTCTAGATGAAAAACCAAATTACTTGAAGTTTTCACAAAGGAGAAAGAACAGAATACTCCCACCAGAACATCTAATAAGAAGGGTAGAGCAAAATTCAAGCATTAGGAGCATGCTGTTTTAAGTGGGACTAAAACAAATTGCATTAAATGTAAATTATCTCATTTGACACAAATAGACCCAACAGTTCTGACTTCCTTACAAAAAATACACTGGCATATTCACAGTCTTGAATACTCTGCCACTGCCACATTAAGGTTGTCTATTACATGCTACCTTTCATCTCTGCTCAGAATAATCCCACAGAAAACCCAGTAACGGCAATGTGATACAAAGGTCCATGGCATAACAGAAACTGAAGAAAAAGCCTTTTTTTTTTTTTTTTTTTTTTTCCAGAATATGCCAAGAACGGTTAATTTATTGCGGGATTAAATTATTTTCTATGACACTCTCATCTTTCTATGAGACCATTTTCATTGTACTAATTTTCAGTGAATTAAAACAAGACATCCACACCTGTTTCTTGTAATCCTTCAGGACTGATTAGAACCCTTGTCCAGTTTGCTGGGCATCCAGAGTGCTATTTCTACATCTGAAGCCTATCAGATTTGTGAATTAATAAGTGCAACCAACTTGGACTTCTGGTCAACCTACTGTTCTCTCTGCTTTTCTTAATAAGCAGTATTGCCTCCATAATGTAGAGATGCATGGTTTTCTGAACAGTTTCCTCAGTGTTGAAACCAAGCCTCTACCTTTTAGGGGAGGAGAAAAAAAAAAAAAACAAAAAAACAAAAGAAGTGTACATAAACACTGCATTTTGTAATAATGATACAGGAAGCTCGTCTTTATATCCTATGCTCATCCCTATTTTCTCTCTCCACACTTCCTTTTCATCACGACTTCATTCTGAGGTGCCCCACCCAACCACTGAGGTACCAGACACTGTTTTTTTTTACATATCCAATAGATTTAAACCAGACATATTGTCTTAGTCCCTCAAGTATTGAAGTTTTAAGTTTTTCTGTTCTGCAAACACAAACAATACAGAATTTTGTCACTATGTACTCAAATGTAGCTGTATCTTGGAGAAAGTATCTCTAAGAGGCAAGCTGTATATATTAGCCAATTCAGTTTGAGGCCTCCCTGCTGAGACAATCAATCATTGGAACCAACGCAACATTGATTTTATGCAATGTGAACACTTATTCATTGAGCACTGTTCTGAGAACAGTAAGTTATTGTCCCAGAAACTGCTGATCTGTTCTTTCTGACCTACTACTACTCAGTTAGCATGCATACTGGCTGGGCAATTAGCAAACATGAGGCTCAGAAACAGCTAAAACCCTGTTCAATGATAGGGAATGTGGAGGACAGCTGGACATCTGGAGAGGTCTGATAAAGGATAGCAAAGAAAGGGATCTGAAAATGCCAGGAAAGATGAAACAAAAGGATAGAAGATGAGAGGAAGTATAAAAAAATGTAATATTTAACCAGTTCTTTTAGTCAGTTCCATTATTCACAGTGGATTTTTTTCTTTTTGATCTCTTTTAACACTCTGCACATCTTTAAATATTTATGTACAAGGCATGGGTAGAAAATTTATTAAGTTTGAGATTATCATGCAGTTTTGGGCCATACTTTTTTTATGGCTTGTAAAAATAATTTTAACTTTTTAAAAGCTAATTTTTAAAATTCCATTTCAAAAAATGGCATTTCATACCAATATTAATTTCCTATTTAATTTACATACCAAAGAGATGAGGAAAAAAAAAAAAAGAAGAAAATTTAACATAACACCTGACCATTGCCATCCACATTCATCATGGAATGGAACATATTCCTTTTCTCTGCTGTACCTTCCAAGGGCAGCATTTGTAGAGTTTTTTATATTCTCTTGAAATTTAAGATTAGCACATTGTCAAAAAATTCAGTAAGGTGATGGCTCACCTGCATGCCAAAATACCAGAATTTTAAGAAAACTTTTATCACTTTTTTTTTCTGTCCAAGTACTTTCATGCATAGCTTTTAGAAACTGAATAATATGAATGTTTTGCAGTAACATTACACTTGTGTTTCTGATTCTAATGTTTTCAGCACATAGTATTTTTAATTGATCTTAGTGAGTAAAGTGCACTGAATAAAAAATGATCAATTAACACTTCATTCTTCACTTAGAGACAAGCAAAAGTTAAAAACAAATTTTCCGTAGTATTCCATAGCATTAGAATAGTCATGCCGTTCAAACAAAATGAGAAGACTACTTTTGATCTCCTGTATAGTGCAGAATGACACAGCAATTCTACCTGACTCTCTGTTACAAGATTACTACACAAGAGGCTTTTATGGAAAGAGCTGGCAGAAGACGCTCACAAAGCAGGTAGTGAATAGAGTTAATTACACTATTGTCATTGGTCAGAAGAGTCTGAAGGATAAAAGTAGATGAATGTAACCCTGAAGTCCTGAGATTGTTACTGTTTTATGGTGAGTGCTTATTTCACAAAGGTTTGTCAATTCAGGTCTAAATACCTGTCGTAACAACACACCTCAAAGAGCATGGAGCTTGAAGATTGCCTACAATACAGAATAGAGAATGCTCTATTTCTGATAAGTGGAGCAGGACGGTTACTTGGCTGCTCTTCCTGTATATAGCATCGAACAACAAATGGATAAAACAAGTCACTGGAATTTAGAGATTTGAAGAATCTGTGAAGATCTATGAATATGTTTTATAAGGCTTAGGGTTCAATCTTCACACAAGTCCTTCAGACTCTGGGAAAGTATCAATTCTTCTGTCATATCCCTTTTGAATAAGCTTTGCTGGAGACATACCAATAATTCTCGGACTCAGAGAATTAATGGCCAGAGCTGGGTAGTCACTGAGGCCAGGAATATCATGTGGTGTGCAGATAACATAGTATAAAGCTTCTGAAATGCATCAAAGTGCCTCTGTGTAATACAAATGTTCCTCAAGCTGTCACAAAACCTGTCAGATGACTGTTTAAGGGAGAGCTACAAAAAACATTCTTAGTACAATGGCCAGCACCTTACTCAGTAGCAACGTAACCCAGACCGTAGATCTTTCAGTGCCACTTATCATTACAGTATGTAGCATACCAGAGATTTGATCAGTCTGCACGAGAAGCAGAACAGATTTCATAATCTCATTGGTCTTTTCCATTTTCAGCTCGTGCAAACCTATAATCCAAACAAACACAAATCTCATGTGGCTACGTTTCCAGTAAGAGGCAGCATAGAATTTCAAACACTTTTCTGCTGTGTTCTTTTTGAAATAATGCCTACAAAATCAAAACAAATAAACAAAAACAAAATTCCACTTTAATTATAAACTTATAAAAAATACATTTATATAACTAAATTATAAAATTTCTCTTCCAACAAAATAAAAATGACCAATAGTAACAGAAGGAATTAACTCGTGTTTAATTCTGCTTGCATGACGCATCTGGTGCAAGCCTGATGAATTTTTCAACATGCACCAATGAGGAAACTTGTACATATTAAAATATAATAAATTCATTGTTCTTAACAGAGATCCTCAACTTGCACTATAAGTATATTTATATATAAATATATATATATATATATAAACACTATATATAAACTATATATATATAAACTATATATCAACTATAAGTACATATATTATATATATATTTGTATGGAGTTCGACATGTTGCTGCCCAAACTGTTTAAATTTGTGATTAAAAAATTAGAAATCAGAACTTAAAGACATTAAAGTCATATGAGGAGGTAATCTGCAGTACTTTTTTAACAATAATAGTTCATGTGTCCTCCATCTGTCAGCCCACATTAAAGGCAAACAAGGTAAATAATTACTCCAATTTTAATAATAAAAGATACTAATTCTACTTCTGAAATTCTCCATAGTAAGGTTTCCTGTAATAAGTTGAATTCAGTGGGTTAGAAACAAACCTATCAAAGATATACTCAAGCTAATTTGTTAATATGACATTTATTTAAAAAATCTATTTATCCCTTAAAAAATCTATTTATACAGTCTGAATACAAATATAGACTATCTATATTTAGGACACATATTTGCTAACTAGAGTATATAATCTACATTATGGTCTGTAATACGGATAAATGTACATAAAATTCTGAATCTAAGAGTTACTAAACAAATAGCCCTACTGCATCTTCAAGCAGTTGACTTCTGATATGTTCAGATCTAATCAAAATACTTTCTAAATGAGGCCATGCATGTTGAACTTCCATCCACACAGGACAACCCACCATGTTTAATTTCTTTTGCAAACTTTTCATTTGTTCAGTGAAATATTCCACATACATACTTTTCAGAATTACTTGCAGGTGAACCTAGAAAAATGGAAAGAAGAGCAAAAAAATTGCACTAATGAAAAAAAATCTCTCAAATACAGGAACTATGTCTAATAAAAATTTAACAAATTGTCTTATACCTTATTATGGCTGTAAATCATAACAGAAGACATTTTTAAACATGGCAAAATGACAACACGTTATTAAAAGATTTCCAAAAATCTAAGAAAATATAAGTTTGAAAAGCTGTAGTTTTGTTAACTCCTACAGAGAGACAGGAATTTTCCTTAGAATATATAGTTAGCAAGCATACACATAATTTCACAGGACTAACATCCGGAGAAAATATAGCTCACTGCAGCAAAGATTCAGGGAGGAATCAAAACCTTTAAACTAACCAAATGTATCAAGATAGTGAATGATATTGATATGCTAATATTACTATTAATTAAATACTTACTTGATCATTATATAAGGTTTCAAGCAGTTGTTCATCTGACTTTTATTAAAGGAGCTCCACTCCTGTGATACTCTTCATAAATAAATTCCACAGCAGCTCATTCTTTTTGCAGGAATCTGGAGGTATAAACAGTAGTAATAATACCTGTCTATACATATACATTTCTTATTTTTATTTGAGAACTGTAACTTAATTATGTTTAATGCACAGTGATATTAAATTATACCAGAGACAAGAAGGCAGTTTCACTATGCTTCATTTCAGCTGTGATTTTTTTTTTTTTTTTCCAACAGATAGGTCATATAAATTATTCCTTTCTATCATGATTTCTTGAAAAAAATCTTAATCAGTGTTCTTAATTACAATCAAGACAATAGTTTGTTACATACAGTTCTGTAGAGGAAGGAAGAATTGCTATCTTTCACCTTTTCAGCACCCAACTTTTTCATATAGCTGTGTCAACTGTACTTTGGACTTTGAAGCTGGGGTCCCAGAAGGTTTGTCAAGGTAGTACCATCTGCTACTAAAAGCTTGACCTGTAAAACAAGGACAACACAGAACAAAATAAGTAAATAAGTAAGAAAACGTGTATAAGTATCCCAATGGAATCTAAATATACTGTACTCTATATTACATACAAAGGACTAATCAGCATGTTTCTTTGTACATCTGCCATTGAATTTGCTGGAATCCACTGAGACAGTATTTGCACTCTGGAAATCTTTTTATTTGTTATGTTTTGCTACCACTTTGGAATATCAGTTTTATTTTTTTAATTGTAGCTTTTTAATCAAGACATTGCAAAGACTTACCACAGTAAATCCTGATTATTCTGATTTTTTTTTTTTTCAATTTGTAACTTTTTTTATTTCTCCACAAAAAAAAAATTGAGCTTTTCTAGTTTAGGAACTTTCTGCATTAGAAATAATTTTAAAAGGCTTTTCATTAAAATTGTGTGTGCAAATAATGCTTGGCACGTTAGAATAGAAACATCCTTCTATGTTAATTCTTTTTATATTTATCATGGTAATATAAAGAGGGGCAAAGAAAACACCAGCAAGTGATGAGCCTGACACAAGTCTTTTCTGTTCGATGGCCTGGTCTGCCACACTGAACAATGCAAAACGATGCAAACACAGAAGGTGCTCTGACCTTATCCTTGCTTTTCCCATCCTTATCATAAGTCCCTGGTATCATATGCAGCAACTGAGTGTGGTCTCAACATTTTGAAGCAATCTAAGTTAAGAGACCTGCTGTAAGCCTGATTCTTCTCTTGCAGCAACATTAGTGGCGTATACAGTGAAACCTATTTACTTCAACATGAACCAAACGTGTAATGAAGAAGGTAAGTTATACCCATTAGGTTCAAGACTTTCTAACCTGCACACCCAACTACTATGCTGTCTGTGAATCACAGTATTCCTTTAGTGTCCTGCAAACAATCTGGGAGCCTTAGTTCTTATTTTTGCTCCAAATTTCTCTCTTCCTCATTGTTTTCTGTTGGACTACTGTATAAAAGACACTGTAAGTATTTCAAGCAGAGAAAGCATCCTCCCTTTAAAAACATCTTTGCTGAACCTCCCAACACCGTGGAACTATGTCTAAGAGCACAGCAGAGAAGCCTCTGCAAATCTCACTTATCTATAAAACTAATGACTTTCATCTTGTAGGGTCTGACATAAAATTCCACCCTTTTTATTCTTTTATATACTGCCTCAATTCAGAGAAGCGACAGCATGGTTTTACCATGTACCATGTACAGAGACTGAAAACCAGAAGAATAAAATTTTAAAGGAGAGCTCCCAAACCAAAACATACTCCTGAATACTCAGTCTGAACATGAGCAACAAATCCACTGAAACATCAAAGTGGGTGGGAAGAGAGAGAAAGGGGTGGTATCAAGACATATAAATTGTAGACACAGTCAGCTATGGAACCTGCCTTGGCAAACCTTCTGAGTTCTATATCCATCTGTTCCACATTAATCCGTCTCCACTGGGTTTTAGTCCAATCACCACTGCTGCTCTGAAACAGAAAGTACAAATAAAAGTGTCAACAACATTTGGTAAAAACAATTTTTTGCTATATAACAGATAAATGGATGAAAGGGGTGGGCCTGACATGCAGCAATAGCAGTTCTTGGCCTTGGAATCTTTATTTTTTTCCAAGCCTTATACCACCACTGAGTAGAAAGCATACTAAATAATCCACCTTATCAAAAGCTAAACCAAAATACAAGCCTTTAACTATTTCATAGCTAAATGTTGATAGTGTGAGAAATTAAATACAAATTAAAATAAATACCTATTAAATACACATCTACCTCTACTGATGTTATACAATTAAATTGAAAAGGTATAAAAAACTGTCCCCACTCCTCCCTGGCAATAGATATGCTATGCAAAAAATTATGGGAAAGAATCATTACAAAAAGGTTAACATGCTGCCTTTGCAGTATCTCTGAAACACGCAAAAGACCTACCATGCTCTCTATGTTTGAGCCGCACAAACCAATAACGTCACAGAAAACCACTCATTTATACTCTTGCAATAACTACTTTTCTGGCTTCTTACATCATTTTTCTCATCACTATAAAGTTGTCTAGATGCTAATAAACCCCTCCTCCGTGATGTTTTAAAAGATCCACTAAGTCTTCCACTCTTACATATTCAAAGTACATTATGCTGACTTTTTCAATGATATGAATATACAGTATATGCAAATATTCTGTAGTGCTTTATCAACGATAGTATGAAACATTGGAAGAGAAACAGGAGAAACTGGAATTTGGGAGTGATTTTAAGATATGGGAGATAAATCTTTTGATATTTAACTGCTGAAATGCTACCTTTTATGACAAAAATGTAAATATTTGAATGTGCATATCACAATATAATTAGATTTAGTACTGAAAGATTACAGGTAAATATGCTTTTCCAGGACTCCCCATTACCTTATCAAGATGAACATATGGATTTTCTGCATCAAATTGAAAAAGAAATCTCATTTTAAATCTTTCTCTGAATTCTACTTGCTTTCCCTGATAAAATACAGGTAATACGATCTGTCACTGATCATGATATCATAAGAAAAGGACTGATTTCAGAGTTCAATATACATCAAATGAAGCACATTTTCTTCTGATAACTTCAGCCTCAGAAGTCTGAAAGACAGTTAATTTGTGCTTTACAGACACAGCTACCTTTAATAACATTCCATTTCTCAGACAATTCCTACGGAACAGAGTAAAATTATGTTGGAGGAAAAATATCACACATGGCAGAACAACAAGCTTATATATTAACAATGATGATACCCCATGAATTGTCCATCAGTAAGAAATTATAGTGGAGGATTTTTTTAATTGCAAACAATACTGGCTAGCTTTTTCTAGAATATTTGTCACATGAATATAAATAATTTTGTGGTTAATTGGTGAACAAAATAGTTCGAATAACTTAATGAATTTAGTTGTTTGATATCTAATCACAAAAAAAAAAAAAAAATGATGCTAAAGTGTATTAGGAAGCTTTCACACAGTAAACTACAGAGCTCCCCTCCCACTACCTCAGTATTTAACAGTTTCAAATACACAAAGCTGAGCTGGAAATAGCTTTCTCATTCTACAAATCCCTTTAATGTCATAAGAAAAAAAAATCAGGAAACCATTCAAAAATCCGTTTCATCAGGATGAATATAATACCTGGAAAGATTTTTTCTTTGTCTATTTGAAATGAGAAGCATGAGAATAGGAAAACTTGAATCCAAGTCACTTTACAAAACCTAGCAGACTAGTTTAAGACAAAATTCTACATTTATTTTTCTAGCTAATTCTTCAATATGGTTTGGATCAAAGAGGTAGAAATAGAAATTCCACTCTTAACCATAAAATCTTGTCATAATTTCACTGAATCTGGTGAGAACCTTCCATTTTGATTTGCTAGATTATCAGATTAAAAACATGAGCTGAATTTCTATCCTATTCTAGATAACAGGCTAATTTTATTTACAAAGCAGTGCATTACCCAAAACAGTCTGAATAAAGATCTCTTATAATAAGGTAATGATCATAACGCCATAGCTTAATAAGCATTTATTTTAGTATGAGGGAGAACCATTTCAACAGTAGTGCCTTTCCACCTACTCTTAACTAACTGAGGTTATTTTAAATCCAGATAATTCCACTAAGTTCACCTGTGACTCAAAATAATTATACTGGAACAGCTATAGGGAAACACATATACAGAAACAACTGGCTGAGAATGTCTGAAAGATGGTATCATTTAACAGGCATTAAATCCCAACTTTTGTATTCATATTTGAACAGTTCCAAGCTATTGCTAACTCTGCTAAGGAACTGGCAGCAAGGTGGAAAACATATTCACTGGAGTATCTGTATGGGTCAGAATCTAGGAGTAGGCTTATGAATGTAAGCATGATCTGATGAGTAGAAAAAAGCAAAAGATACTAGGAACCTCATCAGAATAAAATGTAGCAGATCTCTTTTTAAACTAACTTTCCATCATTCACATAAAACAACTGTTTTTAAAAAACAATAAAAGCTACCTGCTTTATGTCTGGCACTTAAGGAGAGAACATTGAATTATTTTACATCACTGAAGTCAAGTTGTGCTATTTTAGGACCATATGCATGCATGTGTACGTGAAATACTACTTTTATTGGATTACCTCTAAATGGACATAAATTTGGCCTGGAAACTTCTGTCTGTAATTTTCCAACAGCAAAAGTATCTCTTTTAAAGGTTCAAAATTTCAGCAATAGCTCTCTCTCTCTCTCCCCCTCTCTTGCAGATTGAAGAGATGATACATAATTTCTACCAGTTCACAATAATCCCCCCATTCACCTTTCTGAAGTGCAGCATCTGTCAATTTATAAATTCTTCTAAGTCAGCCAGATTACCAGAGAGAAAGATATGATTACAAACACAGCAAAGATTCCTTGCTATAGTGAATAAATGTGTACCAAGCCCTACCTACTGCTTCTACGAGTGGAATTTATAAGTGTAGATTATTCTAAAGCAGCAATCAGAGATGGCAGGCACCTACTACTGAGAACTACCACAGTAGGATATGCAAGTACAATGGTTGGGGAAGTAAAAACAAAACAAAACACCCAGTAATTTACATTGTGTTTTTAAAAATATTAGAAGAAGTCTATCCTTAAATACACCTGTGTCTAGCAACATTTTGTATGACAAGTTTGAAATGCTATGCTGAAAAACTACTACTGCTAGCCCAAACTCTACTCTGCTTTACTTCTAGTTAAATGAGCTTGACATGAGTAGATATACAAACACAGCTCATCCTACTATTACGTGGAAAAAGACCCTAAACTAACGATTAAGTCTTCAGAGCATAAAAATACAACCCCCCATTCCACACACTCCTTTTACCTGACAATGCCAGATCTCAAAAGATCCAGCTCCATTTCTTAATAAGCATAGCAAACTCATTCTCAAAGGCTTCATATCCACCTTCAATCAGCTCTCAAAAATCCTAAAATTTTTGAAGTTGCTCATCTGAACATAGAGATTTTCATAGATGCCAATCTATGACAGAAAATAGAGAAATATATGGATATATTCTTCCCTTTTTCCCCTCACTCAACGGCCACAGTTATTAAGACTATACTTGTCTACTCTTTAAAATGTTGAGTAGTGGGAGGCTGCTCATAAACTTCATCAGCATGAAACATCTCTTCATGTTATACCACGACCACAGAGAAGAAAGCACTTCATAAACACTGACAGGTCATCTAGTCAGAGATAAGCACAGGTAGAAAGAGAATTTCTACACTGCAGGACTTTGATGGTAACATCTGCTACTCTCTTCATGATCATCTAATGTCTAAGTTGGACATTAGTTTAATGCTGATAAACAGAAAAAGTTACATGTATCTTACTCTAGAGATAAATATTTTTAAGAAAAAAATAGCAAAAATGGCTCAAAGAGACTACTCTTTTCCCTGCTCCTATGTTTCTGCCTTGTTTGTATTAAGGCGTTTGATTCAGAAGCATAGTATGGCTGTCACTAGTAATCATGTAACAAAGCAGCCCATATTTAAATTACTCTTTGATTTAATATTCATAAATAAACAGAGGAATTAAGTTCCTCTTAATAGAAACTTAACAGAAGTCTCTTAACAGAAACAGCATAGATCAGGGTAAGAAAAATGAGACAGCAGAACTATCATGACTGCACTAGTCAGTCATTCCCAATCTTCTAACTTAAAAAAAAATCACAAAGGTGCTTTTCAAACGTTACAAAGATTATTCTATCTTCTCTCAATTTGTCTTCACATATGTCAATCTTAAATAACTCTTAAGCGGTTTGTACAATCACACAAGTAATTAGCAAAAACATACCAGCAAATCTGAATATAAATAGCCAAATATTTATCTCATATCTCCACATCAAAATTCTAGTTATGGTTCACAGCCATAACCAGGGCACTCACATGATAGTGATTGATAAAGTGTAGTTATGAATAATAGTCAATGCCATAAATACACTTTACAAAATAAAACCAGATTCTCATTTAAATAACACATCTATTACCTCTGTAAGATGATGGATCTTCTTGCAACATTTTGTATCTTTTAGCCATATTTTCTTGTTTGTAATCTAGATTTAAAAAAAAAAAAAAAAGCTTCTTTTTTTAATCCTTGCTAAAAAAGAGGCCATGTTTCATCCAACCTTTCATAATCTGATGGACTGTTCTAACACTATCTCATTGTTCAACTCTCTGCTCTAAATCACACTCTGACATTTTCACTTGTTTGATAGTCTCAGCAGGTTGCCATCTGCTTTGTGTATTTCTTCTGCTTCTTTCTGCTGATCATCAATTGCTCTAAGCTATTTTTCTATCAGAGGATGTTCTATATGCAAAAGAGTTTGTATTAGTTTGTTGTACAGCTGAACAAGTTCAAGGTTTCCAACACACTGTTCACAGGAAAGGCATAAATAGCATGAAAGCCCTCTAGAGTCACACACCCTATATTATGCACTCAGATGGACAGAAAAGCTATTTGAGGGAGGTACTTCCACACCTATACCTTGTGAAAGGAAAACATGCAGGCCTAAAGTGTGTCAAAATACAACTGACAAAAATGACAACTGACTAGATGATCCACAGCATGGAAGATCCAGACAGGGAGTGCCTTCAGCTATTAACACCCAGCTATGACGAGTATTGCAAGGTGAAGCATGAGCTGCGGGTGGGAATCTGTTAGACAAAGATGGGATATTTCCCTTGAGCAAACTGAACAGGAGGATAAACCACTGTGCAAGTGTTCACACACAAGCATGTAATTTACAAGAGGGAGGAACAAAAAGAGAACATGGCTTACTAAACCTGCAAGCACAAACCTTAGCAAAATTGCTTTATTTTCTCATGTATTGCTAACACAGAATCTGGAATACTGTGTTGGTTCAACGTCAGAAGATATTTCACCTCTCAAAAGAGTCACAGGCTAGAAAAATAAAAGAAACAGTTTCAGCAGACTCAACATAAGAGTTTTAAAATTTTGCATGTAATTCAGATATTGAGGCATTACAATAGCATTGTGATGACTGCAGTATAAGAAAATAAGTAGACATCTTTCAATTAGCATACAGTAATTTAAGGTCAGAGACAGAATGCATCAGAATACTTCAAAAAAATGTATTCATGCAAAGCATGGATGTATAAAATCACATGGATAAAATACAGACTATATTATGCAGTGCATACTTGTTTATCAATTATTAGTGATGTCTTATTAAGGACTGTTAACCTTCCATTAAAGCAGTGACTACAAACACTTATCGGTGAGACAGATCTGAGAAATAACACAGAATGTCTGTATTCATCCATTCAAATTTTCAGACCATTTAATGTTTCCTGAAGTAATTGGCATTTTTTAAAATTATTACTTTACTGCCTGAAATCTCATCTGTTTATTAATAGGAAAAAAATGAAGCCACTTTGAATTGACTGAATTGACCAAAAAAGCTTTTGCACTGTAATGTAAGTTAAACATTTGCAATTAGCCAGTGTTTCAAACACTTGCAATAATATAGTATAGTCTGAGCAAGATATGTCCATGAATATAGTTTTTTTTTTTTTTTTTTTTTTTTTTTTTGAGATCCAAAATATTAAAAAGCTTACGGAAATAATAAAGAAAAAAAAATAGTTAGATTTCTTTTTCTGTAATACTCTTCTTCCAGTTTGAAATCTCAACCTAATGGATTTAAAATAGGATTGGAACTGTACCAAGCAATACTATCAGTATATGACATATATTTCCAAATATGCTCTTAAATTATGCTATGCAGACAAACTCTGGAATGCTTAAGAATGACAGTTTAATTTGGATCTGAGAAAGTATGAAACTGTATTTTTCAGATCAAGTACAGATATGTAATCTGCCTTCTAGATGCTTTTTAAAATCCTACACTGCATGGTAGCTAGCTGAGTATTTTCTCCCTCTTATATTCTTACTCAAGAATCATATGTATCCAGTATCCCACACAAATTCAAAATATTAATTTTAAGATAATTGTTTTGGGGAAAAAAATGATGCTGTAAAAAAATTGCCAAACAAGAGGCAAGATAAAGTGACTTTTCTGAGGATATGAAGTTCAGTTTTCTGTTGTCTTTGCTATGCTTAAAGTATTTAAAGGCTATGAGAAATTTTATGCCTTCTCAAAGAGTAGATTTAATATTTGTATTATCCAGATTCAGTGAGAAAAAAGTTTAGAAAGAAACAGATGATAAATACCTGAGTTGAAAAATACAAGATACTTATTTAACTGTTAACAATGCCCAAAATGAGACCCTAAGGAACACTCATGTATTCAAAATTAGGAATCCATTCTAGTGCTTCATTAGACTTGACATGAGTTTTCTGAGTCATCAAACTTGAACCTTCTGCAGCGTAACTTAAACTCCTTAAGTTCCAGTCATAGAGAACAGATTATTTCCTTTCTTTATACAGTAATTTTCAATGCATTTGAGAATTTATGTCCGCTTTCAGGTTCCTCTTATCCTCAATGATGATCAACAGATCATATTTCTTGAAGCGTAATGCTCATACCTGGGCATAATAGGAGGCCCTATCAGTGGTGATTAAAAGACAGATTTCTTCTAGGATCTTTCAGACCACTTGCCTGTTTAAAGGTCTCTTTGCATATCTGCCTCTTTCTTAAGAATAGGACATTCTTGACTCATGTTCAGAGTATGACAACTAAATCATCTTCTCAAAACCTAATTCTTATCAGTTGTTACCCATAATATATTTTAATTATTCCTGCTTTAAAAAATGATACATAGTACTGCAGGAACATGCTCCTGCTACACAAGGTAGCTATAAGCAGCACTAGATGCAGCGGCCTAGACACATTTGCCACACATGGGATTCTTGGTATTTTGTAATGTCAAGTCCCAATACAAAACATAGTGAACGGAGGATCTTTCTTTCAGCTTGAATTATTTCTTAGATCCAGCCTTAGCTATACGTCAATCTCTGGAAAGGACCAGTATTCATAAATTCTATTCCTATTAAGATCTTAAATTGATCTTGCAAATTAAGTACATACAAGATTATACTTATTTCAAAAGCGTCAGAATGCTATGTATTTTTCAACTTCAATTAATGACATATTGGCATTTATATCTTGTAATAATTCCAAAATTTATACATACAGTTCATATATTACCAAAATATTTTCTGTCAGTCTGTATTCTGAAACCTGCAATCCATCAATAGTTTTGATGTAGGCTATGCATAAATCTTTTTTCTTTTTAATATTAAATGAAAATCAGTTTTTATATGGATACTGGCCTTAAATACAGATTCTAAAACTGAACAGTCATGGAAACCTAAACAATGCCTGTGTAAATGCAAAATTCCTGTCAAAATCCAGGATCTTGACTTTAAATTTAACATAATAATCTTCAAACTCCTGTAATGTTACAAAAATCTCTTTAAAAATCATCTAAGATGGCTACTGGAGTACAGTAGAATGCATAGAACTTGCTACT
>VZSV01000141.1:2119838-2129944 GCA_013398735.1 Nothocercus julius
AAAAGTTAAAAACATAACTGAGTATAGGTCGAGCCACATGCAGTCTGGGATCATGTATCAAGGGATCAGTTCAGTCTGTTACAGCAGTGAATGCACACAGTATTAAGCTACAAGCTACCTTCGTTGTTGGGTTGCAGCCCATGAATGCCCCCCTTGAAGGGCAACAAGCAGAGAGGGACAACCAAGTGTGGAGAAAGAAAAGCAGCAAGTGCCCTGGCCAGCATCAGCAAGAGGAGAGAAGGCAGAGGGGGAGCTACACTGTGCACAACTGTGAAGTTTCCAGGGGCTTTCCAGGCTGTAACTACGTTGCAAGAGCGACTCATTTGCGACAAAGTTCTTTAGCAATAGCCAAGTTAAATACATGTCATACTCCTACTTCTCAACACAGAAGAATACAAAGCAGGGGAAGGAAGGGAGAGGATTTTGTCACTATGAAATATTTCTACATCCGAGTTGGTGTCATCAAGATGCCTATGTTTTTTAAACTATTCAACATATTTAACAAAAGACAGACGATATCAGAAAGTGATGCAAGGAGTAGTGATACAAACAGTTAATTTTCTTTCCCACCTGCTGGTAAAACCAAAATACTGGTTCTCTTCATCAGCCTCAGCTTTTGCCCACCCTCTCTCCCACACCACAACCAATCACAAAGTGAATGCATCAACCCACGCCACTCACCGCTCTCTCCCGCCGGTCACTATGCTCCTGAGCGCGTGAAAAGGACAACACAACTCTCAGAAGTGAAAAAAATGAAAGACTGAAGCTAAAAACTGAAGAAAAATTCTTCCACTAGTCAGGCTGTAGAGGAGGGAAGGAAAAAAGGAAAAAAAAAAAAAAAAAAAAGGCAAATCTTGTAGGGAAGGCAGGCACACAAGCGCCCACAGGCTCCGAGCACGGCCGCTGCCGGCCGCCCCCACGACACGGAAACCCTCAGCAGGGCAGGGCCGGTCTCTCTCGACTCGGCTCCTCCGCGCCGCGTCCCACGGCGCTTTATCTCCCCCTCAGGGCCCGCGGCTCCACTCAAAGCACCGGTCCGGCCCCTGCTGAGCACCGCGCTCGCCCCGCGCCGCGGCGGCCAGGGCAGCCCCGGCGGCCCCAGGCGCCACCTGCGCGCCCAGCGGCTCCTTCACCGCTCCGCAGGGGCGGGACGGGGCGGGGGCGGCGCATCTTGGCTGAACTTGGGGCCGTGTAGGGGGCGGGTGGCACCGCCGCTTTCTGCAGTTAAACCGCCCGCGAGATAAACCGAGGTTTACCCCCGTAAATCGTGATCTCCCCTCATAGCGTGAGCTATCCCCTGCACACACCTGTTTTTTTGCCTTCAGAGCTAGACCTGCCTGAGTGTCTGAAAACAGGATCTGTAGATGTTTGAGGAAGATGCACAGAGCGGCAGCTGCAAATAAAGTTTTATCTGGGGTTTCACTGACTCGTTCCGGAGGTTCCATCAGTTTGGTGCCGAGGGGCTGCTCGTTCCTCGCTGTCCCTGTGGTGCTCAGTGAGATGGGGAGCCTCTCCACGGGCTGCACGCCACAGAAAACAAGAAAACGTTGATTCTGTTTTCATCTATGGAAAATAAATATGGGCTACAAGTTTTACTAAGTCTAGAAAGCAGGACACATAAGTGGACTAAATATGTTTCTCAGAGACACATTTCAAGCTCTCCTGAAAGCTCAATGTGGGTGGTAACAGCAATCCATGGGGCACTGCACAACAGACCTCCAGAGCTGGCCGGCTTTCTTGCTTGGTATAAAAAACCCATAATGCTCCTTAAGGTTTTTCTCTTGCTCTTCTTCAGTGCAGAAGACGTTACAGTTCTTCCCACAGTTTCCTTTCTGTGAGCAGCTCTGTCCATATATTTTTAGTAAAAGGGCTTAGTTACCCCTCTGCATGGGCCAGGCCTGGTTCAGCACTGTTGCTAGGGCTTGGAGTTAGTCTCCAGTGCCATCCGTCTGCTTTTCAAGCTTCATTTGGTTGATGTTTACCTTGTAACTGGCTTCCAGAGCACAAGCGGGCACCTTCCACCTCTTTAGAGGGAACAACAAGATAACTCTTTGTGCACCTTTAGCTTGGAGCCATGAATCTGTACAACATATCTCCTACTTGCCACGTGTGTTGTGCTTTTCCTTTCTGGTGTCACAGAACATCAGGGAAAATAGCTCTCTTGGTGTCTAGTCTATCCAGAAACCTTTTGCTCCCTGAGGGGCAAGGCTTCCCAGAGGACAAGCCAACCTGTCTCAGGTCCCATGCAGTCTGCAAAAAGTAAATCTAGCATTAACCAAGGGTTAATTCAAAAAAAAAATATTGACCCTACGAAACGCCCTGATTTCTTTTATCACCTTGTGACTGACAAAAAATGTCTTCACGTTTTATTTGCCCTATGCTTCACTTTTGTTTCTTTAAATCTTGTCCAAAATGTTCAGCAAAGCAGGTCTTCCAGCACCACAATTCAGCAAGAGTTTCGTTGAAAGCCTCAACCTGCATTAGCCATTGCCACTGTACCATGATGAATTTAGGTACATTCAACAAGACAGGTATTGTGGATATTTGAGTATGTCATTTGGCCAATCAACTAACAGAATAATCTCAAATCTTAATCTTAAATCTTGAGGAACGCAGGGTAAGAGTTGAGTACATCTGTACATGAACAGATACAGATCTCTCTGATTTCAGTGAAGTATTTGAATAGCAGCTTTTCTTCTTTAAAATGAAAAACTGTCACCTTCTAAAGGAAAAAAAAGTCACTTTGTGATCTTTTGTTACAAATACCTATTTGTAGAATCTCAGTGGAAAGCTTTAGGCAGTAGACTTCAACTGAAATGTTACACAGGACATTCTGTGAAGTCATTTAAAATGAGGCATTCATATGATCACATTGTGAAGGCTTTTTATAGATCTTAAAGTAATATATGAATTCACATTTCTTCAGAATCACAAAAAGATAACCCCAAATAATTCATTCTCTGTTTCTGTGACACATTCTAAGTCAGTTATAAGTCAGTCTCTCATAAACTTCACTTTTGATTTTCCTCATATTGTTGCTGTTTAACGTGTAAGGTTGATTGAAATAAATATTTGTCTCAGCCAAAGACAATTAATTTTCTTCTGCAGGCTACATGCCGAACTTGAAAGGATGCAAAAGATTGAGTAGAGAGAGGATCACATGTAGTATTTTTGTAAGTAACACCTGTTCACATAGTTGTTTTTTATGTGCTCTATTGCTCTCTAGAGAAGCTGTCTCATGTATGCTCCTGGGCAATCGGCTACCATTGACTAAATAACAATCCAAAATGTACTAGAGTTCTCAAAGAACTAAGAACTTGTGTTCTAACAGCACAGAAATAGAAGATGCAGAAACAAAAAGAAGATAAGAAATAGACTGATGCAAAAACAAAGAGAAGATAGAGGCTATTAAATAGTCATAATTAAAGTGAAGAACAAACGTGCAGTCACTCATTATTACTGGCTAAACAACAGTAACATATTAGTAAACATAGTTATTTATAGCTGATCTACAGTAAAAGGCAAGGCTGCCCAAAAGTTTTGATATTAGTTCCAGAAAAGGTCTTTTCATGTATTTAATTCAATGCAAGGGAAATTTATAACTATTAACGCAGACATGTGATTTGTATTTAATGTGAAAGCTGTAATATATCATTTGACCTTTTCGGTAGCTTGATGCTGAAAGACAGTGAAATCAGTTCTGCTCCTATTTAAGAGTAAGAGCTTAAATGTATTGTTATTTTGTATCTTAAAATCTTACTATTTGAATCAGAGCATTTTTATTCCTGCAAGGTTACTGCCTTACTAAGTAGTTTCATGCAGCTATAAAGGAGGAGAAAAAAGCTGAAGGAAATTGATTATTTTTCTGTGTAAGTAGAATAATCTTTCTGTTTGATGCTTGCAAAAAAAAGATTGCTTGCCTTAATGTAAACAGATAGTAACAGATCCATGATGATTGGCATTTACTATGTCCATGCACATGCACAGTGTCCATGCACTTTTAACTTAGTCCACTGCAACTCAAATCCAGCAGTTTAGCGAGGCATTTAGAATAACTACTAATTAAATTAAGTTTTCCCACTTACTAAAGTACTTTTAGTACTAAGACTTCTGCTGCTAGTCAAGATAGAAAGAATCTGCCAGAAACCTGTGTGTAACTAGGTTTGTTTCAAAATTCAAAGGCATAGTAAAAGTCTATCTGCAGTGGAACAATATTCTCCATCTCCTTACACCTCAGAATGGGTACTACTCTTATTCCTGCTCCCCATTATCATTTTAGGTCAAAGTCAGGTTTGTCCATTTTATTTAGTCTGCTTTTTTTATCATGTATATTTTTATTACCCTTTTTTTTTTCTGCTATTTATCTTACCATCTCTCTTAACTCACTGTCAATACTTGCCTCCTTTAATTCCCTTTTTTTTCCTTTTGCCAGCTGGTATTTACAGTTGACTGGAAGTGGTAGCGAACCTCAATGGGAGATGCCAATAAAAAGCTAAGGTTTTTTCTGGGAAAAAAAAAACTTACCAACCAAAATCCTGGTTTTGCTCTGTCTACCTTTATTTTCTCTAATCAACTTTTCTTTAATCATCAACTTCTGCTCCTGGTTGTGCAAGTTTAACGTTGGGAAAGGACAAAATAAAGTGATTTTATTAGCCTTCTAAAATCCCATATGGCAAGTAGTCTGTGATTTTCACAGAATCATGGAATGATTAAGGTTGGAAGGGACCTTTGGTCATCACCTAGTCCAACTCCCCTGCACAAACAGCATCACCTAGATCACCCATCCTTTCTCTTTCTATCCTAATGAAGATGCGAGCAGTGGTGGTCATGTTTCCAAGGGAAGATGCCCTCTGTGTATAAACCTTTTGTACTGGCACACTAGACTCTCACTCCTGGTAATAGGAGTCAAAATAAGCATCAAAATCAAATATGATTAGGACTAAACTCAGAAGACAACCTCTGCCTCACTGTGGTACAGGTGCTTTTATATTTAAGGCTCATTACCTATTACCTTTTCTTAAAGTTCATTCCTTTTTTTTTTTTTTTCTCTCTTTTTGTTATAAAATCTAAAAGTACTTACGGAAGCTTAGACTGGGATTTTGCATTGAAGACAGATGCAAGAGAGAAAGTGAAAAATTCTAAAAATGCTGTACAATCTATTGCTGGTAGAGACAGAGAAACCTCTGACTATTATGGTCTCCGTAAGAGAAAGGATTTCTTCCTTGGGTAAACTCTAAAAGGTTGACATGAACTTCATATATATATATTTATGAAAATCATGTGCTGAAAAGTATTACTGAAATAAATTATTGATGATGGTTCCAGACTAGACATTTTCAAGGCATGAAAATGTAACTGACAGACAAAGCTTGGAAACTGCAAATTATGAACCTTATATTGAACACTGCTGTCAAAGAGGTGCTTATGCTCCTATTGCCAGGCCAATTCAGGAGTAGGTATATTTTTTAATCCTGGTTTAAAAATGAGAAAATAAATAAATAAACAAATAAAAGCAAAAACTGGAAGAAAAATACCGCAGCTAGAGAAAAGATTTGAAAAAAAAAAAAAAATCACTGAACAATTCCTAAATATTAAAGTATGTAAAATCCTTTAAGCTATAAAATTTATATTCCAAGAACTTCTGGAGAACAAACATACAGAATTCTATATCAAAATTAAGAGCTTTTCAACATTTCTGTTATTGACAAATCACTTCCATTGTGGAATGGGTGCATGGAGCCACATCCCTCAGTCATGGTGGTCAAGTATCTAGCTTAGCTGAAGAAAGTGCCTTTAGCCACATTCATACCGAGTGATTACATCACCACTCTAGCTCTTGGTAGTAACTTCTGGCCACCACTGTAGCAAAGCAATTCTGCTATAAAATGTATCCTCCTGTCCTCTCCCCCAGGAAGTTATTCTAGCAAGTAAGGGCAGCATATGATAGCTGTAGGTCTCCATGGTATTTCCATCTACATTGACAAATCTTGGGATATTGAGAAATGATGCACATAACTTTCAGAAAGGGAAAAGGGCATGAGACAGGAAAAGTCTATGGAAAGAGAAGGTGACAGCAAGAAGCCGAATATGAACTGAAAATATGAATTTTCTATATAGAAAAGATGGTGTTTGCTACTAACAGGACACAAATTTAAGCTAATGGTACAAACAAAATGTGATTTCATTCATTACAGTAATGGTAATGAATGCACTTTAAAGTTGGACA
This sequence comes from Nothocercus julius, assembly GCA_013398735.1. NCBI lineage: Eukaryota > Metazoa > Chordata > Aves > Tinamiformes > Tinamidae > Nothocercus > Nothocercus julius. Next base: position 2,126,065 of record VZSV01000141.1, read on the forward strand.
AAAATATTAATTCATTTGGATTATTAACATATTCTATGTTTGACAGAAAACAGAAAGATCACACTTAAGGGACTAAAAGGGTAAAATGAAATATGCATACTCATCCTTAACATCCTTATATTTTATGTTACCTTTTCTACTTTGGTACCACCATAGTGACTACATAGAAGGAGTCACCATGGATGGAGATTTAGAAGCTGCTTAACAACAACAACAAAAAAAAGTAGCTTGAAACAAAATTCACAACAAAAATGCCAGTGCCAGAACACTAAAGAAGTGGGCAAAAAAGATACATTAGTTGGTCAGAGGCACTTGAATTATTACATATTTTGACTTGAGTTAATAAGTCTGTCTGACATTAGAATCATTACATTCAAATAGAGGTTAATGAGACTTAAAATTAAACAGGCATTTAATCAAACATACAATAAAGATAATTGATTTTAGGTCTCAATTAGAAAACAGGCAAGATGATTCCATCTTGCAGTACAAGAGTAGAAGTCCCAGATTTTTAATTCCCTCTTCTTTTGAGCTTGATGGAAGAAATAAGTGGTTTTCTGCTTGCAATTTATTTCTCTAAGAAAAATTCAGTATGTGTTGAAGTCAGTACTTTAAGCTTTCTTCTGAAAACAATCCATTTTTCTTTTCCTAATCCCTGTCTGTAAATTTATGACATTTCCCCTCTATCGAATTCTAGATATTTTTTGTTTCTTTCTTTCCTCATTTTTTTTCTCTATTCCTTACCTTAGTAAAGCTTTTCCTTCAGTTACTCACCTGTCATTTTCTTTGCTTAAAACGTACATGTTTAGAAATAACTGCAACTTCCATTCCCAAGAGCTGAACAAGCCCAACAGAATTCTTGCTGAGCTAGAATCTGCTGTTTTAATTCCCTGTTGGGAGTCTGCCAGTTGGGAAACGCTGACCAGCAAGTACAGGTCTTAATTACACAAATCCAGAAGCTGCTGCCAACCTTTCCCCATTGAGAAGCATTTGCTTTCTAGTGTTCTTCTTGATGAACAGATTATCATTCAAACATAATTTATTGCTGCTTTATAATGTAAGCAATTAAATGAAGAAACCTTTTAAACTCAAGGGAATTTTAATAAGTTACTTGCAAAATGTTATTGCAGGCAACAACTTGTACATGATTTTAGTTCCAAACCCACCAAAAATTATACAAATCAGCATTGTAAAAGTGTCAAATTAATGCCTTACAGGCTTTGCTGGCAGAGTTAATTTCTAAATTCTACATGGGGGGAAATGTTATTCCTTCATTTTTTTTTCTTTTCCTTTTTTTTTTTTTTTTAGAAAAATTTACAAGTGAAATATTACTACAAAACTTTTTTTTATAAGGAACTTTTGCAAAACATTTACATTTTTACCATCAACTATTTTTCTGTTTCAAAATCATTATGTAGATTTAATACCCTATGCTGCACATCAATTCTTGCGGGATGACAATTCAGTGACATGCATAAAAAAAAACACCACAAGGCATTAAAATGAAGACTTAAATACAAATATTGTTGCAATAAAACAGTTATAAAATTGAAAAATAGGACCTAAACATCATGCTTACCTAACTTTGACAAATTAACTTTTTCTCCTAGATTACACACTTTTATTACTGCTCTCGTGAAAGAATGTGATAAATAATGACTTAACACCAATTTCTAATGTAATCGGCAACACATACACAAACCTAACCAAAGAAAGCATATTTTAAGAAAAAAAAACTATTCTAACACTGGAGTTCTACCATGGTTAATACACTTTGCACTGATAATTACAATAAAGCAAAAATTTTAACGGTGGCAAAGGGAATGAACAGTGAAATGCCATTAAACAAGATACTACTGCACATCTGTGCCCTATTACTTACAACAGCTATATCCCACTGAGTCAAATAAAGGACATTGAAATTTACGATCCTTTTAAGACAGAAAAGTGGATTCAGAATGGTATGCAGAACAGACCGTCAAAATGTTTCTAATTCCAGCGGTAAAATGTGCACCTGCTAACACAAGCTAATGTACTTGAGATGCTATGAAGCCAACCAAATTTAGGTTTTGATACATCTATAATAGGGATTCATTGCAGATTAAAAATGATTTCAGTTTCCCATTTGCATACATACGTATGCATGAAAAAAATTATATATGAAATGGTTGTGCAGAATGCTCAGAACTTCAGTTTACAAAAATTGTTAACTTCTAGGAAACATGGTAATAATATTAGGAAAGTTTTTCTTTGCATAAAGAAATTTATAGCACTGATTGTGAAGCATAATGATAAAATATATATTTGAAGTTTTCATTTCCTATATAATAAAATTAACAGTTAATACTACCTAATGTTCGTCTGTATTAAATGTAACATCTAATTGACTCTGATGTTTTAAATCCAGATACATCCATTAAGAGTACTTTAAATAAAATATACAAAATAATGTACAAAACCCAACTAAAATTTAAAGACTCTGTTACAAGTCTACAAAAGCTTTAAGAAACTGGAAATTTATAACCACAGTGTAAAATTGTTTTTCTTTAATCTCAAAGCTTTTTTATGTAAACTGAAAGTATAAAATACCTTCAGCTTAGTATTTTGCTACAAAGGGCTGGCCTAAAGTGTACACAGTGTAAACAATGATTGATATTTCTCTTGCTTCAAAAATACAGAAAACACCACAAGATTGATAAAGTATTCAGATGAGAAGTATATGTTTTGTGAGGGAATGCACAGGGTATCTGTTACATGTCTCAAGCCAACAGTTACCCAATACATTCTTTCATTTGTAATTTACACACAAAAAAAATCTTATCCTTCTTGCACTGTACTTCCTTTAGGTACATCAAAAATATTTTGTTGTATAATTAAAAAATGGTCATGAGAGATATTACCAAATAGCTACATTTGTAAAATATTACATTTATGCCTATGGGAATAATTAAAAATCCTGAGTATGAAATATTTGGCCATCTTTCCTCCGTGTATGTATTGGAATTTTTACATACAAATGCACTGTTTGTTGTTTTGTTTTGTTTTCATTTTCTCTACATTCCTATCAAACTGACACATCTGAAAATTTAACCAAACCTTTCAAATCAAAAGCTGTGTAATAGAGACAACTATATGCCCTTTTCCCCAGTTTGTTTTGTGGTTGGAGGCTCAGTGTAAGATTTCATAGGTGACACATATATTACCAGCCCACATATTATCCTTGGAAAGTGAATAAAGACAGCAATATTTAGGGAAAAGGAGAAAAAACATTTTACTTATAATGCCTTTTTTGGTTAAAATGTGATAATTGATTCTTTTCTTTGGCTATTAAGTCAAAGCATAAAGAACTCAGCACATTAACCACAATATAACAACTAGTATTTACAGGAAGAAGAAGCTGGAGAATGAGCTACAACACCCACAGAGACAATTCTCTGATTAATGTCCACAAATTCTAACGAAATTAAAACAATTAAGTATTTAAGATTGAGCTTTTATGTTTCATATTAGCTACAAGTTAGAAATGGACCACTGGCGTTTTAAAATATAATGAAATGAAATACCAAAAATTGACATACAAGTTGTCATAATAACTTTCATCCTACATAAAGATACCATTATTTTTGTAAAATCTTATGTTAATATCTTTCTACAGTTTAGTTTTTCCTACTGTATACAGTAATTCTACATAACCTTAACTCTCCAAAGAAAGAGAGGGATTAGAATTCACTGATTGTCTTTTATACACACTACTATAATGTAGTGGTCAATATTATCTGAGGCCTACCTCAGATGCATTTTGCAGCATGCATTGTCCAGCTGCTATTTGTGTAATTCCAAAATGTGAGAAAAGACGGCCAAAATCAATTGACATGTTCTA
>VZSV01000141.1:2130999-2150061 GCA_013398735.1 Nothocercus julius
GAAAAAACACTAATTTTACTTAGATTACAATGATGAGAAGGCAATTTGGAAGCATGAATCTCAAAGCTCTGTGAATCTCTCACAATGCTAAAAAAGTGCTGTCAGTATTCGAATGCCATGGGTGTATAGGTTTCCTTCAAGTGCTCTCTTCAGAGGCTATGTGTTAGGGGGCAGGGGGCAAGCCTTTGTGGGGCTTGAAGTATGAAGGCTGATAAAATTTTCTATTTCTGGAAGGTTCACCTTCCTAACGTGAACTGTTAAGAGAACTTGCATTATCAAATGTTCCTTGAAACTTCACAAGTAGACCAAATTGGATGAATAGACTAGGGTAAACTTCTTAAGGACTGAACTAGTCCAAGTGAAGAATCAGCTGCTTGGCTCACAGCTACCCTACGCGCTCAAGAAAATACGTCCAACTAAGATTGGACACTACAGGACACTACAGTATATCAGTACCTGTGATGAGAAGGTCATCTTCTAGCAGAGATTCAAAAGAACTTTTTGAATAGATCATTTTAATTACTTGATTTCACACTTACCTCATACTAACAAAAAATCTAAGATCTACCACTTACTTTTTGAGTTACTTTATTTATATATAAATGAAGTTTTCAGAGATCCTACTGGCATCTTTTATATAACTGTTAAACTATGGCTTCTGTGATTCAGACCTGCTGCATCATGTATACACAAAAGGCTGACGAACCTGTATGGGTTCTTCTATGTCTTTGCAACTCATCACTCCTTGTAAACCGCTTGCCACAAAAAATCCAGTTGCATATAAATGGCCTTTCGCCAGTATGCCAACGCAGATGCGCCCGAAGATGAGATGTCTTGCCATAAACTTTTCCACATCCTTCAATATGGCAGATATGTTGCTTCTTTTTTCCTGGCTCATTGCTGCCTCTAAAAAGATGAAATTTAAATAGGTAAGTAATAATATCAGGAAATATTAACAACTTAGGAAAAGTATTTCTATTAATTGAGAAAATCATAATATCCTGATGAAAAAGAAACATACAAGCATATTTTCCAACAGACAGGATTAAAAACATGCAGGCAATACAAAGAAAAAATGCTTAAATTAGCCAAGCTGTAATAAATTGCTTAAATATTTAGGAATTTACCTTCCTTCTCCCTCTCTACAGTTAGGACATGAGCAGGCAACTCTTTTCAATCTCTTGCCAGGTTGTGCTTCCTGGTCAGAAGCTTGTTGAGCTTGCTGCAGCTGCACTTGTGTTATCTGATCAGGACTAACAGCACCAATTGCTGCATTAGCAATGCCACCTACTGCTACAGTTACAGGGGCTATTGTGGCTTGCTGTACTTTTACTCCTCCATCTTGTCCTTGCTGTTGACCTGTAAAATAAGAAAATCTTGATACCTTTTATTGGTCATTTAAATAAGCAAAGTGCACAAATAAACTTTATATATTTTATGGAACAAAAACCCACTGAAATTAAGGTAAACTTCAAAACAAATATTGCATCCAGCCAGCCATTTTACCAGCTTTTCTCAAGCACGGCCAGGAGACTTACCTGCTAGCTTAGGTAATCCTGTTTAATATCATGTGTTATTAAAACAGTACAAGACAGCAAAATAATGAGTGGCATTAGGAAACGCGAACTAATTTAATAGATACTTTCTGTTTCTTTTAAAAGATAAGACGCTCGACTAGATGACCTCTAAAGGTCCCTTCCAACCTTAATGATTCTAGGATTCTATGTTGTTATATGGTGTGCATAGAATTGTCACATCTACAATGTGATACCTGTAAGTATGGAATGAACACAGAGCCAAACATGAATCAACTTTATATATATTAGACAAGATTTTCTTAGTTAATGAGGTCTTTCAGGATTGTATAGCTGCTGTTCCAACCTGAAGTCATAAAAATAGGAAAGAAGCAATGCAACAAACTACGTATTAATCTATAAGAACTCAGCCCGGCACCCTGAAAAGTTTGAACAGAGAGACTACACAATTCACTCTAAGAGACTCCAGAAAGGACTATGCTTGTTGTGAGGCAAATAATTTTCAGTTTCTTTAACTAAATATCACTACAGATCCCTCAATAAGTGACTATTGATAAAAAAAAAACAAAAACAAACAAACAAAAAAAACTCTTAGCGAGAACAGGGATTCAAATAGACAGTACTGTTGACTTTTTGAACTCAGAATTTGTACTTCTTACATTCTTGCAATCTTAATGTCTAGCAAAGGACAAAAATTAGTATGTTTTTGAAAGAGGATGATGGGTCACTGGTGTTCTGATAAAATGTTTTAAAGCCTGAAAGGTACACCTCAACTAATACACCTCAACAGCTGACAACAAATGTAAACACAATGAATAACCAGAGCTTCTTAGATGAAGCTCTTCAGGTTGGTGATATTGCTGTAATACCACAAAGAAATACCAGAGCTCTGAAAAGTGAGAATAGCTTCTCTGTTTTGTTTTGCAGAAAGGAGTAGGGTTTCAAGAAGACTGGGAGGCATTTCTGAATAAAATGGAATTCTAAGATTGACTCAATGCCTTAAGGATTCAATTTCATTGTGTAATTTATGATCTCATTGGCTTTTTGATCAAAGCAAATTAGAAAATCTGTCTTGATGATAAAGCAAAATGGAATATTCCAAAGCAGGTAAGTATAGTTTCTTGAACTTCAGGGTAATAGTACCTTTGCTTTCCTATATAAATTAGTACTGTAAGTTTTAAGAAGACAACCTGACACAGACATCTAACTGGCATTTGCAATCTGATAACTCTGAATACTAGTCCTGTCAGCATCAGGTACAATAAATTAAGAAGCTACCATTTTCAAAAATTCAGTGATTAAACACAAATGGGAAAGAAAGGAAAATACTATTTATTGATGAAGTACAGTTGCCAACACAGAATGTCTCAGAATAGACTAAAATATTCTCTATGACCTAGCAGTCCTCAGTATTGAAGAATTCATTTAAAAGCAAGTAATTATGTGGAGGTAACAGATTCACAGCAAGTCAAGTAGGTACTCCAACTTACTTCCTGGGCATCTGTAAAAGAAGTTATCAGTGGTGGTAAGACAGAACACCCTTTATGATGTCTAATTTGGCTACCTAATGAGTTCACTTATGACACAGTGAAGAATAATAATTACTTTATTCACACGATTGCTGAGGAACTATATGCACTTGGACAGATTAACCTTGATACAGTGCCATAGTAATGGCTATAATTAATCTAACAAATACTTCCAAATACAAGCAAATAAGAATAAAATGCATGGTGTACAGAAAAGGGACTAGGCTTTCTCCCAGCAGGCCAGTGTTGGCTATGAGATAAGAAATAACTGGATTCACGCTGTACCTAGATCAGTACCAGGTTATCTCCACCAAAAGCACTAACTGAATTTTCCCCATTCTTTCACTTTGCTTCAGTCTGGAATTTGCACCAGATCTTCCTAGATATTATTAAACATGTGTTCCTTGTTTTCTTAAGTGCACAACAACTATTGATAGATATTTATTGAGTGCTTTTGATTCTCTGAAAAGAAAAAGGGCAAACTCTGAAGTAGCAATGATTGAATCCCACTTTCTATTGCACAGCTAGATAGTAATACTGGGGGGCAGGGAGAATTTGCAGAAGAAGAAGAAGAAGAATAAAAGAATTACAGTCTTGAGTGTAGAACCTCCACATATCTAGGATAGAAAAAACATCTTTTTTCATAATGGAATCATACTGGAAATTAACTTCTTTCCCATGTTCTCAATAGAGCAACAAAGCTGGTGTTTGCAAAAAGCACTCGTGAATAGTCTTTGAGGGAAATGATGGCAGAGGATGGAAAACATTGGGGCATAAATGCAGATAGTATTATCTAGTACCTAGGTCTAACAGTGGTAGAACAGGAAACAAGAGCTTCCAAAGAAAATGCTAGTCCAGGACAATTCCCTGTCAGGCTGTTAAAGCTGCTGAATTAGTGACAGTGTAATAAATAGCCAGAGTCAAGGCTGCTGATTTTTTAAATCTTATTACTCATCTTAACATGATACTGTTATTACTTATGCTAAAACTAGCCTTAGTTTTTCATTAGTCAAAAGTAAATAAATGAACAAGAAAAACTGGCTTAGCTTGAAGCACTTCATAGACTATAAAATGCTATCAGCCCTCTTATTAAGCAGACTCAAAATGCAAAGTGCTTTAAATTACAGGGCCAGCACATGAATGATCACTACAAAAGCTAAAGGTATATCAGTTATTATGGCCACACTTACTGCAGTCTCTGACCCAATTTCACTAATAGTGAGGTTTTCAGGTACATTAAGACTTATCCTTTGTCATCAAAAACAACGCTAGACAGATGATTCCAGCCATATCAGAAACTCTTATTTGGTTAAAAGAGTTCAGGCATCTAATCCTTCTACAGACAGAAGAATTCTTTTTCATTAATTTTCTTTAGTTTTCCATGTAACTTTTTACAGATTGATACTTTTTTCAACTAAGATATGAATTGATGGGCTTGGAACCCTTTTTATGCTCCATCATTAATGCTAAAGTGGCAAAGATACAATCACATAACTATAGCCAGCTCTCATTTATGGAGAAGCCTCTTCAGTATTTCTGAGGTACACACATTGTGCTGATTAAATATGGTGTAGAAACCAAAACTAGACTCATGAGATAGCCAACCACACAAGTCTGAGAGCTCTTCAGACCATCCAGTAGCACTGCTGACACATACTTCATCCTCGCTGAGTTTCCTCAAATTTTTGTCATTTGTTCTCTAATGAATACTTGCTTGGTCCATATGAGGACCATTTTGGATTGTAGCATCAACACTATTCAGCTACAAATTTAATCACTTATTAAACATTATAGTGATATATTTGAGTGGGAATAAATGTGAAGGTGACAGTAAAATTCAAAAGAAAAAAATGCCAGGAGTAAGGTTGCTCAGGCAAATAGCATGTGTTTAACTACTGTTTAACTGAAACCATCTGGAGACTCTTTGGGTGGCTTTAACAAAGTTTCCAGATTTCTTCACTTGAATGTTAACTTTCTTTAAGTTAACTTAAGAACTACAAAGTTCTTAAATTAAGCTTGCAGAGCTGTTATTTTAAACTCCCCTTCCCTTCAATTCTACTTACTAAAAATCATGGCAGAAAGCTCTGAAAGTCTTCAAGTATCATACAAATAGCTTCATTTAAAGATCCAAGTCACACTATTCACTAGGCAAAGATGTAGATTGAGGTAAAAAACATAACTGGAGGAAGCACAGACACTATAGGTATGTAAACCTTTGGCTTATGAGAAAACTTTCATATGTACTATATTAAGATTTCTGGATGCAACTCTTGTTATGGATGCTCAAAAAAGCATCCTAACAAGCTATCACACTAAGAACACACATGATTAAGAGAAATGCAGCTGTTCTTTAAAAGTTTTTAGATGTTAAGGCTTTTATCCTTCTTGTTTGAGTAAAACAAAAGCCTTAAGTAAAATAAGTATATCTGAGGCCTGTTGAAAGTCTCTCAGAAATAAAGATCGGTAAGTTTTCATGAAACTGACAGAACTGACTCTGATCTAAATCTTATAAGTCCACTATATTCTTCATTTGTATCATTTGAGAGGAGATCTGTTTTTCTGGTTTTAATTTTTTTAATTAGTATACTAGAATTTACTAAGGATCAGTTAAAGCTTTTGCTTTTATACCATTTATATTCAGAGAAGATGAAAGGATACACAGCACTTAAAATTACTGAAAATTAAGGTCACAGTCTCACAGACTATAAGATAAAGCAAAGAATAGGAAAGAATCTTCATCTTGCTATGAGGAGAAACTAAGTTTCAAGAGCCTTAATTACAGGAGGGGAAGAAAGAAAAAAGGGGTGGTGGTGGTGTTGGGGACAAATGTTAGCACTATTTAGCTAGAGAGAGAAATACTGAATTAAAACCTTTGCAGTGAGAGCTGCACCAGAGGTTCCATGGAGGAGTTTTATTAGGCATAAGACAACTCAGCACTACATCTATTTGACAAGTTGAGACCTTGCTTTTTCTCAAGCTAGACTAGAATTATTGGAGTACAAACTTCAGAACAGCTTATCCAAAGTTTTAACTGGTAGGTTTACCAAAGCTTATGATTCTTGGTGGTCAGATCAGATCTGATAAAGCTTGCTGAATTCATGGCTGTTATTTTTCTTATTAGTCTAATGAAAAAAAGATTTCTCACAAATTGGCTACTAAAGGCAGATGTAGGTAAGGCACTTCATTATTTCTTAAACCAAGTTTAATAAAGAAAAGATACTGAAGTGTTACTCAACTGTTGATATGAGTCTTTAGGTAGCTTACAAAATTTCAGGTAATTTCTAAAATTTATATAAAGGAAGATTTTTACACCGAGATGAGGTACATGCGAATTAGCTCTTCTTTTACAGAATAGGCAAAACATACCCTGCTAATTCTTAAAATAGGTATTTTAGAGAATGCTACTCAAAGGAGTAGAATAATACACTGCCAGTTTATAGACAGGTAGGGAAAAGACTTTTTAAAAATAAACCCTATGACTTGCTGCTAAGGTCATAAAAATACCATTTAAAGCCTTCCAAAAATTCTGCTTTGAGCATGAGGTCACTTAACGTTACTTCTTCCTGATAAACTCCAAAATACAAGACTTGATATCACTATACTTCACCATTCATAGTTGAACTTTTCAGTAACGAGAGGTATTGTGTTTTGTGTCTCGTATTACGTATACTGTTAGGTTACAATTTTAAGTTACAACTAAATACTAGTGCACAAAACACTGATAACAATTGCTCCATTTTATTTGCACTTATGCCTAAAATTTCACCCTTTCTTTTCAGGAGTAATTACAACGTGTTTTCCTGTGGTCAAATAAAACTTCAAGACAACTTGATGTAGTATTAATTTTATAAATTAAGTGCAGTAAGACTCTTACTTTCTGCAATATTAAAAAAACGACTTTCACTCTGTGTTTACACCATAATAATTACAAATCAGATTACAGATATTTTTAAAGCTTCTCAGATAGAAGACCTACATGTTTTTAGCCAGTAGTCCTTTCCGCACAAAGAGAATTGGATAAATGCACAACTCATTACCACAAACCCAGTTTATCAAGATGCAGAGTTGTGTATTCACACACACATTGCTTTGCTTTTCAGGACTTATTCTGCTTTGCAATTTTGCATCAGACCATCATCTTAAGTGTTGGTATTCCTGTATAAGAATCTAACTCATTCATGGAATAAAAAAGTTTTTCAAGCACTTCCTGTGAAGCCAGATATTTAAAAAAAAAGTAAACATTAGGCTTCAAAATAAGCTTGCAAAAGAAGAGCTCCCATAATTCTATAAGATGGATAAAATGCTGATGTGTGTGATCCAAGTAAAAATCTTCCTAGAGAGTGACTGAAAACTAAAGATGATGGTTACGAGGCTTGTCTATTCACCATAAGCCAAATCGAGTTTCCTCTTACTGCCCAGTGCATGAGCATTCCTATCACATTGTTCTTGTTCACCTTAAGTAGTAAGCAGGAAAACCTGCTCTTTGAATCAAGCAAGGCAGGAAGGGCCATAACTTTGAAGATTCACAGGGATCACAGGAGTTCAAGCTTTAGAAAATGAATCTTGGAATGAAGACAAATGTAAGGTACTTTTAGTTTGTGGCACTTAGTTCCCCAAAGAAAGTTTTATAGATAAACGATCTACAAAAAGGAGAGAAAAAAAAAAAAAAAAAAAAAAAAAAAAAAAAAAAAAAAAAAAAAAAAAGCGCAACATTATCAACAGAGAGGTATTCTATTACCGTGTGCTTAGTGCAAAACCTGAGAAACAGTTCAAAAAAAGTACCTAGAGCTAGAGTAGTTAATGTTACAAAAATATTTGTGTAGCTATATATTCCAAAAATGAAAAAGATCATGACTAACATTCATGATTCAATGTATATACTACTTTAGAACTAGACTAAAACTTGTGACAGCTTGCAGAGCTAGCTCCAAAGCTTGCAAAGCTGATGCAAAAACACTTACAGATTCAACAACTTGCTGGTGCAAAGCAGGGGCTAGGGGAGAAGGTAGCCTCATCTGCCTGTACCCCCATGCCCCAAGTGCAGTCAGCTTGCAAACATCCTGTCTGGATACTTCTTCTGTAATTTAAGATTAGTGAAGATTTCAAAGGTTTTTTTTTTTATTTTTTTTTTGTTTAATCAGGCTGTGATAATAGTTTGTGCAATCAGAGATAATTTATTTCAACACCAGCTACTAGAAATAATATTACATACTGAAGAAAAATGAAAATAGCATTAAAAAAATTAAACATATGAAGACAAAAGAGTGAGCTGCAGGATTTATGCAGAAGTCATCTTATTTGGTGTTACTTAAATGATATGCAGACAATGCCCTCTCTTCTGCCCTAAGGTAGTAGCATATAAAGATATCAAGAAATGGTAAGTTGCAGAAAATGCATTCCCCAGAAAAGAATCTGCTCAATGGTTAATTCAAGGATCTCTCATATTCTTCAGAAGAGCACAGTTTGAATTGGACAAGGTATATGGCTTTGGCCATAGATAAGCTAAAATACTGATTTGAGAGATTTAAGAAGTCAGTCTTTCAGCATTTTACTTCAATGACTGTGTAAGTCAATTACCATGGAAATAGTAATAGCCTAATCTTGAAAGGACAGAAGGCAGTGACAGGAAATACATGATAAGTTTTCAGTACCTTTTTTATTTTTTTTTTCTAATTACAGCTTAGATGTTATATGCACTATTTTATACTTCCAAGCTGACTAGACTCCAAGTTGACTAGAGCGCTCATAAATATTCGCTAAGTAAACAATTTAGCTATATGAAATATTACCTTTATATTGATCAAAATAAAAATAATGCACAGAAGAGATTAGTAAACAGATATGTTGACATGGAGAATAGAAAACACTTAGGAGAATGAAAGAGTGATAGACTTAAAACTAAGTTGTATAGCATGTGATAAATTTCCTCGAAACGTTTTAGATTCTGAACAACTGGTAATTCAAATTGTTCTCAGGAAAAACAAGATTTATAAAACAGTTTAAAGTCTTTTTTTTTTTTTTTTTTTTTTTTTTTTTAAAACATCGAGACTAAGTGACATAGAAGCATTGGTTAGAACATGCTAGTCAGTATCCATGACTTAATTTGTTTGTTAAAGCTGTAACAACTGTTACAGTTTGTTGCAGTCTTTATCAGACAAGGACCAAACAAGAACAAGCTACATATTACAGAATGTCAGGGCCATGTAAGTATCTAAGACCCAACCCCTTGGAAGGGCTGCCAAGTCTTCTGTAACATGGTTACCCCTTAAATCTGCAGGCTTGATTTTTACCTGCTCTTTCTTTCTGGTAGGAGACATAACCTAAAGAGCCCAATGTTTTAGTAAAAGTTACTTCCTGATGACCAAAGAAGCAAGAAAACCAAGACCCATATTGCTTAGGCTTCACTCTCAAGAGAAAACTGATCATGTTATCCCCTGAAACCATCCTATATCTAAGGAAAGGCAGATTTGTACTTCAAGCATTGTTTAAGTACCTATCATGTGCCAAGATACAAAAATATTAACTGATCTGTTTCTGTGACACTGGTTTGCAAGTATATTAAAAACTTAACCCTAACTATGCATACTGAAATAATATGGTTATCAATGACCAGCTTAGGGATGTATATGACTGTTCAACAGTGTCAGTAAGTATTAAGAATCAGTCCATACACTATCCTTAAGAAACAAGATGTGCAGAAATCCATTTAACTGTACTCCAAACTAATGTAAGCATGCATGAAGATGCTAGATTTCCCAAGAGACTAAGGATGTCCAGAACTATGGTTTTGGTGAAAATTTCACGTGGCCAGCGCAAAATATTCCTTAGAAGAATGCAGTTCATAGGCAGCATTGAATATTTTAAGAGCACATAAATAAGACAACTAAATATATGTTTGTTTTTCAGCAATAGTACTGTTTATACTTGAGTGTCCCCTTAGAACCTCATATGCAAAAAAAAAAAAAAAAAATAGTAGTAACAGACAGATGAGGCTCACTATCATTCAAATAAGCATTTTGACAAATTTTCTGAACACGAAAACTTTAATCAATTCATTTTACATACTTTGTTCTCCTACTTCTGAGTCTAAAGAGTAAAGAAAGGACAGAATTAATATTCTCAGAGTGAACACCTGTATTGCTGAAATATTTTCACAAGGCCACACAGCCTAGTTATAAAATAGCTTTACTAATAATTTTCTTTGAGGAGCTTAAGAACATGAAGCTCTTTCTTGATGTTAATAGCAGAGAAATTGTTCATTAGGAGTCTGTTTCACTGTGTAAACATGAGCAAAGGTATTACTTTGAATACTTCCTCTCGCCACATTATCAAAAAAAAAAGCAGAGGCATATCACAATCTTATTTTCACAGACAACTTAGTTGAACAAATGGATTGTGGATTTCATATGCATCTGGTTCAGAAGCAACATACAGATAAACTTATTTTTAAGCTATCATCACGCTTTCTTGATATACAGTTTGTCACCATTCCGAATTTCCCTTTAAGAAAACCCCACAACCAAAGCAATCTTGTTATTAGAAGATTAAATACTTCTCCTGTAATTACTCTGAAGCACTTAAAGATAATGCCAAGTGCTATAATATTTAGAACACTGTGGTTCTGCAACAATCCTCAGCTCAAGGCTACCTGAAAAAGTTGCAAATGACCTTTCATCACTTTGGGAAAAAAAAAAAAAAATTCCATAGTCTTCCCACCGATTTTCAAACACAGTAGAACACTGTCTAGAAGGCCAAATAACACATCAGGATGTAAAAATTAAGACAGCCCTCTGCATTTGTTTTTGCTGTATTTGTAGAAAAGAGCTCAGTTCTTTGTACTTATCTTTTTACTGCAGAGTCCATAGCTTACAGCTTCTTTTGCTTTCAAGATAATTTCCAGTTTGCTTGTCAATGAACCTCAAAGGAAAAACTGGGTGTTGTTCAAAACATCATGCAAGGATCACCCTTTAGCTCCTTTGACTTCTGCACTTAGCATTTATATTTGCCCACTTGCTTGTACATACTGTGGCTACTTTAAAATCTTTTTACATCATTACCACCACCTAAAGGCTTCCCTGTTTGCTTAGCTACAAAACCATTTAGATTGGAGTCTATCCATACTCACTGCTATGTTAACGTGGGCAAGTAGGAGATGAACACGAAAGCCTATTTTTCTTATACAGTGATGCAAGTCTAGGTCTAGGACTTAAGGCTAAACAAGCCCTCATTCCCTCAATATCTAGTATATAAGACAAATATGGAAGTTCATTGGCGGTAGAAAGGTGAAACAGATCTTTAATTCTTGTGATATGAGAAACCAAAAGAACATGAGATAAAAGAGTGTCTTATACAACAATTATGGCACTGAATTTATGGCCAACAAATGCTAAAGACATCAAAAATTCACATGGGCTCAAAAAAGACAAATGCTAAGAAAAAAAATCCATAAAATACAGAAATGACCACTTCTGGCTCACGAAGATTTGAGCTGCAAGTCACTGAAGGGTGGAACAGTATCTGAGAAAGCAGATTATTCTTGCACACATTGATGCTTGCTGACCAGAAGCAAAGACTAAATATTTAGTTAGAAACATCTTTGAATCTCACATTCCTGATTTACACACATTTCATCTCTTATATATCACCTTACTCCTGTTAGAAATCATTTTAGAAAAGTCTTTTAAAGAACATTGAGGAGTCTTTTTGGATATTCCAGGCATGCTAGTTGAATGCCTTTAGCCTTTGAACAGTAAGTCACAGAACTAAAGACTCTCACAAAAGAGGACTCAGTAATGGAAGAAAGGGAAAAGAAAGCCTGGAAGACAGGCAGAAGGTGGATGCAGACAAGTGAGAAAAATGCGTAAGGACACAGGAGGCTTGAAGGTGCTATTAGTTATGCAGTTTGCCAGTAGTAGTGCAGTAGAAGCAGTTGGTGGAGTAAAATAGTTACCCACATTGCTACAGGATGGGAAAAAAAGAATTTGGGTAAGTTGCATTTCTTCATTTATTAACTTGTTATTGGACTTCCTTATCATTAACAACTTGTTTAAAGTCTGTAGCACATCCCTGCAAAAGACTCACATCTCTGCAAACTCTCTAGTTCCAGTGCTGTCAGGCAAGACCAACCTCCACTGAACATAAGTTCTTCTTCCATATTACTTTGGTGGATGAACTCAAAGTTTTCCCTATAATCTGGGCCAAGCCACCCCTTTTTCAAAGTGGCTTGGATTTGAGTCGCAAGGTGGTAGAACCCAAGATAAGAAACGAAAAACCCTAACTAGGTTCACATATGTTACCAGTGACTTAGTGTTCCATATAAGGACAGACACCTTCATCCTCATGTAATTATTATTTCAAGAGGTAAAAATCAGTGTGGAGACAAGTTGGAACCATTATTTTAATTCTCCATTTCTTCTGAGAAAAAAGTATCTGCAAAGACACTGTCTGTACCATTAAGAGATATCCACAGTATTACAACTGTCAGCAAAACACTAAATGAGTTCAGAAGAGCTTGTGACTTATTCTGCAGGGCCCAACTTAAGAAATTACACAGGCAGAACAACTTTTACAGACAAACTGATACACTTGAACATTTAATTAATGGTTTAACTAGTCCATTTTATTTCATCCCACATTTATCAGCATTCAGGGTTCATTTCCCATGTTATTCCAAGACCAAATATATTTCAAGCTCAATGTGTTAAGAGAGAGAAGAACCTAGCCCTCAAAAGGGAAATAGTTTCATAAATCAAGTTTTTTCAGAACCATACCAGCTTTAAAACAAGCTCTTTTCACACAGTCACTTAAGCTATCAAGTAAATGCATGCAGATGAATTAAAAGGCCTGAAAATAAAGTTTAGTAAAGGTTATCTTAGTTTAAGGGGAGGGAGGTGGAAAGCCCTGACTACATAGCTATTATAGCTCTCTGTCCTTTTTAAGGCTTCTGCAGTAGCAATTATTATTTACTTGTACCAAACTCACATAGAGTAAACTAAGAAAGCCAACTTGTGCTTTGTTTTGCATTTTGTTTCAGATTAGCATAAAGACTGTTCTTTTCCCAGAGAATGAGGTATAAAAGCACTTTAAAAAAATGCCACTTACAGAGCACAAAACTTGTTCAAAGATGGCTATGACAGAATTGGTCTTAGAGCAAGCCAGATATATTTACAGATTTTCACATGTTCAAGTAAACACTGTTGCTTTTACTTAGTAGATAGCTTGACTAGCTCTGAATTCAATCATTATTTATAGATTTTTCTTAAGGTTCAGATGCTTAGTTTCTAACTCCTCTTCATTCAGCTTGCTTATGTGCTTTTAATTATTTCTTCAACTGATACTTTGCAGGTCTTTTACTTCCACAAAATTTCACTGACATTGAATGAATCGTCACTTAGGACAGAAAGTGCCTTACTTTTGCACACACTTCATATAATTACAAAAGTGATACTCACCAAAAACCAACAAAGCTGAGCTTTCCACTAACAAACAAACAAAATCCACACAACCCACACATTATTCACCTTCTTTGGTTCACAGGGAAGCCTACAGAACCTTTGTTCTGTATCTCTTGTCTCAAGTTATAAGCCAACAAAAATATTTACTTGAATATTTTAAAGTCTCTCCTGATGTAAGATATATCTCTTCCAGAATTTTCTTGACAAGAACATCAATGCCTGAAGAAGCCTTCCCAACATAGCTTTCCCATATAGTTTAACATTTCCCCAAGAATTTTAAACTAAGGAATTTCATTATTCCTGTTAAGAGTCCTATTGCTTTACTGTTAAGAAAATGCAGTAAACTTATTTTCTTACTATCCAAATTACTCTTTTGTAATAATAACTAGGAAAACTGATATTCATATAACAGAAATAACAGGAACAAAAGTATAGTTATTTCAGACAAGTATTTCCTTCTCTGAAAAAAATCACTAGCGGCTTGATTGTTTGGGTTTGCTTGAAGGAGAAGAAAGCTTTTTACTTCTAAGACAGACAAGTGTACTTGAACTGACACATGGATTGAGTTTCTGAGTCAATCTGTTTCCTGACACTTTCTGGACATCCTACATATAGCTTATTTTTAACACCTACACTTACAGTTCACTTGTAGCAAATGATCAACTTCTAGGGAGTTCAGTTCATGTATAAAAGAATACACATGTGCAGACTCAAGTACTGCAGAGAAAGAATGGAAATGCCTGTCTGCAGATGTTTAGATGAGCCATTTATTTTCTTAAATTCCTTGTAAAATACCAAGAGCCATTTCAAACTGAAAAATACTGAACTTGAAGCTGTTTTGATCATGGCGACTAAATTATTCCTTACAAACAGTAAGCAAACTATAGTTTTTTAGTTTTTTCATGCACCATTCTTTTCTTGAATATTGAACATAGTACGAACAAGAGGATAGCACTTCATACTCTTCCTCTCCATTTCATGCTATCATGTCTCCCAATCCCAAAGTGCAGCTTTAGGAAGTTTTGCAGGAGAGAAACAAATGAAGAGGAGATTGTGACCTCTCTTTCTTGACTATGAACTCACACTTTCTTCAAGATCTCATTTTTCTCCTAACCAAGCCTCAGAAACAGATATAGTACCTTAATTGTGGAGGAAAGGAAGTGGGAGGTGGAAAAAACAAAGAAGTCAACCCTCCTCACACACTACAGAAACACTTCTCTGCTAGTATAAGTTAAACAAAACAAAAAACATCACCAAACACAAGCACTACAGATCTTGTATGACTAAGCCTTCTTTAAGGACATCTGCAACTTACTTCCCTTCTTTCATCCTCAGTTACAAGTGCCAATCCTTCTATTTTCCAGAGGACATTTGAGGCAGAAGTGCAACCAAGGTAACCAACCAAGATGATAATCAGAATTTTTATGTCTAGTAAATAGCTGTAAGCCACTACAGCTGAGAGAGAGGGGAGGAAGAAAGAAAACAACACACACATAAAAAAAAACAAAAACAAACAAAAAAAATCACACACCTACAGAGAGATTTGTACACCATCACCACAACCAAGCACCTCCCAAAGCAGACTTCCTATCTATCAAAGCATCAACTTCTCTAACAGCTGTAGCCAATCAGCTCTCCCACCAAGGAAAACTTTCCAAGGTAAATTAGGCCATAACCTATTGTTATAGTCACTTTGGTCACTTTCAGCAATAAAATTTTCATTTGGAAACATTAAAACTGAACAGCAGAAGGTCAAGATTTTAATTTTGATTACCTAGCTTAACATTCCTGCACTGTTCCTTCAGTAAACTATGTTTATTGCTTCCAGTCCAGCTCTTAAAGCTTCAACCTGCCATTAGGTGTCAAAGAACACCATAGCAGATAAAATTCTTCAAGTGCAAAATTGCTCCTTATTAAGCCAGTATGATACTTTTAGTGTCAAATGGACAGTAGTTAGATGTGCTTATAAAACCTTTTTAAAATAACACACACACACACACACACACACACAAAACACCTCACCAAATCGCACATAATAGCCCAACTGCAGACACAACTTTTATATCAGGAGTTTAACTACAAGACTGGAAGACTTGTATGAAGTAAACCAAGTTCTTACAAAATGGTTATTAAACTGTCAAAAAGAACCCCTAAAACAAGTTTTAAATAAAAACTTTAAAGGTTTAAAAGTTTTATAGAGATGCCTTTGTGAGACACTGCAGAGAACACTAACACAATTCCGAAGTTCAATATGAAGTACTGAACTACAGTTATGAACTTAAAAAAAAAAAAACACCTACACACAACACCACATAAATCACAGCACTCTTACTGTGCATAAGCGTACCATCTTCCATTCAGTGTCTTTGCAGAGGAATGAGCTTTAGGAGTTAGTGCAGAAAATAGACAGCTCCATACAAAACACATACCATGACACAAGATTCTCTAGTTCACTTACTATCCCTTTCCTTATTCCCTGCACCCTTGTGCCCAGCACAAATTAGCAGTAGTTGGTTGGAACAGGTGTACAGGCTGTAACAGTACAGCCTCATATTCCCTCCTAAAGCTTACGTGTCTCTGAAACTATTCTTAAATGATGCTTTCCTCTCTTTGTCTTAAATAGAAGTAGTTCCATTTCAACTGAGGCAGTGACACATATTGATGCAATGGCTAATATTAGCTTTATGTCTACAGAAACATCTGCTATGTTAAAACACTGAATTTGTGGTAAGGATAACATTTCTTTACACTTAAGAGTTTCAAATTTACCACAGAAAGACTGGAAAAAAAATAATTAAAAAATTGTCTGGTATTCTTGCAGTAGTAAAATACTTGGTAAGACCACTCACCTGCAACACTGGTAATGGTAACTGGAACTCCTTGAACTTGAACACCTGCAGCACTCAGGTTGGCAACACTTACTGTTTGGAGATTAGGAACTGAAGCAAGCTGGGCAGCGTTCAGAGTGATTGGGGTACCAGCAACAGCTACTGGTGCAATCTGAGCAATAGTTGTGCCGCCGCTTGAAGACACGGGGGTAATGGTTAGTTGTTGGGGTAACCCAGCATTTTGAACTTGAAGATTGGAAAGGCTCTGTAGATTCTGAACCTGTACAGTTTGCCAGCTGATTTGCCCTGATGGTGTTAAAGTTGGAGCCCTGATGAGCACCTGAGTTGGACTCACCGCCTGCAACTGAACATTCTGCAGAGGCTGCTGCTGGATGGTCTGTATAGTTTGCCCTGACTGGAGCTGAAATGACTGTGGAGGAATAGCCTGAATAATCTGCTGTTGAGGCTGCTGGATCTGTATTTGCTGTAGAATAGGCTGGCCTACAATTTGGACCTGCTGAAGGGAACCTGACTGATCCTGAACGTTCTGTAGTCCATTCGACTGGAGCTGACTGGAGCTCTGGGCATCAGAGTCCGAAGCAGTTGTCTGAGGTTCTTCAGCTGTCTGCTCTGAACTGCTACCTGCTGTGCTTGTGTACTGACCTGTTTCTGCAGAGCTTACTAAAGCGTCACCACTAGTTAGAGATGTTGAGGCAGTGGTTGTAGAGGTGGAAGATGAGGACGGAGATTCTGGCATTGTACTAACAGAGGCAGTAGTGACAGGTGTAGATGCTAGCTGATTTCCATTAGAAACTCCGCTCTCAGTAGACTGGCCAACTTGTCCAGAACTTCCTCCTGCTGCCACGTTGTTTATCACAGGCAATGCTAAGGTTACTCCACCAATGTTTATAGGTAAGGTTGTTACAACTTGCGCCTGAGTACCAGGAATAGTTTGCAGTTGCAGTGGTATGGAAACACCAGGCCTAATTTGGACTGGAACTGTCTGATTTGCTAGGTTTTGAGCAATAATATTCCCTGAAGCTGTCCTATTTGCAGTTGTGAGAATAGCTTGATTATTTCCTGCAGGGATAAGCTGAATTTGACCCTGTATGTCCTGTAGACCAGTAGTAGTAGCAGGATTGATTTGAATTTGTTGACCTTCTGTTGTCTGAACCTGTGGGATCACTTGGTATTGGACACTGCCACTTGGATTTTGCACTTGAATGACTTGAAATTGTCCAGGGTTTGTTGCAGAAGAATTCCCTGGTTTCGTTTTTGAAGGAGATGAACTTCCATTGTTACTGCTGGAGGGACTAGCTGTACTGGAAGCAACTGAAGATCCCTGTTGAGCAACATTATTTTCTTTTGAAGTAGAAGGAGCAGCAGCAACAAGCTGCCAAGTGTTTCCAGCAAGCTGAGTTGTTACTAATTCTAACTGTTGTGGCTGATTTTGAAGCTGCACCAAACCTTGATTTGGATCTATAATAATCTGCTGTTGTCCAGTTGCTTGATTCTCACCAGGAGTTCCTATTTTGCTACAAGTGGCTGCTAGCAAAGCTAGAGGTGAAGGCTGAGAATCCTATCCATAAAGAGAAAACAGAGCAGATTCAGAAGAGCATGAGCCATTAGAAACAACTGTTCAAATTTAGACAGGAAGGAGAAAGAGAGAGAGAGAGGGGGGAGAGGGAAAAAAAAAAAAAAAAAAAAAAAAGAGAGAGCGAGCTTCTGCATACAGAGACCAATCACACAGCACTAAATGAGGAAGTAAGTATTCCTGTGAATAATCTTGAAAAATAAGACCACCAGTTATCGATAAATATGCGACAGTCAAGACTGCTTTGTCCTCCCTCTAATCCTCCTCCCACCAATAAAAATAAATATATGTGCCTCTCACATACAGAAAGAGCTGATCACTGTAAGAGCCAATCCAAAAAAGGTATTCAGACAGTAAAGAAAGATACTTCACCCAACCTTGTTTAATCCAAAC
This sequence comes from Nothocercus julius, assembly GCA_013398735.1. Lineage (NCBI taxonomy): Eukaryota > Metazoa > Chordata > Aves > Tinamiformes > Tinamidae > Nothocercus > Nothocercus julius. The sequence goes on from VZSV01000141.1 coordinate 2,149,333, forward strand.
CAAAGAAAGACACCCTGAGCAAGAAATGCAGTTAGCTGAACATTTCATTTCAAACGCTAATGTTTTGTGTACTTCGCTATTTGGGGGTGTGTGTGCTTTACCTGTGAGCCTCCAGTTTTCCCTTTTTTATTATTATTGTTGTTATTCTCTGCCTCGGGAGATTTCTCTCCCTCTGTGGGCATAGTTTCCTCCTTCTTTTGATCTGCAAAAATATCAAGTGTAACAGGTTAATTATTCACCTCCATTTATACAATAACAAAATCTACAAACGTATCCTTTTTGGTTCCCTGCTTTTCGCCTTTACCTCTTGATGAAAACAACAACGTGAATCATTATTACAAAAGAGCGAGTCCTAAGAAACGTGGTTTGAAACCCAACCCATGGGGGCTGGAGAGTTAACACCCAGAAAGGGGAGGTTTGGTTTCCTCTCCCGGAGACAGCAGGAAAAAAAACCACCCACAAACCTCCTCCTCCTCCTGCCCCCTAAAGCATCGACGGCCACTGAGTGGCCGTCGATGCTTCAGGGGGCAGGAGGAGGGTTGAGCAGGGGAGGGAAAGAGGGAGGAAAAGAGGAATGAAGGAGGGAGGGATGTGCACAGGAGGGAGGGATAGCGAAGAAAGGGGGAATGGAGGCGGGAGGCAAGGCGGAGGGGCACGCCGCGCAGGAGGGCAAGGAGGGGGCATTAGCGGGGACGAGGAGGCGGCGGGGGGCAACGGGCGCAGAGCGAG
>VZSV01000141.1:2152981-2173112 GCA_013398735.1 Nothocercus julius
TATCCTGTTTCTGTATACAAATGTGGAATTTTCTGTCTCTCTTGCTTAGCTATTCTTTTATTTCTTGCCTTAACATGAGCCTTATTTGTCATAACACGCTGAGTTAGATTTTTAAATGTGTTTAGGCTTAGCTCTACTGAGCATTTCAAGGCTTGTAATGATGACTAGAGTAATACCTGGATATCTTTACAAAAGGAAAAAAAAAGAAAAGGAGGGGGGCGTGAAGGGTGAAGGAGAGACAGCTGGCTGCAGGCTCTAGTTTCATTGGTTAACCTCCGTACTATCTCACAGCACTTACATAGGTTGCATTTAGAAAGAGAGCAGCAGCTGTAAACAGCAGGGACTGTGGCTTCACAAAGCTGTAAATCTGCGTGTTTGGTAGCTATTAATAACAAAAAATTCTCATCTCTTTGACAAAAATTACAGAAGTGGTTTAAAGTCACCCTGACTGAAGGTTGTGGTGGTGAAAATATATAAATAAATGAGGGAGTAGTTTTAGTTTGGCAAGATTATGTAAGATCAGGTGTCAGAAATCCACATTTTTCAATGAACCTTTTTTGGACAGCCCAAAGGCCCTTTTGCTAATTACTTGATGCCCCCTTTCTATTCTTAGTGCTTCTTTGCATAGGAATCCAAATATTTATAGGTAATCACTTTCATAGTTGGTGCATATTTTTCACCTTTTATTTGGGCCTTTTCTGGCCTCCACTATTTTGTTGTAAACTGTCATGGCTCCAGCAACAGCAGCTTTGAAGAATTTGGCGATGGCACAGTGTTCCTGATCAGACAGAGCCTGGACCAGAGCCACAATGGAAATCGTGTGCTTGGCAAGCATACTCCCTAGGGCATTGTTCCACATGATCCCAAGTGGACCAAGTTAGAGTTATTTGACCTGTTTGGATTCTGTAGGAGACATCTGTGGAACACATTTTGTGGAAAACATCCATGCAAAGCCATGGGAACAAAAGGAATGAATTCTGTAGAGTCATCTCTACATCAGCGTGGGGGAACTCTGACAGAGCAGGACTGGGGCTAAGAGTCGTATCTCCAGAAAGACCAATGGCAAAAATGAATGCCCTTGTTCTGTCTTCCATGTCCTATCTTACATAAGCCTCAAACACTAAGCTGCCCTTCCCTTCTGCTACTTCTGGCTGATTACCACTCACCTGATGTTCTCTCAGGGTTTTCTCATGTCATAACCATGTGGCAATAATTCTGCGAACATAGATGTGATTCACACACTGAATCAATCAAATTCTGAGCAGAATTTAATGGCAATAAGGTGAATGTCCCTCCTAAACCAGAGAGTCCCTGTTGCTGAGTACATGACATAACCTACCCTTGCCAGTGCTAAAGTATGTAAGGAAGGGAAAACACTGTGGTATTGTCCCGATCTGCTGTTGGGGGAGGTTTCGATATGATCCCAAGAGCGAGACTAAGACATAAACGGGGTCAAATGCCATACAACCTTGTAAGCTTTATTCTCATAAGCGTGATAGGACAGAGAAGAAGAAAGAAAAGCAAACAGTTAGGAGAGATGCAGCACGACTATAGTTACCACCACGACCAGTTCAGCTAAGCGTCATTGGCTCTGCTTTGGTGCAGGGACAGGTGTCTCGGTGCCTCAGTGCAGGTGATGATCTGCATGCACTTCGGTGCAGGTGATGTTCGGGGAAAGAAACCATGTGCCCCGGAAGAAGCTGCACACTGGAGGGGGGGGAAATACGCAGTCCTTTTTATATCCCAGTTCTTGAAGAGTCCTCCCACTTTCTGCATGCTCTGGTGCTCCTCTTCATCCAACTTGAGTGCAAGCGCCACTCCATAGACACTGCTGAGCATTGTTTGGGTCTCGTGCTGATGGAGATAAAACATCTGGAGCTGATACCACAGTCCTCCCAGAAGCAGGATGCCAAGGCCAAGGAGTCGTAAATTATATGGAAATAAGATATCACAGTCTTCCTGGAGATAGGATGACAAGGTGTAGACTGTATAGACATAAGACACCTCGAGCTGATAGGTGGGATGCCTAGCTCAAGAAGTCCTAAATGGTAGGGCAACAATGTCGAGACAAACACAGTCCAACACAGGCTCTTATAGGTACAGATCCTCACAATTAGGAGACAAATACTTGTCTAGCTGGAGAGAATTTTTCTGCTAAATATGATAACCCTCCTATATATATGCTGTCTTAAGAGGGATGAGTGTTACTGTGTTTGTTCTTTGACTGTGGTGTTCTAAGCTTTCCACCGCCAGCCTTTTGCCTACTTCTAACTCTTGCAAATATTTTTGTGGAGGGCACAGCAGGTAAATGGTGTTCTGGTAAGGTGGCAGTGGTTAGAATCAAGTCTGACAGAATCAACATGAACAATTTTACTTTGAGCTGGACAAACACATATCCAACTACTGTTTGACAGAAGCTTAGGTAGTAATTGAAAAGGTCTCAGTGGAGATTGCCAGTGAATGAGCTCATGAGCTAGCATGTCTGGATGTCGGCACCGTCAGCAGTGACTCGTGACACCTCCGTCTGTTGATCTCTGTGCTGAAAACTTGGGGTATGCCAGTCTGCTTCACTCACTATGGCCAGAAGAGAGTTGTGGGAATGCTTATGTGGGACATAATATGCTTTACTAAATCGCCTGATACGGGCTTTGCCTTCCACAGCAGCTAGCAGCACAATGGAGAATACCCCTCCCTTTTGATCTAGGACATAGATTTGGAAGTGCAGAGAGGTTTTTTCTTTTCACTCATTATGATGCAGCCAAGAAAGTGTATTCAAGAAAAGGCAAGCACCACTTCTTATTCAAATGGTAGCTTCCCTTTTTATAACCTTGCTTACTGTTGTTTTTCTCATCCCATGCTGCAAGAACTCTTGCATAGTGTTTTGACTTGCATGCGACTACTGTTATCCTCTTCTGTGTGCTCAACAACACTCTTTTACTAGTTGTTACCTCATCAAATAAGGGTTGAACTTACCTGTCATGTCTACTGTACTGCCTGAAGATCTCATTTCACTGTTGAACCACCTGTTTTTGTAGATCTCTTCTCATAGAGCCAGACACAGCACTGAAAAGAGTTCCTGTCTTTGTCATCAGTTACAATGTCTGACTGCAGAGAAGTAACACTTGGTATAGCAGCAACTTTGCTATCTCATTTTAAGTAGCCCCCTGTGTTCAGGAAGCAACACCTCTGTTTCAGTAAATTTACAAAGGATGAGACAAAGGATGAGAAAAAGGCCTAGAGTTCAATCTGGGATACAAACTGATGATATATTATATACATAATCATGGTAACCTGTGCTTTGAATAATTTGCAATTACTGCTCACATGTGATGCAAATTTTATGCATGTTACGAGTGACCCAGTTCAACACAGATATTGTATTGATAAGAGTAGAAGATGCTGCATGAAAGAACTTCCAGTAAGAACACCAGTTCTTGACTCAGGAAGTCAGTGAATGTTCCTGGAAATTTTAAGTTTACGTGTATAGCAGGGGCATGGGAGAATGTGAAATGGAATTTTCACCCCTGAGCTCTAACAGGAAAATAAACAGATTAAATAAGGAAATCCCATAGTCTAATTCTGTTGTGATTTTAGTCTCAATAAATTTCTGAGGTGAGAGAACTCAGAACATGAGCCACAGACTCCATTTTTGGCTGTTCCTGAATCTCAGTAAATTTGGTGACATAAGAATAACCCCTGTAAAAGATGAAATAGACAAAGAAGGATACAAATAGAAGTATACTACGAATAATGGATCTTTTCAACTACCCAGGATTAGTGGTTCAAATGTCACTGAAGGATATAGCTGAGAGTAATGAATTCTGGTCACCATACATGACTTGTTTAAGCAGTTGGTAGCTTTGCTGATGCACAAGAGATTTAGTCCTAAGTGACAAATGAGATCTGATTTAAGAAGTAATTACAGATGATGACTTCTGCCACAGTAACTGCAAGATAGTGAAGATTAGTGCAGTAATCCTAACTTTAGAAAAAGAGCCCAAAGACACAAGTACATGAAACTGAAAACATAGTATGTAAGAAGATAATAAGCTTAGAATGAACTTGCGATCAATTCAAGCATGCCACAGTAGAATGTTGAAAAAGAGCAAATCTACTAAGAAGTAAAAAACGGCTCTTACAATGCCAAAAGGATGTGTCATAAAGAGTGACAGGTAAATTCTAAGCTGAAGTGTGTATCGAAGGGTCTCTGTGGGGAAACCTAAAATACAAAGAGCTAAAAATAAATCTAAATGGACATAAAAAATCTAAATGGACATAAAACAAATATGTTTTTGAAGTCAAAGACCTGCAGGCATCAAGAGCTGTATTAGGCTATCTTGAGATATTAAGACTAAATCAAAGACACCAGAAAGTCTAACTTCTCTGCAGACTTACAGGAACCAGGCCACCAGGGTATGTTTTTTTTTTTTGCAGATAAGAAAGGTAAATCACCATGAGAAACTGAAATTAAAACATTTAGTATTAAAATGGAAAAGATGCACATGGAAGTACTCCATATCTGGAGTACTGTGTCCAGTTCTGGGCTCCCCAGTAAAAGAGGGACGTGGAATTACGGGAGAGAGTCCAGCACAGGGCTGCAAGGATGATCAGGGACCTGGAACATCTGCCCCATGAGGAAAGGCTGAGAGAGCTGGGCCTGTTAAGCCTGGAGAAGAGAAGGCTGAGAGGAGACATGATCAGTGTCTCTAAGTACCTCAAGGGAGGCAGTGAGGAGGATGGAGCCAGCCTCTTTTCAGTGGTGGCCAGCAGTAGTACTAGAGGAAACAGACACAGACTGAAGCACCAAAAGTTCCACAGGAACTTAAGGAAAAATTTCTTGACAGTGAGGGTGACAGAGCACTGGAACAGGCTGCCAAGAGCGGTTGTGGAGTCTCCTTCTGTGTTCAAAACCCTCTTGGACTATATGATCTCTGAAGGTCTCTTCCAACTTTAATGATTCTTTGATTCTATGATTTAAGTTACAATTTTGTGTTTCTATGATACTACAACAATAGCTAGAATGAAAAAAAAATCCTAGTTGCTTACGTTGTTTGTGTCTTTCACCAACGAAGGGAAAACCTCTGATGAATATTTTTCTGGCCTGTTCTTAAAAATCATAATGATGGAGATTATACTGCATCTTTAGGTGAGCTGTCTGTCTTTAGCTATCCTTAGGGTTAAAAAAAATTCCTGTTTTTCTAAATCTTTCCTTCTTCAATTTAAGCCTATTAGATGTCGTCCTGTCCTCAGCAGCGTGAAGAGCAATCAGTTATATCACTACTACTAAGAACCTCTGCACATCAGGTTGCTATCATATCACCTCCATACCTGCCACGAGTCTTTATTTTTCAGAGCAAACGTATTTCCCTTTTCAGCTGTTCACGTCTTCTAAACCTCTATTTTTTGCATCTTTTTTTACTAGTCTATTAAACCAAACTAAGACTTCTTAGAGGTGTGATAAGAAAAGTTCATATCTCGCATATGATACATCTATTGAACTGTCTTAGAACAAGTTTTTCTGGTTTTGCATCAGCATCATATTGTTGACTCATATTCAGTATGTGGTTTGTTCTTTCTACAATACCGTTACAATTCTTCATTTTGTATTTATGCTTTTGATTTTTTCCTGCTTCAGTATAGTACTATGTACTTGTTTTTATTGAATTTTCTCTTATTGATTACAGACTGCTTGTCACATTTATCAAAATTGTTTTGAATTCTAATCTTTAAACACCCTTGTAACCCCTTCTACTTTGGCATCAAGTGCAAATGCTACAAGTATGCATTTCATTTTATCTTCCATGTCAGGAATGAAAATGTTGCGTTTTATCTGATCTAGGCAAGATCACTGCAGATTTCTATATTGTATATTCCTTTTGTTTGAAAATACTGTGTTGATAAGCCTTGGAGTATGTGTTTTTCAAGCAACTGGGCATGCAGAGTGCAGTAATTCACTCAGAGCAAAATATTTCTCTGCATTCCCTACGAGAGTGCCATATAAGACTCAAAGACTGCCTGAAGTCTATATACATCAATTCTACTGCCCCTTTCACTGTAGGCAGATACTCTGTTAAAGAAGTAAATTACATCAGTTTAATAAAGTTTTGTTTGCAGCCTATCCTTGCTGTCTCTTTTCGCCTTACGATCCAGGCATTTTTAATGTGACTATTTAATAATTTATTTGAGTATCATTCTTGATACCAAAATTATGCTGACTATTTTATTCACCTTTTCTCCTGAAGGCAGTACTACATTATTCTCCTTTCAGGCTCACCTGTCTTCCAGGAAATCTTGAAGACTGATAGTAATGAGGTGTTAAAATTTTTTTTATTCGGAGAATCATTCCACAGGAAATTTCTGAGGTAAATACTTTGATAATGAAGGAATGTAGAAATAAAGATGTACTGAAAATGAATATTTGTGTTTCATTTTAAAAAGAGGTGGAATAGATAAATATGGTTAAAATCAGATTTGTGCATCTAAATTAACAAGATATAGCAGGAATAAAGTAGAATATCATGTCGTAAGAAAAATAGTAAGACCAATTTATTACTATTTTAAGAATTCTGGACAGTAAAAGGCAAACGAAACAAACAAACCCACCACCAACAAGAAAATTCTTTTTCTTCTGTGAACCTTTAAGTGTAACTGATTTTTGATAGTGAAATTTAAACCTCTCTAGATTTCTGGAAAGTACCCATTTACAATTGCTTTTGCTTTATGAAAAGCTATCTCAATTTGATCTTTTGTGTTATAGAAGGTCCAATAATGACTTGAATCTATTCTGTATTGTGTTTTAAGGAAAAGCTGTAACAAACCAGTGAAGAAAATGACTCTGCCATTTTATACTGGTCATTTTTTAACCTGGTATTTTTTATCTTATTTTGAATTATAATAAAAATGTAAAGTTCCCTCAGCACTCTAGGGTTCATCCCATCTGGGCCCACAGATTTATGGGTGTCCAGTTTGCCTAAATAATCCCTAAACCAATCCTCCTCGACCAGCAGAAAGTCCCCCTCTCCCCCAGTTAGCTCTCTTGTGTCTGGGCTCTGTAGTTCATGGGGACTTGCCTTAGCAACTCTGCCTTTTCTGTATCCTCAGTCACCAAGGCACCCACCTTGTTCAGCAGCAGGCCCATGTTTCCCCAAATCTTCTTGCTGCTGATGTATTTGTAGAAGCCCTTTCTGTTGTCCCTGACATCTCTTATTAACTCTAAGTCCAAGGCCTTGGCCTTTCTCTTTGCATCACTGCATTCTCTGACATTGTGCCTATATTGTTCCCGTGTGGTCTGGCCCTTCTTCCACGTTATGTATGCTCTCTTTTTCTCATGAAGTTTACCCAAGAGCTCCTTGCCCATCCACACAGGTCTCCTGCCCCACTTTCTTGACTTTTTTTCTTGTAGGAATGCACCGATCCTGAGCTTGAAGAAAATGGTGCTTGAATATTAGCCAACTCTCCTGGACATCCTTTCCTTCTAGGACCCTGGTCTAGGGGATTCCTCCAAGGAGCTCCCTGAAGAGGTCAAAATTAGCTTTGTTGAAGTCCAGGCTTGCAATCCTACTTGACCAGCTTTTTCCTCGCAGGATCATGAATTCCAGCATTTCATGGTCACTGCAGCCAAGACTGCCCCCAAACCTTACATTTCCAATTAGACCATCTCTGTTTGTTAGTATCAGGTCTAGCATTGCCCCTCCCCTTGTTGGCTCATTTACTACCTGCATCAAGAAGTTATTTGCAATGTTCTGCAGGAACCTCCTGGACTGTCTGTTCCTAGCTGTGTGGTTAGAGAGTGGTAAGAGAGTTCAGGCTTTTCTGCCCGGGAAAAAGAATGTGGCCATCCAACTTAGGACACCTTTGTTTATACATGTATGTTTAATTTTTTACTGTAGATCACAGGCACATTTGTCTGACATCAAAGGCAGCTTTCTTTCGCTGCAGTTTATTGCACTTTACTAGTCCCAGTAGCTGCATGTTGCTGCAAGCAGTCCACAGAAGTGAACAGAACTAATTTGACACCATGTAACACACTCACATTATCCTTCAGATGAAGAACTACTGAAGTGTTTTTCTGTCAGAGTTGCATCTCCTGTAATGGCAGATAACAGCTCTGAACTAGCTAGACACATCAATATCCTTCTGCTGTTCTGTAAGCTGAACAGGAAATCTAATTCATCTCATGTGGTTTCCGGCTGAAATACATATTTGCAATGACAAATGTATGAGTAGTGTGAAGTTCAGTTACCGAAGAGTGAAAGAGATCTTTTGTATTTTGGCATTTTTCTACAGTGAAACCCTAAATCTGCCAAACAAGTGAATAAGCACAACATACATTGTAAAAATTGTTTTTCTCTTTACTTACTATAAAATAACAATTAAAAGGTAATTAGGAGAAGGAGATATAAACCTCCCATTTTAATGCATATATTTAGCATATGAAAAATGCAAGACATTCTTACAGGACTATAGTCTATCCTCAGTCTTCACAAGGGCACCTCACATCTCTGGAGTAAGGACTGTTCTGCTGAGATAGCTGAAAAAGCATTTGTGGAGAGGGAAACTCTTTGGGTGCCAATAAGTATCACTTTGTAGGAATGCGTACGTTGATTACTAAGTGAGGGCAGAAAGATGGGCAGTGGCTGCTGTAATCACACAATGATGCAGATTTGGCTCTAATTGGTTAAACTATTTTGTAAGTTTGATAACAAGTATTACTACAATTAGAATTCCTTGGTTCCCATTTCCAGCTGATTGGCTGGCAAGTAAGAAGTTATTTTTTAAAGAACTTTGTTTATTTGTTCTTAAAGAAAGGTTACATGGGTGACACAGCATTTTTTTTTTTTTCCACAGAGGGTGTTTCAAACAGTGAAAAGGGGAATGTCCAGGATGTCCAGAATAAAACTTGACACCTTTATTTCATGTGAACAGAACAAGTTTTGTGCAAGGTTCATGTGGGTTCTCTCCCTCAAGTCAAGGCCAGATATGAACATTACAGAGCAGGAAGAATCTCTAGAAGCAGAAAACTGTCACAGTAGAGATTATGCCAGTGTGTTTCCTCCTGCTCCCCTGTATCAGAAGACTTATCTATAGCTCCATAGTTTCAATTCCTATTTAAAGTTTATTCTTGTTTTGCCAAACTTTATAATCTCTCATAGTTTCAAGCAACATAAAGCTTCAGAAACAATTAAAGTTGTGCTTTCTCACAGTTTGCATTAAGTTCTTGTCAATACTTTGTTCATTGTCAAAAGAGCTGTGATCCTGCAAATAACTGCGATCTATAGTGAATTCACAGCTCATTGCAATGTTAGTCACTAGCAACTGTAGAGCTACATTAACAATAGTCTAGTTAAAGTCTTCTGAGTTCATCATTTAGTTTTATGTGCTCATTCACTTACAGACAGATTCTGGGTTCAGATTCAGCAGTGTGGTTTCTCAACTGTCTTTAGCCAACTTAAGACCGTGCTGTTCCACAAAGAGCAATTCCTCCTTTTCACCCCAAGTGCATATTACCATTGCTTCCCTTGTGATAGTACTGGCACTTGTGTAGCTATGCAGTGATTTAGAGCAACACACTTAATCCAGCTGGAAAAAAAAAAAAGACAAAAAAGTTTCTTTTTTTTTTTTTTTCAGTTAGGTCAGCAAGCCGTTACAGCAGACATTGCTGACAAAGCAGCACAGCCCCAGTGCAAGGGAAAGGTGAGAAGATGTGGACAGACACAGTGCACCTTGCAGCAGCAGCAGAGATCAGTTTACAAATATTGTAAAATCACTCCTTCACTGTGGAGCTAGCAAAATACACCTGTGCCAACATTCTTTGCTAGTGTGAGGTCTTTTCTTCTCTCCTTCCTTCATAATAAGTTCAGCCATGCTGTAAAACTGTACTTCCAATATAGGTAGAGAGAGGTATGTTCTGTTTGGACCATTGGTCTGTCTTTGCTTCATTATGATCCTCATTAGTACCTTCCAAATTACTTAGCCTCAGGTGTCAAGCCTAAACTTCCACACTGGTTTTAGCATTAGCTTGTGTGTAAGCACAAGAAGAGGCATATGCTATGAGATGAAACTCAAGCAGAAGATGCAGATGGGGGAAGCTGGCCTGACCTACTCTTCATAGGCCATGTGGAGCAGAGTTAGCTTATGCAAAACATATCAGAAAATTAAGTCCACTCTAAGATACAACTCACAAAGACAGTCCAATACAGTCACAATAGACACAAAGACAGTCACAATACAGTCTACCAGCAGTATCAAGACATAAGATGGCCTCACAGGGGTTTTAAATGATATAATTTGAAGCTGTTTCTCTTATGCCAGCAGATGAACTGAGAGAACAGATACTGCTAGATTTACAAGTTCCATAAAATTCCTTAATGTGATGCTCAATGTTTGGAAATTTCGTATTAAGATCTTTTCCAAAGTCAGTCAGCTGTTTTTGTTACAGATATTTTCTTGTTTGTTTTGAAAGAAAAAAATATATCGATCCGACCACTATTTCAACTGCATTCACAAATTAAGGACTATCATAACTGCATCTTAGTATCTGGCTTCCTGGGGAAAGGATATTTGTACTTTTAAATGTGCTTTTAAATTGAGAAGAACCTGTCAAGGTTGCTGTGAGTACAAGTATCTAGTCATCTGCTTCACCAAAAGAAGACTCTAAAGTCTTCTGAATAATATATGTGGAATAAGGCTCATAAACAATACTGAACACACGCAGGAAAAACCTCACTGAAAGTACCACTGAAACCTGAGTGAACCTGTACACCTCTCTGATCTTTGTAGCCTATATTTATATTAGCAAAGTGACACACTAAAGACTAAAGAAGTCAGCAATGAGTGAAAGGGATCTCACCTGCCAAGAAAGTCCTGCTTCCCACTCTCCTGTCATTTTTTCCTCATCCATTTGTTCATATTCTGTCAATCTCCTTTCCTTCCTTGTTCCTGCATTGACAGTAGGCAGACTTTCCTATCGGTCAGTTCAACTCACGCCCAACAGAAAATAATCTATTTTTGCTGGGCTTACTGTTTCGTGAGTGAAATTAGCTCACAGAAATACCTTATTAACTCCAGAGCTGTCACTGTGTAATCAGGTGGAGCAAGGGGTTGGCTCTGAGGGAAGAGTAGTAAGGATAGGGCACAGTGTGTATGTCAGCAGTGGTGGGCTCTTAATTCAGCTTACCAGACCTGTGAAATAATCACCTGAGGTTGGACTGTCTGTCGGTCAAACAAAGGCAGTGAAAATGCCTACCAATAAGGTCCCATAAACTGTGGTTAAAGTGCTACAATTAGTAATGTAGGTAAGGACTTCAGGGTACTATTATTCAAAATCTTCATTCACTGCAAATATGCAAATATGCTGATGATGATGAGTAATACACAGTCAAAACATAATTGGAATATTGAGGATAGCTTAAGCTATTTTTAGGATTTAATAATGGGTTTAATACTTAAAAAAAAAGCACTGATTGTGGTGTTCATTTTCCTATTTGATGTAGTTATTCTATTTCTTAATTAATAATACAGGACCTCATTTTTTTTTAAGCAACTTTTACAGATAATTCCCATCTTGCTTCAGAACTTAATCAGGAACTGATTCTATAGTTCATTAAAAAAAATACATACTTACATTCTGCACATTTGCCTGAAGCGGTACACTTGTTTCTGAGCATCACAAGATTCATCAACGCAATCTTATCTCTGAATCCCTATGCCAAGGTATGTGAGGAAAACCTTTAATTTTTGATATTCTTATCCTCAAAACACTAGTAAAATTAGGAAGTTTTGTTATTCCATTACAGTTGGAATATCAAAGCACAGATAAGTCAGCATTCACAGAAGGTGTTTCAGTGGGAGGCTCCCACTAGCTGTCTTGCCTAAGGTAATAAGAAAGGCCTTTGTGGAACAAGCACTGAGCTTAAATCTGTCAAATCCAAAAATAGCTTCCTAACCGCTGGACTTATCTTCCTTGTCTCATTAGTATTGTAACAAATATTTCACTTAAAGCTGGATTTAAATTACTCTGTTTAGTGTGTAGCAAAATTTTCAGGTAATGAAAGTTTTGGATGTAGGTCACAGAGGGCAGAAAGGATATAATAGTGGCTAATGCATTTGATGCCTTTTATAACTGAGGCAAAGTCCTGAAGTTTTGAAAAAATCATATCCATGACATGGATACAAGGTTAAATTAAGGAATACTAGATTATGCTGAAGCCCTTAGGGCTTGAAGTCTGGGGAGCAGAGGCATTCTTCTCGATGAAAAATGAGACTATTCTGTATATTAACTTAGCTTTGCTTTAGAACTTGTTGATGTTCATCTTACTCAGAAAGCAGGTCTGATGGCATCCTGTGCAGCTATTTGGAATATATAGCATATATAAAAGACAAATCAATTTTGAGGCTAAAATATAAGAGATCATGTCTAAATTTTTAAGATACAGGATGCTGTTTTCTTTGTATTACAGCCTGACTTTGCTGTAGTAATGCTTAAATATATCTCAGTCTTTCTATTCAGTTATGAATATAATTGTGACTTTGAATTTTGTAGCTTTGTTTTATGTGAAATAAGTTTGGTAGAGATATTTAGAAGTGCTTTATGTGATTTTTTTTTACAGCTAAGGAAGGAAATTTAAAATGTAAGTACATAAATGACTGACCAATTATCTTGCAAATTATAAAGATCTTCCTGTCATAAAATGAATTCTTGCTGGAATTTATAATTTGCTATGCTGACTGTAGAAAGTCAAAAAAAAAAAAAAAAAAAAAAGTTGAATTCCTAACAGCTATTTTCCCTACAAAAAATATAGTGTATAGAGCATGCATTATTCTGATCTGCCTTCTTCAAGAAGCCTTAAACATATTTTTAACAGTAAAGGGCTTTGGATTAATGGTTGTTCTTCCCCAGTGTGATGCATTCCCCTAGGCCAGCAGGTACATACGTGGAAATGTCTGTATTGTCTCTTGAGAATGGTCCTAAGGTGGTCCTATGCCCACTTTCAGGCTGATTCAAATTCTGTCCTTTGGGAACCCACAGAAGTCTTCAGGCTTTGCAGGAACCAGCTTCATGCACAGAAAGGCTACAGAGGATGAAGAATGCCATGCCTATGGCCTGCTGGAAACCACTCTTTCAGAAGGTTACATAGACGATTGCCTTATGGATCTTCAAGAGCGTGTAATTTGTTGCTGTTTTTATCAGCATTAAGGTTACTAAAAGTTAGACAAAATACGCAGCACATGCTAGTCTTACTTTACAGAATAGAGTTTTATCTCAACAAATTTGTGTTTTCATAATGTAATAACTGGCTTTTTATTTTCATGAGCAAATTATTAATAAAACTAATTTTATTAAACTTAAGTGTTTAAAAACTTATTTTAGTAATTCTGTGGACAATGCATTTTCTGTATTTCGTTTTTATTTAGTGGTACAGTAAGAGATCCTCAAGCACTTTACAATAAGTAAATAAAAGATTTAAATGTCAGAATTTAAGAGAGATATTAATTAGATAGTCTTGAAAAAAATCAGGCTAGTCAGAAATCCACAGTCTATTAAAAAGCAGAGAAAGATCTGTTGAATGTATTGGAGTGTTTTTCTTATTGTTGTTGAGCTTAAATTTTTTTCCAGCAATACTGCAAATATAATCTGTTTGCACTGTATGTCTTTTTTTCTTCCTTTCCATTGCTATTCCTGGCAATACTAACAAAAGTAAACATTGGCACATTTAGAAAGACATTTCTTCAGAGTGGGCAGCTGGGCTTTTCTAACAGCCCATTGCCACCTAAAAGGGGGAGGCCTTGTAAGGAGACCTACCATGTTCAAGTGGCCTCCTTACAAGTCTCTTTTAGACTCATAGAATCATCACAGAATCATCAAAGAATCATTAAGGTTGGAAGGAACCTCTAGGGATCATCTAGTCCAACCCCTCTGCACACGCAGGGTCACCTACAGCATGTGGCTCAGGACTGCGTCCAAGCGGGTTTGGAAGATCCCCGGAGAAGGAGATTCCACAACCTCCCTGGGCAGCCTGTGCCAGTGCTCTGTCACCCTCACTGTTAAGAAATTTTTCCTTAAGTTCCTGTGGAAATTTTGGTGCCTCAGTCATGTAACTTCAGCTCCTGTCAAATTCTACCCCAAAACAGGAAGGCCTTTTTGCTAAATCAATTATGGTGAAGAGAGTAGAGCTGATTGTGAATCTGTACCCTGGGTGACTCGTAACAGAATACTAACCATGATTAGATAATCCATGTCATTTAATATAGTAGTGAATTAACCAATAAGAAGTTTCAGAAATATTTCAGGGTTTATCCTTAAGTGATTCATTTGGAGTTATTATAATGAAGACCTATAGCATGCAAAGTACTTTTTATTATATATATATTTTAATGGGGTTGTAACATTTCTTGCTACAGATACCTTTTAATTCTCCAAGGTTCTGTCAGTGCATACACTATCATTGTCACTTCTGCATATCAGTCTATCAGAGCCTTGAGAACTAAGGAAATCTAGCATTCTCACTAACTGGTAGGGATATGATTCAAAGCACAGTAAGCTTGGAGTAACTGTAGCACCTACTAAGCTGTTTCTTTAGTCTCTAGATACTTACTGAGATTTTGCTGTGTTCAAAAGAGCTGTGAAAGTGAAATTACAAGAAAGGGATAAAGCAGAGTTATTTTTAATTTCTCTAGCATTTAATCCACGGAGACTGAAATGGCCAAGGGTGCTATGAAGTACAGCCACTATGCAGTCTGTATGTTTGTAGAAAGTGATAAACGTTTGACATAGGTCAGTAAAAGCCTGAGAACCAGTTAAAGCAGAGCTGACAGAATTAGTTTAAGCTGGTCAGTCATCTTAAACATGTTGGGCCTAAAGGGGACATTCTTGCACAACAGGCTGTGTAAACTAAACCTGTTCAGGCCCTCCCAGCCAGCTCCTCTTGCTTCTTTCTGCCTCCAGATTCCAGAGATGGTTCAAGAAGGGACTGTTTTCCTCCCCTAGGTCTTAGAATATTGGGTTTATAAACAGACAACTATTTCAGATCCCAAAAGGTTAATTTTGCACTAAAATGTTATTAAAAAAATGGGGAATTTCATCTTCAAAAGCATTGTAATGGGTAACAGATATTTAAAAAGATATAATAGGTGTTAGGAAGTGTATGCTTCAAAAGACTATAAGCAATGTCACCTGTGTCTGTTGGATGACTTAAGTATGTACAGTTATGCTTGAAGAGGAAGAAAAACAGCAATGTTACTTTCTAAATTAAAAAAAAGGTGTTTTTTCTTTTCAGAACTGAAAAGATATGATTCAATACTTCAGTGTCAAACAAGAGCTATTTTTCTATATGTCTACTTGAAAAGGAAGAAAGAATGAATGAAGAACTCAAAATCCAGATGCTTTTGTTAGCTTAATGAAGTAGAAGAAAAAGAACAATTATTCCAAAGAAGAGATAAGTTGTAATTATATGAGTTTGCAAACAACACAGAAGATGATTTTCTAATTGTAGATAGTAAAAATGACTTATTAATGTTATCTGGAAACATTGCATATGGCAGATGCTTACAGAGAATATTGTAAACACTTTCAGTTTTTCTTTAGTTCCTGGAAAACTGTCATCAGATTCATAGACAAACAGTATGAAATGCTGACCCCAGTTCCTTGAGCTGCATTCAGTTTCAAATTGCACTATTTGCCTATGGCAAATATTAAGAATTTTATATTATTTTAAAGTAATTCTTAATATTCTAATGCTTATTTGCTTTAGTCCAGTTCAGGTATGCTTCCCAAAGCAGCCTAGGTTTAGAATTGCACTGAGGTAGGAATAGTGTAAGTGGCCACACATTATAGTCCCAAGTCCTGATCACAGCCTAGATATTAGGCTGTGATTTGCCTCATAAGTAAAAACCTTCTCTAAGTCAGTAGTAAAGTGCAGCTTTTTTTCTGTGGTTTCCTTTTTTAACCTGCTTGTACTGAGTAGACCAGGACTGAAACAGCAGACTGAAGTCAAAGATCATTTGGGGTCATGGTAGGCTTGAATGGGAAGATGGAGAGAAGAGGAAAAAACTGAGGGAAGGGAAAGCAGACAGAAAATAATGAGGAACAGAAAGATGACCCTGCTCTGGGAAACTCCCACTGAAGTAAACTTGTCAGAAGACTTTTCAGCAACCACACTCTGCCCTTGTGCTCTTCAGCTTTACCTCAGCAGGGTGGTCTATTCACCCTTTTGTTAGCCAGGTCTCTGTATTTGTTACCTCTTCAAGGAAGGGAAGTCTCACCCTATGTTTTGAAGTACCACGTGCCAGGGGAGACCCCAGCTTGGGAAGATGTGTCCTGGCTTTTCTGTTTATTTGAGCATAAAAAAAAAAAAAAAAAAAAAATCTTCAGCAATTTAGGAATTTTCTGACAGATAAGGAAATGAGACTCAAAACAATTAAGTAAGCAATGGATTATTCAACTTTACCTACATGCTATCAGAAATAATTTAAAGTTTCCATAGACACAAGCATCAAGTGGCTATGGAAGTATATACTTCCTTTCCAGCCAAATTTTGCAATCATTTTTTTTTTCTCAACTGAAAAAGGAGTTAATAATCTGATGGAAAAACAAAACAAAACAAAACAAAACAAAACAAACAAACATAAATATATCATTTTAGCATGGATGGATCCTGGAAAACTATGCTGACATAGGCAGATGAATATATATATATATGAAGATTATGGATACTACTGTTGCAAACATCTGTTAGCTCTGCAAAACTTACCATTTTCTGTAGTTTTTAAAGTATGACAGCAGCATAAACAACATATTTTTTTTTCCTAAAGCTATAGCAGAATTATTGGTATTAAGCCACTCTGCTTGCATGCTGTCTTACATTTGACAGTCCATTACAGGCATCACATGATACATTTCTTCTGCATAAACTTCAGTAGGTCTTACTGCAAATTTTGCTATTGCAAAATAAATATTTCATTTATTTGGGTAAGAAAAAGATTGTTTTTTTCTCTTTTTAAGGGCTGGAATTGTTGGCACCACTATTTCAATCCAAATAGAACTATAATTTGAGTAATAAAAGATATAGAGATGGTGTTTTCTGCCAAACTCTTCTCTTCTGCTTACTTTTTACAATACACCTGTGTATTAAACCAGTAGATCCAGATACTTGGGCCTTTTGTTGCTAGTATTTAATATGCAATAAACACCTGGGATAAAATACTAAATAGCATGTAAAGAGGTTGATATACAACGAGCTTAACTATATGATTTGATTGATTTAAGTCAAAAAAGCTTTTAAATCATACTTTTCATTTTTTTGTAAGAAGTTTGTAAACAAGTGAAGGATTTTTTATCTAGAAGTTGCTGCATAAATTTGCTGCTGTTTGAGATCAAATGCATGAGATACTTTATAAATTTATGATGTTTTCTTCAAAGAGTTACTATTTTCCAGTAGCCAGGACCAAGAATTCCACATCTGTGAATGCTGAGTGTAAAATCGTGACATACAATCACTAAAGCTCGTGTTTATAGCCTTTCCCTTGCTTACAAATAATGATCTCAATTTGTTATTATACTCTTGCTGACAGAGTTACATTTGAAAGATGATTTACTTCAAAATAGAAACATTGATTCTTTTCTTAAAATGGACCACATTTTTAGAATCAGGTCTCTATAGTACTAGTAGTATTTTTTTTGTGCTAGTGATTTTAAATAGGTTGGGTTTTAAATAGGTGGCAGGATTCCACATACATGTGACTTCTGGCAAAAATAACTTTTGGCATAAAATTGTGGAAATGGAGACCTTAAAGTTAAGATGAAAGATTATTCTTCTGTGTAGAAACAATAAACACAGAGAATAAGTCAGTTGCTAGTGAGAAGTTTAGACAGGAAGAAAGGAAAGAAGTATTGGGAAAACATTGTCTCTAGAAATCATTTTCCAACACATCTGCTACAGTGATATAGTAGAAGAGAAGAGCAACCATCAGCTATAGATTCTGAACTTTCCTCCTAACTTTGTCTCTAGAATTAGGTTAGAGCACACTTGTTCTAAGAAGAAACCAGCTTTGTCAGAAGCAAGCAACAACAGTCCCAGCTACTGCGAATAGGCACAGTAGACAGCCATTCCAGGACAAGCACCAGCACCATATTCATCTTGGGCAAAATTCCCCAATTATCCTCTAGAAACATTTATATTTTTTCACTGTCTGTGGTTCTCTATTTTTTTTAATTACTACTGTAGTGAGAGAGCTACAAGTTTGTACACTGTAAAAGTCCAGTTATTGTGGTGTTTCTGTGGTGAAGATGTGGACTTTTTTTTTACCACTTACTTTTTCTAATGTTAGTGTTTGGCCTTTAAAGAAATGCGTTAAACAAATTAATGAGTTCTGGGTCGGAACTAGTGTAGTGAGATCATAAAGCCATTACACTACACATGCAGAAGGGCAGATAATAGTGGAATGATAGTAAATAGGTATTGTATGTAATCCTCCAGACTGTATGAAGCAAATGGAAATATTTATTGTTTCATTGATTCTCATACTCTTTCCCCCTTTTTTTTTTTACAGACTATCAGTCATTATCAGGCGCTAAAGGCAAATGAAGGAGCCCAGAGCCTAATGGGATTCAGGGTCTAATAGGAGTCCATTCCATTTAATAACCGACCCTAGTGGTCTTAATGGTCTCACATTAACAGCCCACATGTATTAGCTTCAGTTTATTCTGGGTCCTTAGTCCGCAATTTGGGCAGTAACTTTGCTGAAATCTCCAAATTAAATATTATTACAGCATTTTCCTCCAGTATCAATATAAATATCATCTGAAAAGTCTAGTCAGCTGATGCTAAGCAAAATCCTGCAAAATCCTGACTCTTCTTTGCCAGGCAGCAGAAAACAGGTAGGAGAGTGAACTAATTCTGGGGAAACTGTAAAAAAACTTTACCAGGATGAAAAAGAGGTAGTGAAATGATTGTGATACAAAGTTTTCATTTTATTTTTGTCAGAAAATTCACTAATTTGATAGGGAACAGGACCAGGACTTAGACATAGACATGACAGGATACTGGCACTCCACACAGCAGCCTGAAATCTGTGAAGAAATCAGTGTTACTCCTTTTACTTGATTTGGCCTTTCTACAGGTCAAGGAGCAACAGAGGGGTGTAGGCTTTTACATACTAATATGACAGCTTTACAGGATGATTATCATATCCCATGAAGTTCTAAACAAATAAGAGCATCTTGATACTTTTCAAGAAGTACTTAGGCATAGTTCAGGATTTGGACACCAGACTCCTTACTGCAACTGAGACTTATTACTGTGAAATGACAGGCTATAAAACAATAATTCTTTTGCCTGTTCACTTAGGAACTGTTCTTTTAAAAACAGTTTATGGATTTTCTACCTTGCATCATATAGGAGGAGGTCCAAAGACAAGTCATTTAATAGCTTACAATTAAATGCACTCATTCAGTCTCAATCCATTGTGATGGGCATCACCACTAAGCTCAATACTACTGTAATGGCAGTTGAGGACATTCAGCTCAGGATTATGTTCCATAAAGTAATCTGTAAGAGAGTGTTCATAAAATCTTTAATGCTTAATAACATTTTAAATGTGACCTATGAAAAAATATTACTATTATCTTTCCTGAATTGGCTGTAGTTCTAGAAGCTTTATATGACACACTTAAAGGGTCTTATTATTATGCCTGTAAAAGAAAGGTTTGCAGAAAAAGTTTTAATTCACTTTACCTTAGGAAAATTTACTAGCCTTATCTTCCTGAGTCACATATGTTAAATATAGTATTTATGATGAGGTTAAGAAACAAGATATAGTAATGCATAAATGATTTTTTTTACGCTGTCTTTTTGCAGTTGAACTCTGACATAAATCTGTAATGAGATGTGTAGAAATTTCAGCAGAAAAACCTGAAATACAAGATTAATAAAATGAAATTGCATAACACTATTGTATTACAGGTAGAAATCCTATATCACAGAATCATAGCATCGTAGTTGATTAAGGTTGGAAGGGACCTCTAGAGATCATCTAGTCCAACCCCCCTGCACACGCAGGGTCACCTACAGCAGGTGGCTCAGGACTGCGTCCAAGCGGGTTTGGAAGATCCCCAGAGAAGGAGACTCCACAACCT
>VZSV01000141.1:2173337-2188410 GCA_013398735.1 Nothocercus julius
GTTCCAGGTCCCTGATCATCCTCGTAGCCCTGTGCTGGACTCTCCCCAGCAGCTCCACATCCCCCTTGTACTGGGGAGCCCAGAACTGGACACAGTACTCCAGATGTGGCCTCACCAGGGCTGAGTAGAGGGGCAGGATCACCTCCCTCGACCTGCTGCAGACGCTCCTCCTAATGCACCCCAGGATCCCATTGGCCCTCTTGGCCACGAGGGCACTGCTACCTCATGGTCAACTTGTCATCCACCACGACGCCCAGGTCCCTCTCTGTAGAGCTGCTCTCCAGAAGGTCAGTCCCCAGGCTGTACTGGTGACTGGGGTTATTCTTCCCCAAGTGCAGGACCTTGCACTTGTCTTTGTTGAATTTCATACGATTTCTCACTGCCCAGCTATCCAGTCTGTCCAGGTCCCTTTGAATGGCAGCGCAGCCCTCTGGGGATATATCCTTAAATATAATTAGTTTCATTCATATTCTGCATACATCAATGATGAATATGATGCAAGACACATAAATTAAAATAAATGGATTAATAAGCAATGCAAATCTGGACAAAAAAATATTAGCCTTGCTTCAACCTTCTTAGATAACAAGGGAATCCAATTAAAGACTAGAGTTTGTATTTCTCTTTAAGAGGAAATCTTCAAGCTCTATAACTTGTGAGTTTGTTTTTTTCTTTATTACTGGTAAAAAAAAAAAAAAGGTACTTCTACTTCAAAGCATCTTTAATTAATTTCCATCCTTGTCTATTATTTTTCGCTTTAGTATGTACTGTTTAAAGCAAGAAGAGCAAGTGGCTCCCCTTGCTGGTTGTTCTTACTTTCATCTAAAAATGGCCAGGACCCAAATCTCTGCCTTTATTAGTCTTTTAAAATGTTATTGTTAGAATTATCTGTTCTGGAGGATTTTGTTCTATATACTGTTACCACAGTTACAATAAACTTACAGTAGCAGATACAGCCAATAAAATGCAATTCACACTCAGAGACAGAGCTATAGAAGGATATTTTCTGCATCCAGTTGAGATGCCAGTTTGCCCACATTCTTTCACAGGGTAAAGAGAGAAAAGATGTTTCTAACTTTTATTACAATGTTGTTGTGATAAGTGGCTATTTAAAAGAACCTTTGTTTTGTGTGCTCAATATATTTACTCTAGTTTGTTGTTGTTTCTAACCCACATTCTGACAACTTAAGTTTTGTACGTGGAAAAGTGATGGATGAAAACCACAGACTCATCATAATTTAGAAAGAAGCACCAGCAGTCTTACTTTCCAGATCTGTATCTGCACTCTCTTGGCAAATGTTGGGATGAAGAAGAGTGCATACAACTATTAACATAAGTTCTGATGAAGAACCACTACTTAACAAATATTTTTGGTTAATATACAGTAATTCTAAAATTTGGAAACACAGTAAAATAGGATTAGAAGAGACTTCAAAAAGTAATCTCACCTGTCTCATCACCTGCTCCTAAAAAAACAAACAGACAGGAGTTTGCATGATGTGTTTTAAGTCCACAGCTTAGTCAGAGAAGGAAATGGCCAGAAAAGTTTTTTTGTCTATAAATGTGAGGAGCATTGCTTGTTGCTAATTATGCAGGAGAAACTTCTCAAAGGACAGCTGTCAAGTAAGCAGACATAGGGTATCTCATGGGGTTGAGCCTGGGTGAGCAAGTGAATAAACAGAAAGTGAGGACAAAGGATATTTTAGAGTGTGTCAGTCTGGTAATGGCACATGAGAACAGGAAGCAGTTGAAATATGAGAGATCATAAGATAGGAATGGTGGAATGAGTATTAAAACAGCAGGGTGGAGAATGGATGAGAATGGTAAATTATCAGGTAGCAGGAATGGAGAAAGACTCAAAAGTATCCTTTTTTTGTGGGTATGTCAGGCTACATTTTCAAACTGGCATAACCTCCACACTACTACAGATGAAGAACCTTGTTATCAAAAATTTCAGATACAAGAGATAAGAGATAACAGATATCTGTCTAAGAGAGCTACATCATGCGCTCATTTAAGTGTCATTGCTGGAAGACTGGAAAGAAGAAATATAATTTACATGTGTGATAGTATTGCAGGTATTGTTGAAATGCTCATGGTAAATGGTAGTTCTTATTTTCTAATCTACAAGAAATCTGTAAGATTTAAAATTTGGATTAATAGTCTCTTCACTAACAGGTTGCCACTGCGAATCAGCCTGTGGAGCAACTGGTTAATGGAATGTGTATATACAGAAAGAAGAATGTACAGGAATCACGTTTTAATTATCTTTGGAAACCACTGCGCTGTACAGCTGAAATTTTCCTTCTTGCTGTGACATTTAGTAATATATATATATATATATTTTTTAACAAAACCATTTCCACAGGAATCAACAGTCTATTTCTGATACATGAAAAGTTGAAACTCCTGATTCAGCCTAGGAGGTTGAACATGAAGCACATGAACAGTACATAACAGCACATGAAGAAAAAGGGTGAAGTTGAAGATGCCATGTCAGCAAGGTGCTGTCTATCCAGAAATGTAATGGACTGTTGACAAAATGTCTTTTTCTGACTAAATATGTTTCCCTCCCAAAGGCAAAACATTTGATCAATGACAAGTGGATTATTCAATTGCAGTCCACTGTGAGAGATCATACGGGAAGAAAATTAATATAGTGCATGACTTTGGAGTAAAATATATCTAGAGGGAGAATGCTGGAGAAGACACTAAAATTCAGAAGAAAAGCAAAACAATTTGCTTGTTTCTTGGCAAAGACTAGGTTCTGTAATGCATTGTCCTTTATGCATTCTTCATGGTTCTTTTACGCATTGTCCTAAGTTACAGATGTGATTTTCTCTGTCAAACTTTTTACCTCTTACAGTTCCTTGGGAAAGCGGCATTGCAAAACAATCAAGAGGAATTTCAAAAGTCTGTTGTTCTGTCTGTGTTTTACAGACAAGAGAGACAGTATTTGTAGATAATCAGAGGCTCAGGATTGAGAGTTCTTTCTGTGCTTTTATATGCAAAGACCAGGTACAAATTATGCCTGCACAAATTTGTGTGTGCAAGCATGTGCTGAAAGACTGAAATCCCTTCTATGGTGTAATTTGGTGACAGGCAACAGGCATCTTTTTACTTGCAACAATGCAACAGAATATTCTAGAATTATCTAGAAAATATGCTATATTTTCTATATGTTCTAAACATAGGCCTTGATATAAAGACGAGTGAGACTGATTTTGTAGATATCTTTGTAAGTAAAAAACAGAAGAAGAAAGAGAAAAAGAGAATTAAATATTGAACCTATTATTAAGACACAAGTTCCAGAGGCAGAGAGGAGTTCTTGAAAAAATGTCATGAGGAGAGTAAGTGCAAAGATAAATAGAAGTAGGTACCTCTTTACCATATGCAAAATATAACAAGAATATCAAGCAAATCAGCTGCATATTTTCCTGTAATGTTTCAGCTATCCTAGAACAGACATTGATAGCCCAAACATGCTTCAGGCTTAACTAATATTTAAGAGAGTTTAGAGTGAGAGATTCTCAAGACAAAGAGAGAAAAGGAGAAAAGATTCACAATTTCCTTTTTTTTCTTTTTCTTTTTTTTTTTTTTTTTTATCCTGTGAGCTACATGATTACTGATGCATTGTCAAATTGACTTGTACAGTTATGATCTGTGAAGTCAGTGCCAAAATCTTTTGCATCTGTTAATACACCTTACTTTTGTTTTCTGGTGTAGCTGATTCAATAAAAGAAAAAAAAAAGAAAGAAGTGTGTGCGTGCACAAATGTCTCTATATAACATATAAGGCTATGTCCTTACTTGTTCAGAATTATGTACAATAATATTCATCTAAGAGAATTGAGTCAATGTCTTGGAAAAAGAAAAAATATTCATGAATAGAAGTATTGCCAAACTTATAAATAAGGGTATAATATTAGATACTTTACACTCTCACTTCTACGTAGACTGTCTATACAGGGGGGAAATATATATATCTTTGCCATCTCTTTGAACTCATTAAATGACTTCTGGGTCAGTTATCAAAGAGGGAGTTGTCTTCTTTACAGTCATCTTACTAAAATAATTATAGTTCTTTAAATAATTTCTTTAAGGAAGTGACATACTTTTGAGTACTGAAGTATCCACATTAATAATATTAAATAGAATTTGCTATTAAAGAGAATCCTGTTATGAATGAATTTCTAGCTTAAAACTCAGATTTCTAACTTCAAACTAACTAATCTTTTAGCTAGTTTTATTCCTTTGAGATGGTCTTGAATAGAATCATTAGATTTGCTGAAGCTGTGTAACATTTCTTCAGTGCCAGTGCTTTTTGCTCAATCCCTTTAAAAAGGTCTTGGAATTTCAGGTATTCTGCTGGAATTTTTTCAAAGCTATTTGTTAGCTCTATAAAAAGTGCCCTTTTTTTTTCTCTCTAAAAAAAAATCTTTTCTGCAGATGCTCTTAGAGTCTAGTTTTGAACTTTCTCTTTCATGTCACTAATATGTAAATGAATGCTTATCATTTCCTATGATGATTTGACAAGAATGTTTTATACATGGATGTATGTCCTCACACACACAGAGAATCAGAGCAGGAATGTTACAAGGGAGGTTAAGTGGCAATCTGCTCCACCTACATTGACTTACCAATTAATATATCATGTGTATGCTTTCATACATACTGCGTTTTTGTGTGTTATCCACATACAGCTATATATATATATATATTTATTTATTAGATTTGTTATTTTTTTTCTCTTCAGTTTTTAGAGTACTATTTTTCAGGATTAATATTTTTCTTGTGCATGAATAATCTTCCATTTGACATGTTAGTAGGGAATTGATTTTGTTCTTTTCATAGTTCTCTTCTTGTCAAGTATCTTATCTACTGGGATTTAATTTTTCTGGCAGGTATTTGATAAAAAGCCAACAGAGTATTCAAGAAACTTGGAAGTTAAAGAAGAGGTCATATCAGATCTTGAATATTTTCCCCTCACCTTGTGATTCCCTTTATAACTCCAACAATTCTTATGAAAATGCCAAAAGCAAATCAGTTTTATGTGTGGGTGAGCACTAAAATCTCTGATAAGGCATATTACTAGTTTTTCTTCTGATTGAGTATTGAAAGGAATCCCATCGTGCAGACATGGCTCTGTACAGTTTATTCTTGTAACTCATTGGAAAGCAGAATACACTTCAGCTCTCATATCAGGTCAATAGAACTGTCGGATGAAAAGTGATCTGGAATATACTTAACAATTGCAAGCTGATTTCACATTGCTGCTCACCTCTACTAACATGAATTCTTCTTGCTTTCTTAGGACTCTATCAGGACATTTGAATATAGCAATTTTTGCATCTATTTACTAAAGCCCCTGTCAGGAATATTATTTGGGAAAGGCATCTCCCAAAATGGTGTAGATTCCAGAGTTGTTCTTCAGAGCCGGCTATTCTCATTAATATTTAAAATAAAGATTTTCACACCGGGATTTACAGACTTTTGTTAAAGATCTCCAAAGAGAAGGCTAATAACACTTTGCCCAGTGTAGCCACAAGATAAAAACACATTATACTTTCCTTAAAACACTCTATGAGTTAAACTGATATTGATGCAAAAAGAATGTTATATGACTATGACTGAGGGGTGGAAACAACCAAAACAAGGGGGAATGGCAGAAATAGTGTCTCTAGGCTGTTTTCAGTGGAAGGAAAGAAGGACTGTAAGACCTTCTTTACACTACCAAAACACGGTATAGATGTGTGTGTGTGTGTGTGTGTGTGTTCATTTATATATTTTTTATTCCCTGCAAATCCTTATTTTCATGAAATGCATTCCAATAACTACATTACACTAACCATATGGAATAGGAGTAGGCCCCTTAAGAGTTACAAAAACACTGTCCATGGTGCTGGAAAGAAATCACCTGGAACACTGATGTCTGAGTCAGGGTTATAGGAAAAGACTATTTCCCTGCTTTCAGGTTAACTGAAGCAGAATTAAGAGTAAGATGCATTCATGTGAAGAAAATAATAAAAAAAAAAGTCTTTTTTAAAGTCAACAGTCTTTTTTTAAAAAAATTATTTTTGCTTAGTAAGCAGAATAAGTAATTTAATGTATCATATGATTCAGTTCTTAACAATAATAAGTACGCTTTGTTCTAAAGACATTTTCTCCTCTGACAAAAAGCTTCATTAGATACAAATTACAGATAAGAAAAACTAGTCAAAGAAACTACAACAGAAGAAAATAGAGGAGGAAAGGGATCTGCTCTTCAAGTGTGTGAAAGTTCAAAGTAGAACTGGAGAGTTCAACATGGAAAACAAGGTCATCCTCTCCCTTGGGTTTAGGAGGAAAGCAGAGAGTAATGTAATTTTATTCCACCCTCCCTTCCTGTTCCAGACTGGAAACTTTTACAGTATTCTTTAACCAACAAATAAGATACCTAGCAGAACTGATATTTGATATATTTGAATATAAATTTTGTTTCCAAACATCTGTAAGCTCCACTGTGCCTATTGCTCAGCCAGGCATATAATATTGAGAGTCTTCTATATCTTTGTTTCAGATACAGTTTTGCCATTTGAACTTTGTTACTTTTTATATTTTTGGACTTTATCTAAGTTAACTATGTGATTTGTCTTACTTAGTCTCATGGCCTCTTTAGCTCTTCCTTCAGTGATGAAACATATGATTTTTTTTTTTTCTCATACCAGGGGAATAAAATCTTGGAAAATAAGAACATCTGACTTATGGTGGAAGTGGTAAAGTGAGACTGAGATTTAGAATAAATTCTTATATTTATAGGTCCTAAAATGATCTATCTCTTTTTCTTTTTCTTTTCTTTTTTTTTTTTTTGAGTAAACAAAGAGAGTTTACTTATATCCTAAAAGTATGAAGCAGTTCATAATAGCCACATATAAAGATTAATAAAGTATCTCTTTGAAAGAACTCCAGAAAATTCCTCCATCTGCTAAGATTAAAAACAGTCCATTCTCTAGCTTCTTGTAGGTTAGCAGTGAGAGCTGTGGTAGAAAGACAATATGAAACACCTGAAAGCACTTTCTAGCTTTGAACATATAAAAGCATACTATGCCTGTGAAATTAGAATGTAGAATCTTGTCAAAAATATTCTCCTCTTTTTCTCCCAACAGCTGTTCTTCAACAATTTCTCCACAGTATTTGTGCAAATATCTTGGAGTGGGAAGGTGAGAAGATACAGCAGAATGTATGCAAGATAAGGAAAAACTGGAAACAAATACTTCTATGAAATGAAAGTATCTCATCCCAGGACAGCAGTGCACAGCAAGAGTACATATTGATGTAACTCCC
Source organism: Nothocercus julius (assembly GCA_013398735.1). Taxonomy (NCBI): domain Eukaryota; kingdom Metazoa; phylum Chordata; class Aves; order Tinamiformes; family Tinamidae; genus Nothocercus; species Nothocercus julius. Next base: position 2,180,660 of record VZSV01000141.1, read on the forward strand.
CTCGTTATTTGCTCTGTGCATTTTCAGTATACTGCACCAATATGGAAAGACATTTTGTTCTCTTGCATTCGATCAGCTTCAGCTCCACTTCTTAAACTGTCAACGGCCTCTGTATGCTTGAAAATGATGTAGGAGGAGTTTGTGGTAGTGGAGTTTGGGGGTCATATGTGGATAAATGTTATCCTATTATCCTGTGTGATAAATGAACTCCTTTGCTTGAAAACTGGAGTAGAGGAGACAGTGTACAGGGCAAAGGCAGAACAGAACATTCTGCCTGTGTATGATAGTATAGGCAAATAATGAACCTCTGTGCTCTTTCAAGGGTTTCTAGTCATGAAAAAAAAGAGGTTCTAGATGTAGGCTAGGGACTCCTTTTCAGTTCACCAAAGATACCTTGATGAATAAGCATGATAGACAAGTTTTATCACAATATAGCAGGTCACGTCACCTAGCAGCATGGACAAAACCGTCCAAATACTCAAATGTCTTCAAAACTCATTCCTAACCTCAGATGGAATAACTAATTACTACTAAACTGGGAATGGGGAGGAAGGTAAAATAGATACCTATATCTTCTTTTAAATTTTAGAAATCATTTAATGTCCATATCTTATGCTTTCTTATTTTCTCACATCTGATATATTAGGTAAGGTTTCTATACGTTCTGATGAAAAATTCTATATGGGACTTCTTTTCAAGATAATTCAGTTTTCCTCAATCCTAAACCCATAATAAACTTAAGAAAATTCCAGAAATAAAATGTAAATGGGATCCTGTCTTCTCACCGTTCTAGGGCATTTGCTTTTCTCCTTATAGTCTGCAAAACAGTAATAATCAGAAATAAGTATATTGGGTTATTCTTATAACATTTTACATTCTGTTATGATCATTATGATCAGACCTTAAAGGTCTGCACAGTTGAATTATTATAATAAGTCAGACTGGAGGGATAGAGAACATTTTCCTTATTCTTTAGGACATTTTCTAAAACAGTATTTCCTACAAAATGTGAGCTAAGCATAGCTCGTGGTGATGTGTTCTGGGATGAAGATTTTTCTTTGTTCTAGATTGTTGATCTGGAACTTCTTTGTGACTTTGCATTTTGTAAGAATTGCAGCTATTAATGTGTGAGTGTGTATATACATATATAAAATCTCATTTAAAATAAAATAAATATATCTTTAAAAAACAACAGGATAACTGTATTCTTTTGCTAAGACAGCCATACCCTTCAGTTAAACATGTAACAGTAGTGACACTTCAGGTCAAAGTATGTGAAATGTTACTCATTATTCTTTATTCTTTCCCAAAGACTATGACCTTCAGTGAAAATAAATAATTTTTGAAAGCAAAGGTAATGCAATTATTCATAGACTGTTTTGGATTAGCTGGCAGAAGAGCAAATATTTCAGTTTCAGCTTGAAAATCAAGCCATTATTTAACTTTTAATGTTCAGGTCCTATAGTAAATTCATTTTTAGTGGGATGGTGTAGCTGGGTTGTGTTTGGTAATTCAGCTGTAAAAAAATCTGAGATTTGCCCCATAAATCAGTCAGAATGCTATGCCATAAGACTGCAATACATTTATGAGCTGCCTTTAAAAAGTAAAAAAAGAGCATATTTTAAGCATCTTGTGTAGGTCACAAGATCACAAGTTGAATGTTTGGCTGTAGAAATTCAACTGTGGAAAGTATTAAAATGATAAAATGTCAGTTGTATCATCCAGAATCCTTCCCATTTAGTATAACTCCAGCAAAAAAATAAACTTTGGGATCCCTTTCAGATTCATTAGGAGATCTGGGCATGAGTCAGTTCTGTGAAATCTTGCTGAAATGGCTTGTTTGTGTTTGCTAAAGGAGAAATTTTACTAATGGGAAAATATAGTAACAGCTGTGTTTATCTCTGCAGATCATTCATTTCATAGAGGATAATGGGGTCTCAGAGTTACATAACCCTGCTGACATTCTTTTCTATCTTAATCAATATGTAGTGCACGTGGTAGGCAAGTTGAGAAAGGTGTCAGAATTGGTATACAGCTGGATTTGTAGTCACCAAGAGATACTTTGAACTAAGGATGCTCTATGTAACGGTGCAGAGACCCCTGAATTAGGGCAGCTCATGCTGCGTAATGCTGAACTGAAACTGGTAAGCTTACCACTAAGTACGCCACTCAGCATTTCCGCTCTCTGGTAGCAACATATTTGAGAGAAGCAATGGCTTTATGGGTGTGCTCAAAATATCATATACAATGAATATGCTTCCAGCCATCCAATGTTGAGGAATTTGGCCTCAGTTTGCCTATGGCTGGCCTGCATGTGCAGGCACAAACGGCTCAGACCCACAGTGGCTGCAGAGTGCTATGCTACGACCTGTGGGTGGACCACTGTCTTCAGAGCCAGAAAATCTACTTTATAAAGCCCTGGCACACTCATTCTGAATAATCTCTTTTTCCATAGAACAGTTTATTCACAAATGAGATAACTTGCCTTTAGGTAGGTGACAACTGACTCAAGCAGCATATGTTTGATGAAAAAGTTTTTAAATATTCCAAAGTATAGAACTGACAAAGACACCAGCTGAACACAAGAAACTGTATTATTACTAAGATATCAAGGCAATATATGACAGCAAGAAATTCTACTAACCCTAACTTTAATCATAAACTAATCCCAGTCCTCATGGGGAGCTACACTGTATCACTCCCAAAACCCTAAACAATGAACATAGCAAGAAACACAACCCAACAGGCCAAATGAGGGCTGAAAGATGAAGGTTGTTATGGGAGCAGATTAGGTGTCGTCTCATATAGTGTTTGGCATGCTCTTAGCAGCCCCACTACTCAAGGAGCTCTATGCTTTATCATTCTCCAAAAAGTAACCCTAACCCTTGTCCTAGCAATGGGCATGACACAGACCTCCACATAACAGGCCATAGAGGAAGGAAAGATGAGTTGTCTTGGGAGCATGCTTCATACACCATCACATGTGCTTTGGCATCCCCTCTGCAGCCCCACTCCTCATGGGACCCTAGGCTTTTTCACTCCCCAGACCCTAATACTAACCCTAGTAAAAGACATGGCAAGAAATAGAGATGAGAGACAAAAGAAGAAAGTTTTAATGGGAGCAAATTTGGTGCAGTGTCACATGTGCTTTGTCATGCCCTTTGCAGCCCCACTCCTTGAGGCACTTTATGCTTTATCACTCCCTGAATCCTAGTTCTAACTCTACCCTTAATGATGTGCATGATAAGAAGCACCCCTGGAAATCCCCAAAGAGGACAGAAAGACAAAAACTGTTGTGGGAGCAGAATTATAGTAGCTCACACAGTGTTTGACATGCCCTTTGCAGCCCCATTCCTCATAGGGCTTTAAGATTTAGCACTCCTTGAACACTAACCCTGATGTTAACCCTAACCCTAGGGGTGGATGTGCCAAGAACAATGACCCAAGAGCCCCAGTGGAGACCAAAAAATGGAAGTTGTTTTGGGAACAGACTTGGTGCGGGGTCACATGAGCTTTGGCATCCGGTTATACAGGCCCAATGTTCCTGGGGCTCTACAACTTATCACAACCCAAACCCTAACTCTAATCCTAAACCTAACTGGAGCGGTAGGCATAACATGGTCCCCTACTCACCACCCACGCTGAGGACCGAAAGGCAAAAGTTGTGGAGGAAAATGGTAGCCTCGAATAAAGTTAGGCATCCTCTTTGCTGCTCCACTCTCTTCGGGTATCTATGCTTTAACATTCCCTTAACACTAACCCTATCATAGAATCATAGAATACTTAAGGTTGGAAGGGACCTCCAGAGATCATCTAGTTCAAACCCCCTGCACACACAGGTTCACCTACAGCAGGTGGCTCAGGACTGCGTCCAAGCGGGTTTGGAAGATCTCCAGAGAAGGAGACTCCACAACCTCTCTGGGCAGCCTGTGCCAGGGCTCTGTCACCCTCACTGTCAAGAAATTTTTCCTTAAGTTCCTGTGGAACTTTTGGTGATTCAGTTTGTGGCTGTTTCCTCTAGTCCTATCACCAGCCACCACTGAGAAGAGGCCGACCCCATCCTCCTCACTGTCTCCCTTGAGGTACTTAGAGACACTGATGAGGTCTCCTCTCAGCCTTCTCTTCTCCAGGCTGAACAGGCCCAGCTCTCTCAGTCTTTCCTCATAGGGCAGATGTTCCAGGCCCCTCATCATCCTTGTAGCCCTGCACTCTTGAACTGGGGAGCCCAGAACTAGACACAGTACTCCAGATGTGGCCTCACCAGGGCTGAGTAGAGGGGCAGGATCACCTCCCTTGACCTGCTGGAGACGCTGGCAATGAGTGTGGCAAGAAGCACTACCAAAAACCAATGAGGGCTGAAAGAGAAAAGTTCTTTTTAGAGCAGTCTTAGTGCAGCCTCAGAGATTGTTTGGCATGCCCTTTGCAGCCCCACTAGTTTTGGGGCTCTAGGTGTTACCACTACCAAACCCTAGCCCTAGTGAAGGGCGTGGCAAGAAGCACTACCCAGCAGCCCCAATGAGGGCTGAAAAAATGAAAGCTGTAGTGTGAGCAGACTTGGTGTATCTTGACATATTGTAGGGCATGCCATTTGAAGACACACTCCCCATATGGCTTTATGATTTTTGACTAACCAAAACCTAACTATAACCAAAGTGATTGAAACGACCACCTGCTCTGAGGACCGAAGGACAAAAATTGTTGAGGGAGCAGACTTGTTGCAGACTCACATAACGTTAGGCATCCCATATGCAATACGACTGCTCTAGGGGCCCTATGCTTTATCACATTCCTAATGCTAACCCAAAACCTAGCCAAGGGTATGACAAGGACCCTACCCAAGAGTGCCAATAATGTCAGAAAGACAAGTGTTCTCGTGGTAACATACTGGGTTTAACCTTGCATGTGCTTTGGCATGCCCTTGGCAGCCCCACCCCTAGCAGGGCTCTAGGCTTTATCACTCCACAAACTCTAAGTCTAGCCATAGCCCTAATAATGGGCGTGGCAAGAAGTACTACCCTAAAGAACCACTGAGGAGTGAAAAACCAAAGTCATGGCTTGAGAGGACCCCAAGCCACAGTTGTGGTTTAAGAAGATATATGAAGGCTCACATGTAGTTTGGAATGCCATCTGCAGTCTCAATGCCCGACGGGCTTTTTACTTATAAACTATGGTATCCCTAACTCTTCCCCTAAGAAAGAGTGTGATCTATACCCGGAAGGTTCAGGACACAAGGAGGTTAAGAGAAAACAGTTGAAGTATGGACAGAATTGTGGGGGCCCCGCATGAACTTTCAGGAGCGCTTTGCAGAGTCAGTCCCCATGGGGCTCCAAAATTTATCACTATTCAATACATAAGCTAACACAAGAAAAGGGTGTGACTTGGAAATGGACAAATGAGCAATTTAGAAGGCTAAGAGAAAAAGTTGCCACAGACAAGGAAATGGTGTTACCCAGGATGTCCCTTTGCATGCCCTTTGTAGCCACACTCCCCATAAGGCTCTGCTTTATCACTGCGCTAACCCTAATCCTAACCCTAACCTTAGGAAAGGGTGTGACAAAGACCCAGACCCATCAGGCCACTTGAAGACTGAGAGATAAATATTGCCATACATGGAGACTTCCTGTGACCCAGCATATCCTTTAGCATATCCTTTTTAGTCTCACCTAGCAATGGCTCTGCACTTTATCATTGCTCTAAACCTAAGCCTAAGCCTAACTTTAACCTTAAAAAAGGATATGAAGTTGACGTGCTCACATTAGGGCAAAGGAAGACTGACAGAAAAAAGTTGCCGTACATGAAGACTTGGTTTCACCCTCGTGTCCTTTGCAGGTGCACACTGCATGGGGCTCTGCACATTATGACTGCTCTAACCCTAACCACAAACCTAAAAAAAAAGTGTGACAAGGGCCCAGAATCATCAGGCCAAAAGAAGTCTGAAGATGAAAGATTCCGTACAGGCAGATTTGGTGTCGCCCCACATGTCGATTCACATATCCTTTGAACGCGCACTCCCCATGGGGTTCTGCACTTTATCATTGCTCTAACACTAACCATAACCCTACAATAGGGTATGAAGTTTATCTGGTACCATTAGGCCAAAGGAAGACTGAGAAAAAAAAAAGCAGTCTTATGAGCAGACTTCGTGTTGCTCTGCATATCCTTACACTTGTCCTTTGCAGCTGCACTCTCCATGGGGGTCTGTGCTTTATCATTGTTCTACACATAACCCTAACCCTAAAGATAAAATGGGTGTGAAGTGGACCTGCTCCGACGAGACCAAAGGAAGACTGAGAGACTAATATTGACGTATGGTCAGGTATGTAGTTGCCCCTCATGTCCTTCGATAAGTCCGTTGCAGGTGAACTCCCCATGGGCTCTGTACTCTGTATCACTCCTCTAACCCTCATGTTAAAACCAACCCTAAGATAGGAGGTGAAGAGCACCTGCTCCCAACAGGCCTATGGAAGACTGAGAGACAAATGTTGCTGTATGGGCAGACTTGGCATCGCCCCACATGTCCTTTTGCATGTCCTTTGCCACAGCATGCCCCATGAGACTCTGTAGTTTATCAGTGGGCTAAATCTAAGCCAACCCATAAAACTGAGGTATAGTTTGAAGAGGACCAGCTCCCTTTAGACCAAAGGAAGACTGAGAGAGAAATCTTGCAACGGGGGGGAGTTGTTGTAGCCCCGCATAAACTTTCTCATGATTTCTGCAGCCTCAATCCCCATGGACCTATGTGCTTGATGAGTGCTCTAACCTTAAATAGGGTGCAAAGTCAGCCAGGTCCCATTAGGCCGATGAGAGAGGCACAAAAGTTGTCGCCTGGGAAGACTTGGTGTGACTCTGAATGTCCTTTTGCATTTCCTCTGCAGCCACATCCTCCATGGGGATCAGCACTATATCACTGCTCGAACCCTAACCCTAAGCCTAATCCTAAAACAGGAGGTGAGGAGGCCCTGCTCCCATCAAGCCTATGGAAGACTGAGAGACAAAAGATGCTGTATGGATAGACTTGGTGTTGTCCCGCACGTCATTTGCATGTCCTCTGCAACCACACCCTCCATGGGGCTCTGAACTTTATCCCAGGTCTAGTCCTATCCCTAAACCTGTCCCTAAGACAGTGGGCGAAGGGTACCTGCTTCCATCAGGCCTAGAAGAAGACTGAGGGACATAAGTTGCCGTACGGGTAGACTAGGTGTTGTCCTGCATGTCCTTTTGCATGTCCTTTGCAATTGCATTCCCCACGGGGGCTCTGCCCTTTATCACTGCTTTAAGCCTAATCCTAAGCCTAAGAAAGGGTGTGAAGTGGACACCCTCCAATGAGGCCAAAGGAAGACTGAGAGACATAAGTGCTGTAGGAGTAGACCCGGTGTCATCCTGCAGCTGTCCTCTGCAACCACAGCCTACACGGGGCTCTGAAATTTGTCCCTGCTCTAACTCTAATCCTATGCCTAAGATAGGAGGTGATGAGAACCTCCTCCCATGAGGCCAATGGAAGACTGAGAGAAAAAAGATGCCATATGAGTAGACTTGGTGATGCCCCGCGTTTACTTTCACAAGTCTTTTGCAGGAAAACACCCAATGGGGCTCAGTGCTTTACCGCTGCTTTAACCCTGGCCCTAACCGTAACAATAAGAAATAGTGAAAAGAGGAGCAGGATCCCATGAGGCCAATGGAAGAGTGAGAGACAAATGTTGCCGTATAGGGAGAGTTGGTGTTGCCCCGCATGTCCTTTTGCATGTCCTCTG
>VZSV01000016.1:0-18645 GCA_013398735.1 Nothocercus julius
GGAAGTGCTGAGCAAAGGGCAACAAGCTCTTCCCTCGCACTCCTGGCTACGCACAGGTCACGGCCAGAGAGGAAAGGGGCTCCTGTTGTGCACGTGCAGGGGAATGAAAAGCTTTGGAGAATGCGGGCATCGATCCCGCTGCCTCTCACATGCTAAGCGAGCGCTCTACCACTTGAGCTAATTCCCCAGCCCGCACCTCAGCCCTCCCTTGCTCTTGGCGTGTGCCGGGCCCACCCCTGTCCTCGCCTGCCCTGACGCCTCAGCCTTGGATTCCCAAGTCTACATGTGGCCATTGAATGAGTTCATGCATACTCTGGCCCTTGCAGTCATCTGTCCGGTCTGATTTTGCCCCATGAGTGACACCTCCACTGACCCACCTCACAATGCCTGGAATTTGCCTGATCCTGCTGGGCTCTCCCCAACCCTGTGTGGCACCATGCCCATGCATGGCCATGTAACATGTTTCTTTGGACCCCCTACCAGGACTAGACTTACAGAATTTGGGGTGAAAAGCTGATTTCTTTCTTTTCTTCACTCATCTTCTCTGATATCTGCACTCTATATATTTTTGGCTGGTGTTCTTGTGGTTCTGATCTAGTCAAAGACAGGGGGTCTGTTCAGGTAAAGCGCCGTATGGCAAAAACAGCCATCTTCTCGGGAAGGAGGCAGTACACACTTACGTTCATTTTGTTTTCTTGTTTTGCATTCCTCTCTGTGCTGTTCTCATAACTGTTGTTATCACTATGCTAGAAATTTGTTTTTTTTTCTGGAGACACACAGAGAAGTTTCTGTATGTTAGTAACCTTTTGTAGCATTCTTTTTTTTTTTGTCTGTGTTCTATATTTTCCTGGGCTGGAGATAATGAACTTTCTCACATTTATATGAATTGCATTAGCAATATATATGTGTTTTTCCCATTAGTTTTCTATCACCTAATTAGTACGCCCTTCTGGGACAGGCAATTTTTTTTTTTTTTTTCTGTTAATAGAATAATTTAGTTAAGACAGTTTTCCCATATTTAAAGGAAAACAAGGAAAATTTTTTTTTCTTTTTTTTTAATAGCAGTACTCTGTTGAAAGCAAAGTTAGGTAAGGTAATACTAAGATGAAGTGGATTGTACAACTTTTATTTTTCTCAAAATCTTCATTTTTATGCAACTTTTGGGGATCTGGGATCTGGGAAGGACAGCATAGGTTTTTTAGTTGTGGCCATAGTAAGAAAGCTCAGTGATCGATTGTCTGATTCATGCAACGAAGTAAGATTTTTGAAATTAATACATCTCACATTTTTTTTGGATTCTAATTGCTATGTTTTTTTCAGCTAAGAAAAGGGATAGATTGCATAAGATACTTAAATACTTGGATGACATATCATGTCATTAGTCATGCAAGAATTAGCTTGTTTTTCCAGTTCTCCTATTTCATTTTTATTATTTGTCTAAGATACCACATACACAGTGTATTAAATATGCCTGAACATGAGCCATTCATGCTATTAGATGCATGTTTTTAAGGAGCTATTTATGACCTATGAGAAGATGAGTTGATTTCAGTATACAGACGCAAGGAGATCACTGGCAGACGCTATTGCTAGGCACATACCAGCCTAGATATTGGCAGAATATCTCAAAGGAAGAAACTATACTGTAGTCAGGAGCAAAGTGATTGCATTTTACTGAGAGAATATCTTGTACTAGGACTTCGGTGGAAAGTTAAGCAGTACCCTACTCTGAAGCTACATTTGCTATGATAAATGTGGGCTTGTTGCTTCTACACCAGAAATAATATGCCATTATGGTCATCGTTAGCACCCAAAAGACTTGGAGAGAATATTTACAAAATGCAGTCACTGCAACAGAGCTCGACTTAGCTGGGAATCAGTGAATTTAGCTTTTGTTGCCACTAGAGGTCAGCACTAGTCATTAAATAAATGTCCTGGAAAATCTTGATGACACTTCTTCAGAGGGAGTGGATATTTTCAAAAAGATACAGTTATGTGTATGCTGCTTTTGCATGGAAGGTGTGAGCTCACATTGCCACTGCTTCACTGTGATTGGAAACAAACCATTTCCTCTGCAAAAGTTGTGATTCCCCAGCACTGTCCTTAAGCCACCAGGCCCACACTATTCCTTTGACTCCGCTTCCGTGCTTATGTGAGTACAGAGTAAAACTGTCCCAGCAAAAGCTGGAACACAGATATGAACTGCTCCAAACTCTTCACAATCATCACCCAGTGTTTTAAGGACTATCCCAGAAGTGGGATAGTATTAAAGTAGCCCAAAGAAGGACATGCACTTGAAACTGGTGCTAACTTTTCCATCCTGTACTTCAGACAGATAATTCCTTTCTAATGCCATTGTGTTTTCCCTTATCCCTGTCTGGGTTTCTGCAAATGCAGACACCATTTATAAAATTAATATATCTATCAACAGGCAATTAAATACAGAATTTCCTTCGTTTTAAAGAAGATAGTTTTGATGAAATAAGCAGTGCAATTCATGTTCTAAATGAACTTTTAAAATCTTTGTAAATCATGCAGTTAATAAACTTAATGCAAAAAAAAAATGTGCTTCATTTATTATCACACTAAAATCTGTGCTTCTAGCGTGCATCACTTTCTGCCTTAGCTTAGTAGTTGATGAGGTATCAATATACAAAGTCTGAAGTTTCGTGTAATAGGAACACCTGTTTCCCAAATACTTTCGGTGTGGCATGGTCCTTGCAAGGACAGAAATGGTTTTCTATATTTTTCTGTTTGTGGGCCTGACAAAACTCCTTTTTTAGGAACTAGGGTGTCTTCATAGTCCTTAGGAAGAAAGTTGGATCAGAGTCTCTGCATTTGAAGGGCCAGTGTACTTCTTGTAAGATATAGTCAGAAATACTGAGAGGTGATAAATCTGCATTTTAATATACAGAAATGTCTATTTAATGGTTTATGTGTCTACCACACTTAGTTAAATGAGACCTTGCTATTGAGTTTTATATAAGCAGCAGTGCTATTGAAAGTTCCTTTTTCTATATACTGCCAATGTCAGACATGTCAGTATGTCGGAGTGAAAGACATTCCCGTGAGGAAGCTGCCCGGGGTGCTACTCAGTAGACACTGGTATAGGGAGTCACCAGGGAAAGCAGGCCGGGCATCCCCACTTACTGCTGCCCCTTTCCCCTCCTGAGACCTCTTCTCTAGGGAAAAAAGCCAGTAACAAGTGGCAGATAATCTTATACAGAAATCCTCATAATTTTATATAGAGGGCTGCCCACTATTTTAGCAGGCTATTTACAGTTCCTCCAGAAAACAACCTGCCTACTCAAGATGCAGTCTTCCTTTGAGGCTGTTTTACAAACCAGATTATTTCTTTCAGCTTTGAACCACTTTCTTTGCACTGAATCCTCTGTGTATATTAGAAACAGGAAAAAGGAAGGTAGAGGCTGAACGTACTGTTCAGAACAAATATGTCCCTACTAAAATATTTGATAATAGTATGTATACATACATATATATATATACATGTATATATATACAAACATACATGGCTTTTTTCCTTTTTTGTTTTCACATTTAAGAAAATTAGCTCTGAAATATCATCCTGACAAGAATCCTGACAGTCCAGAGGCTGCAGAAAAATTCAAAGAGATCAACAGCGCCCATGCAACACTGACAGATCTGTCCAAGAGAAACATATACGACAAATACGGATCATTAGGGCTTTATGTGGCTGAACAGTTTGGTGAAGAAAATGTTAACACGTACTTCATGCTCTCAAGTTGGTGGGCAAAGGTAAGCTGTTTTTTTCTGTTAAAAATCGAATGTTAAAATGCACATGGCACACAGGCACTCTTCATATCCACAAAGACCCTCCTGAAAAACACAGTCTCTTTACAGGCTTAACAAATGGTAAGATCAGAATCTAAAACACTACTAGAGGCTTAATTAAACAATAACATATCTAGAAAACTGACAGCAGCAGAATATAGCATCATCTCAGAAAAAGGCCTAATACTGAATGTTTGCTTTTTCTTTTTAACTTAGTTAAACAGAGAGTGTGTTTTGTAACATTTTCAGACACTAATTAGATTTGAATCTGGTGCCTCAGGTTAATTTTGACTTTCTTTCAATAATGACTAAATAAAAATGACTCATTGTTCAAAAATGAGAAGTCCCACTTATGTGACAACCAGTTAATAAGTTATTACTGTACAAATCTAGCTGTGTTCTTTGCTATATATAGCACACAGCATAAGTAAGCAATAATAATACATAACAGTGTGTGATTATGGTGTCATATATGTGCCCTTTTGGTGCTTGGTGAGGGGGTGAGAGAAAGGAAGTGGAAGAAAAGGTGAGAACTGTGGAGTGAAAGAAGAGATCAGGAAAGGAAGAGAATTATGCATCAGAAACTGGCATATGGCTCAAGGAAAAATACATCATGGGGTGCTCTAGTAATAGGAGAGTTTTGTTCCTGTACTCTCTTATGTCATTGTTGTCCTTTGGTGTTTACATATGTCAAATTCTAGTGTTTCAGCAAGTGCTGAAATGTTACAGAAATGTGACAAGCCAACAGCATTGCAATGTGCAAAATCCATGCTTTCCTCATCTCCTTCCAACAGTAAAACACAGGAAAGCAAGGACTGTGCTAGAAGAAATAGGAAAATTATCTATACTGTGTGTACTAAGTATGCTATGACAATTTTGATGTGAGGACTTCCTATGTTCATCACGAATCAGACCAGTGTTTCACTGTCTCCACAGTCCCCTTTTACCAGAGTCCAACTTGGACAGATCTGTGGACTAGACAGCTGTAATTTGGATACTGAGTATGGTGAGATAAGATGGAAACTGTTCAAATGCAGAATAGGGAATGAAACTAATGAGCAAAATACTAGTGCTTAAATTACACATGCAAAGTTGCAGTTGCATCTTCAAAACCAGACCTGGAGGCTGCCTTGCTGCTGCTGTAGCTGATTCTTGCTGCAAGCTGGACTCCATTCTGCATTTGGTTTCTTCCGCTAATGAATCCCGCTTTTCTTTGCTGTCCAACCTCTTCTACAGCCTCTTTGCCCCAGCTCAGATGTCAGGAATGTTGCTCAGAGAGCAACAGTATAAACTCCTTCAGCAGAGCCACATTTTTGCTTTTATTTCTTCTTCTGCTTACCAACCTTTAATGAAGATTTTATGAAGTATAACATACTCTGCGGTTGGAAGATTAGGAACAGAAATAACTGTTGTGGCTTTGACTCATAAGAAGAGTGCATACTACAGAGAGAACCTAGTAAGACCCTAAACAGATAAAGGAGGAATGGGTGGATTGTTTGAAGGAAGTTGCATGCTGACAATGCCAAGAGATTAGCTGTGAAACTGAATATCCCAGAAAAAGTAATTATGGCTTTCTGTATTTTCAGAATTCCATGAAAAATACCAAGAAAATATCCAAAATGTTTATACAGAATCATTTGAGGATTGTCACAGATGGTCTCTCTATCCCAACCCATAATCTTGTCACCTCCAAAACATTAACAGGTCACCAGGTGGTTTTGTCAAGCCAAGCTCAGTCTTCTCCCCATCACTTTCACTATCCTCATCTCTTTTCCCTCACACATAAATGCTGGATTAGATTCAGATTTTTGTACTGACTGTCATAAGACTCTCTGAATCTGACTGCAGATGATCTCTGGGCCCTTATCTGCTCTGACTTTTTCCCATTCTAGTTGAAAGAGGATAGCAACCACAACTTTTTCTAGTTATCTTCCTCTTCAGCTACTGAAGTTTCTGGTAAAGCCTCTTAACTATTTACACTCAAAATCTGACAATCATGAAGAGATGAATCACTAAAAGTAAACTCAAATGAAAGGAATAATGCAAAATGAAAATGATTCTTTTGGGCAAAACTAGACTTCTTAGCAGGCACATTAAACTGAGAACATGCTAACATAGGTATTTCTTTGTAGTTTTAAGTATTTCTCTACTGGTAGCATGAAATGTGGTCATTTAACTCTTTTAGCAAAATGCAATTCTCCCTGTACCATGAGGACTGTACATTGATCACATCAGTCTTAATCTGATTCCTGATTCACCTATGGTATGATATTATAAACACAACAAATCTTGATACAGATGAGAATGTTATATGATGAACTCAAAGAGTTTTTGTTTTTGTTTTCCACTCTATGTACTTTTGCTCCATCACTGTTCATTCAGTGAAATTTTGGGGGGATTTTTTTTCTCCATTACTGCATAAATGATAAACTTCCAAATAGCATACTTGACGGGGTTCCAGGATTTTAAACAGTTTTAGATGTCAGTTAGAAGGAAAAACATTTTAAACATTTTAAATTGGTATGTCTGAGTCTTCCTTGTCTTTTATAGATACCTCACTCAGTCTGGATGTATATGTGGGTAAAATGGATTTTCATTGGCTTTGTACTTGCAAACAAATAAATGGTTAATATTAAGCATGTAAATAGTGCTATTCACTTCAAAGATGCTGCAATAATAACACGCTAACATTGTCACGCATATGTTAACTGTGTGTAAATGAATGTTATTTACACGGACATTTGTGCTTGTTTTCTTCTTCAGCAGTGTATTTTGTTCTGAATGTAACAAATATTTGGCAAGAGTCCTTAAGTCAAACTGCATTTGTTAAAAAGCAATCCACATGTGTAAATATAATGCTAAAGCCATGGTCTTCATGCTAACTCATTTATCTGTTTACCATGAAGCTTTTTACACAAATTATTTCCACATATCAGGTTTGATTCCTCTTTCAGGAACTTCATTGGCTCAGCTTTGCTCTTACACTAGCATGTGCAAGAAGGGAGGTGGGTGTCTCACCTTTGCTATAAACGTGGGTTCTCGCTCTACCTCTGCACTGCAGGGTAGGAGCCTGACTGCTCTCTTGCCTGTTTGGAGGTGCCAGCAGCAGTGGCAGCCTGAGAAGTCGCCTCTCCAGCTCCCCATCCCACCGCTGTACCACAGCGCGCAGCCCTCCACAGCATTTGTGGAGCAGTGTTGTGAGGCCAGCAGTGAGCTGACCTGCCATGCAGGAAAGCGCTGTAAATAAAAGCTCGTCAGCTTTTGAATGGGGATCAGGTCTCTGATCTTGCTCGCAAGCAGCTGCGCTGACCGCGCGTTGAGGCAGGAACAAGCTGAGGGACATGAAGATGGGAACTTCTTGTTCTTGTGTCATTGCCAAAGTCCCCAGCTCAAGCCCTCAGCCTGAGGAGTTGTTCACCTCTATGATCCTGCCTAGGTTAATGGGGGGAGAGAGACACCTCCAACAAGCAACTCAAGTCCTCCCAAGGCTGAATCATTCCCTGGAAGGGACTTAGAACTTTCCACTAACTATGTGGGGAGCCCACAGAGACTACAGTCCTAATTTAGACACTTTAGTTTCATGCCTAAAGTTATGTGGGATGCATCTGGGCCTCTGCTTCTTTTTCTCTCGCATTTGTTATTGACAGGAATCTGCCAGTAAATAAGTGTTTTCAAAAAAGATCTTGGGCAAATGAGTCATTTTTAAGATGAAAATGAGTCACTTTAAGGTGGGTGGGGTTTTGCTGCCTGGAAGTTTTTTCTGATGGCCTTTAGCTAAGGCAGACCTTCTAGAGTTCGGCATGTGGGGGCCTGCTCGCTGTCAAATTCTTTGTAAACATGGTCCTGAGTGTCAAGTAGGAGCTGGTGGGTTAGGAGGACTCTGGAAGATCTGGCCCTTTTTTAGGCACTTGACTGGCAGTTGAACTCTTCTAAAATCTGGCTCTAATTGTGACTACAGAGCACTTGGAAATCTGAGTTCTTTTGACAGTCTCCCTTCTGCTGTAAGCAGCTGCCATGTGTTTCGGGAAGTTCATTGCTCATGGGGTTTTCCTCAACACTTTGTTTAATCTAGGGCCTGTTTGCAGTCTGTGGCCTGTTGACGGGCTGTTACTTTTGCTGCTGCCTGTGCTGCTGTTTCAACTGCTGCTGTGGAAAATGCAAACCCAAAGCACCAGAAGGGGAGGAGCATGAGTTTTGTGTGTCTCCAGAGGATCTGGAGGAGCAAATTCGGACCGACATGGAAGGAGGTGTGTATTACTGGGACTTGCTGTGTGGCAAAACTATTCAAAATAATCTTTAAAACCTGTGGCCCAGATGTTCTACTCATGAAACTGAGGTTGCTTCCAGCCGTCCATGGAAATGTGTTAATTCGCTCCAGCCAACCCTGTGATATGGTAAAGCTTCCAAGTTGCACGTTGATGAAAATCTAAACTTATGGCACTGAAATGTCCCCTATGTTTCTTATACTCTTGATTGGACACATAAACATTAAAACTCCCAGCACTCATTTTCAGAGAAGACATTCACCTACACATGCACCCTCACACCCCATTGATTCATATTCTGGATGTTTGTTGCATTAGGATCTGGCTGGGCTGTTGCTTGCCACGTCTAATCTGCCCAAATAAGTATCATCATTCTATTTTTGAACACACAAAATTTATCCCTGACTGTAATGGACCAACTGTCTCCATTCAAGGGCTGCAAGAAAAGAAGCAAAGTTTCTAACAAGAAGTTTCTAACACAAAAACCTGAGTCTAAATCCAAGCTTGAGCTAGTTAAATGCCCTGTTCCTGTGCCTCTCTCTATAACCCACATTAGGTTGCTTCCTTTGCTCAACTGGCAGTATCAATCCTGTCGCCTTACAGTGAGCCAGATCACGGGTATGATCCAAATGAAAATTTATCCTACCAAACAAGTGGATTGTTTTCTGCCAGTTTAACTCCCTGTTCTGCCTCTCTGTGGGACAGACCATGTGCTAATGGCAACTCAAAGCGAGGAACGAGAGCGCACGGCCGGGCACGTGGAGGTGGAGCGAGCAGGACCCCTTGCTGCAGCGGGAGGGCCTCTTTTCTCAGCTTGACTGTGTCCCCAGGCAGCTCTCACAAGTTTTAATTGATGAAAGGCTAAAAGCAGCTAATAGTGGTAATTTCTTAATTTGGCATTAGTGTGGGTTACATACTTTGAGCAGAGACCTGTCCTAGTCTGCTGATGTGAGGCCAAGTTTTGTCTTTACCTTCAGTGGAAGTTGGAGCATCCCAAAACTTTGAGATGTAGCACACTTGCAGGACAGGCTGAGAGATGCATTGATCCATGAGGAAAAGACATCCATACTCCAGCAGGAAAAGACTAGGGCATCCAGATAGGAGCTCTGCCACTTTTCAGCTGCAAATTTATATTAGCTGTGTTTAGCATTTTGCGTTTTTTAGGAGAAAGGGCCTAAGCAGTCAACCCACCCTTTCTAATTTCCATTGTTATGGAAGGTCTTAGACTGCTATATTCTTGAGTTTTATTATGCTTAAATTAGCATTGCCAGATTGCAAATGTCATGTTCTTCTAGCAGGAAGACTTTTTTTTTTCCTTTTTCACATAAATTTATCCATCCATAAATATGTAACAAAACACTTGTAGTAGTTGCAACAAATGCTATTTATGTAACTGATATGCCAACGTGTGGTGGTGTTTTTAAATCGGTTTTGCCTAGAGGCGTATCAAGGCAAGGTACAGTGATTTTAAAGTGATCATACATGGTCAGTCTGTGTAAAAGCAAAAAATATTAATGAAAGCTTTATAGGATCAATGTATTATTTGAAATAAGTGCAATGTTTGTAAGATAGTAGGCCCCTGGGAATTTAAAATAGGTGTTGGTATTTGTGGGGCTCTGACACCAAAGTCAAGTTTGAAATATGAAGAATGAACTTTAAAAGATAAGAATTTCTTAATTCAACATCTTTCTGCCCTATTTATAATTTGGCAGACATTTTCCTCTCTCTCAAAATCCATCTCAAAATTCCCTAGAGCCAAGAAAGAGTTTGTTCCCTCCTTTCACCCCTAGCTGTACTTATTGACATGAGCTCAGTAATTTTAGACCACCTTCCCATCCCATTACTCCCACAAGTTATCACTGCAATAACCTTTCTTTTATGTTTAAAATGTTCAGCAAAATATCAGCCTCAAATATTAATAGAATGTGGAATTCTATGGTTTAAATATTTTGAAAGAGTTATTAAGTATATAGATAGATCCTGAAGAAAACAAGCATTTTCTGTCTTTCCACCCTTCTCATCAGTTTTGATATGTATTCCTACCAACCAAAAACAGTTACATGAGTTGATCAGAACTATCTTTATTTTAAAGATGAGAACAGAATAACAAATCAGGAATAAAAGCAAAGCCTTCCTGAGGGAGGATAAAGTGATTATCTTCAACCGAAAGGAAAATGGACAGCTATGTTTAGAAAAATGAATCGTTACAGGCTCAGGCTGCATCTCCCTGCGCAGGTTTTAGGGATGCTGGTCGAAACAGCGCAGCTGAGCTAGAATGGCACAGGCTGGTACTAATTTAGGCTTTTCCATCAGACGTTTTCAAACTTTGTGCCATAGAAATGAATACCTGTGACTGCATTTATTTAAATAATAGAAATGCACCTACAGGTAATTGAGAAACAGACTGTAAACACTCCTGCAGCAGACTTTATTATGGATGAGGAATTCCTATTAGGATCCAAATTCTTTTCATGCCCTTTGCCCACAGGCTGAGCAATCTAGCTGGTAATTAATTTTTGTGTTTCCTGCTGTGCCCATTTTATATCTTTTGATAGTCAGAACTTCTTTTTTTACTAAGAATAAAATATAAATTCTCAAACCAAGGCCACAGTTTAATTTTCCCAAGTCATTGCTTTTCTGAAGAATCCAATATTGATGAAATGTCATAATTCCTGATGTTAACAACGTCTGTGTTGTTAACATCAAGTCTGCACCAGTTCTTGCTGCACTCCGTGAGAGCTGCTGGGAGCCGGTCATGCCGCATGGGAAGGGGAATATGCATATTGTGGAGTTCAGAGATTTGGAATTCTCCTTGTGAACTGCTGCAGCACTGCTAATTTTCAGACCCCTTCACACTTCTCTTTAACAAAATCCAGGTGTTTGTTGCACAGTTGACTTAATTCCTCAAATTAGCATACTATAAAGAGTACTTCCTAGTGAAAAAAAAAAAGTGAAGCAAAACACTTAATGTTTCTTTCCCTAAAACGTAAAAATGGGGAGAGCTGCCTCTGAAATTAGCACAATCACTTGAAAGGCCTCTGTTCTGATGCAATGGCATATTTCCGTAAATGAAAGTTTTATTGAAATGTATTTGACTAGTTCTAGGGCTCAGCTTATTGAGTGTCTGTCTGTGTGGGATTCATTTTACAGCATTTACTTCCACAGGCAGTATCATCAACAGAAAGATTTGCAAGAGCTGGCCTGCACTTAGGTTGCAGTGATTTCTTGGTTACTGTTGACTTGAATCATAGAAGGGCTGAAGCCTAACATACAATGGATGATCAGTTTTCAAAATATATCTAATATTTGCATCTTTACATTATGAATTTGGCATTTATTAGAGTTCCAGAGCAACCATGACATTAAAACAAGTATACAGCAGTGTAATTTAATCATCATGCATTGAATAATATTCCCGTTAGACAGCAAAAATATCCTGATTTCTCTGCAGCATGGATATGTGGAACTGTTCAGTATTTTTCCTCATACATGCAGTTTAGATTGCCAGATTTGCTTTCTGTTAAAGATAATGGGAAACCTTTTGTTGGCTTTTGTGATCCCAGATGAGATCACACTGAAATTTGAATTACATTGGTACTGATCTACTCAAATAGTTGGGTTTGTTCTGCTCTCCTGCTCATCATTGTAAGAACAAAGCAAGACATTTCTAGACCAGTCTTCATTTTACAGAAAATCAAATCAGGGAGGAAGAAAAAAAAAAAAAAAGAAAAAAGAGAAAAGGTAACAAAATACTTTCCCAACTCAGAAGCAGTAGGTTTTTAGCACTTCATTGTCTCCTCCGCACTCCATATGATACCAATGTAGGCGAAGATTGAGCAAGAGCTATCTATAGAAAACAGTTTTAACTGTGAATTCTGCCGCTCCTCCATTCTGCAGCTTTCCATTAACAGGCTATATTTGTACAGTCTATTATACTGTAGGTCCCTGTTCTGTAAAGAAAAAAATAAAATAAATCTTGGAAGGGTGCAGGCAGCAAAACTTTGGGGCGGTGCCTACTGAGCTGTTTGCAGATCAGCTGGACGTAGTGTGAGTTATTTTCAGTGGGTCCTGTTCTCTCATTGCACATCTGGATATCACAGGAGAACTGAGTAGACTCTGCTGTCCATAAATGATCTTCCACAAAATGAGCAGCTCGGGGGCAGCAGAGGGTGGGAGGGAATGCTGCTCACAAACCTAGAAAATACTTAGCAACTTAAAAATGGATTGCAACTGCCAAACTAATCTGAACCAGAGCTGAGCTCCAAACATTAATTACTCATGTACTTTTAGAAGTTATGAAACATGTCTGTCTTTGACCTTGTGTCTAAATATGGAATTGCCCATAGAGAGAAGCTGCTTTGCATTTAATCATTCTTGCCTTTCACCTTGACAGTCAAAGTTGTTCTACCCCCACTGAGGGGAAGCCGTATGGCGCACAGTTAGAATCTGCTCTGGGTTAAGTTACTCCTATACATAACATTTTTTGCCCAGCTTTCAGCTTATCAACCATCATGTAAAGAGGAGGAAATGTCAGGTGCATTTTTTTTAAAAAACATTCAGTCATTTGGAAAACCAAAAATAAAAGGCATCATGCAAATTCAGTTAATGAAAAATCCGTGTTAAAATCAGGGGGTAGATAAGCCCAGATCTTTCATCCAAAACACTGCACTGAGATTGCTGAATCTTTAATAGGCAATCTCTGAGTACTGAGCCCTCCTCTCAAAAAGGTGGGTTGGAAAGAGCCCCAGGAGAAAGGCACCCAAATCCTGCCACCCAAAATCGGAGTGAACAGAAGAGCCATTAGTGACTCTACAAGGACTTAACTTTTTTCCACTCTCCAACAAATGCATTTTTTTCAGATACATTGAAAAAAAAAAAAACAGATATATAACTGAATGTAATGAGAAAGTACTAAATAATAAGGATTTATATAGTGAAAATACGAATTTTTGCCAGCCCCAGAATTATTAGAAGAATAGTTCTCAAAATCCAATAGTAAATATATCATTAAAGGGTTTCTAAAATGCAATTTAGCATTTTTATATAGCTTGATGGCTTTCAAGATGGATGCGATTTCTTCACTCCCAAGTATACTGCTATTCACACTTTTTTTTCCTCCCTCTCCCTTCTTTCCTTTCTGTACTCACTGCTAGCGCATTCTTGCCAAGGTTAGTGCTTGTGTGCTGGTCACAGCAGCACTTGTTACATTCAGACCTTTGCAGGAAGGAAGCACTTGCAGTTGGGCAAGCGGGACCCTTGTCTTGCAATCTATGCAGAGCAGGAGGTAAAGCTGGAGTCCAATTTAAAATAACAGCAGCAGCAGTAGTCACCCTGAAACCCACCATTAAACGTGGCTAAGGTGTGAGACATCACCTCTCCTTTTAGTACGTGCGCTGCAGGCCGTAGTCATCAAGGCGGTCAAGATTTAGCCGTAGCCAGAACCGCAGATGAAACGTTGAATGGATTTCCTTTCACATTGCATTCTGTGGTTGTGAAACGTTGTTGTTTTCCTACCCGCTTTAGATGGAGAAACTCCTATTGTGCTTCAGCCGACGAATGTGACTGAAAAAACGCAGCTCATCGGGGACAGCCGCCGGAGCTACAGCACGGACTCCTAGAGAGGGGCAGGCGGGAACGGCTGGCGCTTCCCGGCGAGCGCCGCAGGGAGCTAAGAGACACGGAGAGCTCCGCAGCCTGTGTTTGTGTTTGCGTTTTAGACTAAGCAGGGAAACCTGAAGTTAATTTCCTGTCAAGGCTGAGCCTGTTTTACGTAGGTTCATATCTATATTCTGCAAGGAAATACCTAGAGTCGGTGCGGTGCTGTATGGAGCAGCTCCCTGGTCTCTCGCTGCTCTGCACATGCTGTCGCTCTGATGATATTCCCTTCACTATGATCCCTCCTCTCCTTGCCCCCCTCGCACGCCTGGCTCCATCCCGCCCTGCCCAGGAGCCTCCTTGTTTGCAGCAGTTTCACTGGATATGAAATGCCCTTAGAAGGGAGCCATGGAGGTGCTTTTTAGCAGACCTCAAAGGAGATGTCGGGAGCAACGTGCTGCAAACTGGTCCCCGGCCAACGAGATCCTGCCGACTGGCAGGTTCGGCCGCGGCCCGGCCTGCCTGCCCGGGCGCCCGGCTGGCACCATGTGGGAGCCCCGCCGGCACCGGGATGGGAGCCCGGCCGGCACCGGGATGGGAGCCCCGCTGGCTCTGGGGTGGGAGCATCACTGACCTCGGGATGGGAGCCCCGTTGGCACCGGGATAGGAGCCTCGATGGCACCAGGATGGGAGCATCGCTGACCTTGGGATGGGAGTCCCGCCGGCACTGGGATGGGAGCCCCAGTGCTCAGGCTGCGCCGGGACAGCCAGCGCTTGGCAGGGAAGGACACAGCGGGAAGAGCGAGCGGCCTCTTCAGAGGCCTCTTCCTAGGTGCAGGCCCAGGTCTTCCCCTCTCTCCCAGGCACCATCTTTAAAAAATAGCCATGGCTGAGATAAATAGTATATCCTTGAATACACAGAATGCTCAGGTTTGAGCAAAAATGCGGTGGTTGCTTGTGTCCTTAAAACTAAACCGGTGTATCTCCAGGCTCATCAGTGGAATTGCACATGGATACAGCTAAAGCAGGCAGAAAGAAGTTAGGCCCTTAATTTGCAAGAGCTAAAGGAGTACTTCTGAGATCCTAAACTTACCCCTTTACTGGTGTGACATAGCAGAGACAGCTGAAGTTCTCTTTATTGATTATGGTACATCAATCAGTCAGCTCTGTCCATTTGCTATTTTTGTTCCTCTAATCACAGTGCTGCAGTCCAAAGGGGGATGTAATGTACCACTGAATTATATACACCAGCGAGTATATAGTTAGTCAAAAGTGTAATTCTTTGCTTTAAAACTGTATTCTGTGATTGTGAAACATTATTGTCTTCCTCCTGTTCTCACCTTTCACATCAAATGTCACTCAGTGGCAGCTAAATATATGAGAAATCGGTGTTTTATAGCACTATAACTCCAAAGCTAAGAAACACGGCTTTTAACCTTTGTGTTACCACCACAACATGGAGTAAAGAGAGTATGTGGTAAATAATACATGACACAGGAGAAGGGATGTCTTAGGTTTCACTGTTGAGTAGAGAGATTTGCTGTGAAAGTGTGCAAAGGCTACCGAGTGACTATTCCCAGCAGAGGCATCCAAAGATTACTGAAATCAGGGAAATGATTTCCATTTCCTATATCCTGTGGTTATTACTCACTTTTTCTAAATAAGAGATTTTTCTCAGGAAAGACTTAGGATTTGATCTTGCAGCATGATGCAAATACAGACAAGCTGCAGCATGTTTGCAAAGCTTTTCACTGAAATGAGGATCTTTACACATAAACCACAATATATTTATCTCAGTTAGCCAGAAACCTCAACAACTGAACCAGTGACCTCTGAATAGGATCTTTGGTGTATGCAACTTAAAAATCTGGGTGTCTGGACCCATGGTTTTGTTCCAAAAGGATAACTTAGTTTTCAGAGCACCAGAATATTTGCAGCTCTCACGGCAGTCAGGATCAGCTATTCTGAGGACACATGGAAAAACAATGAGTAAGGATTTAGGACTTAGCTCTTCAATGTGATTTTACTCCTTCCTTTGCTTTTCAGAAAAGTTCCTAAAATGAACATAGCTATGCTTACGTGTGTCTGTGTAAAGTTCAGTTGCACTCCCATTAGTCTTGTCAGAGAGTATGCTTCCTCACATTTTTATTCTGTTCTGCTACATTTATTTATAAGTAAAGCACGATATATTCAAATTTACCATTGCTGTCAAACAATAAACTGTCCGACTAATAAAGGCTGTATGTATGAACTGTGACATGCCCTTCACTTTTCTCCATGATGAGCAACATTACTCTAGTAACAGCTAGAAAAAGTGTTGAAACCACTGTCCAGAATTGCATCTTTGCCCCCTGAGAAGCGGTAAGTGACGGCTCAGCATTTCCCAGAAGAAGAGCTGGGTCTTGGATTGCAGCACATGAGCCCATGTAGAAAAACTGGCCAGAGCCAGAGCCGCACGCTGCCAGTGCGTCCTGGCATGCCCGTGCGTGTAAGAAACTTTAGCACTGTGATTGCAGAGACTCGGCACGAGAGTTTAGTGACCCGGGTTCCTGTGCGGGGTGATTTTCTGCAGCAAAGGACCAGCACGGCGAGTGAAATCCCGAGGCTTCTGTGGCCAACGGCAGAGCTGCTGGGAGCTTTGCTGAGGTTGGGATCTCGTTCAGGGATTTTGTATCTGTCCAAGAGCCAGCGCGAAGTGCCAGAACTTCTGGTCTGATATCCAGCAGGAATATTTCCCACTCCTGTGGTCTTCAGTCTCTGTCACCACCAAAGACCATTTGTAAAATGCATAAGGGACAATTGTTTTGGCAGGGCATGTTCTCTAAGATCTGTCCTTTTAAGTCTTTGATATTAACTCATACCCCAGGTTACTCAAAATGGAAAATGGAATAAAAATCTCAGATTTAGGATTACCATCAGTATAACCAGTTGTTTAAGTAACTGTACTTTTCTCTCCAGTAAGCAACTATGCCTAATCTAACACACATCAAATGACTGCTTGTCATTTAGTTCCATTGCTTACCTCCCATAAGAATGAAAACCTAAAGTATTAAACACAAAAGACAAGCATGCAAAACTGAACACAGGTAGAATTACTGATTTCTGTCCTACAATTTTCTACAGAAATGAAAATGTGCATTGTGCTGATAGCAAGTAGAGAGAAAGAGCCCAGGTGCAAATCAGCCTTTGCCTTCTCTCCATACATCACTGGAACTGCATGATGGGCTGCATCCCTGCATCCCGCAGCTCCTTCCGCCTTGGGAGGGCACCAAGTGATACCCGGGGCAGCAGGGACATGCAGCCAAGCGCCAAGTCCACCATAACAGGGTCAGCTCTCAACTAGAGCAAGAAATAGGAACAGCAGAAACTGAAACTTGCTGCTCCTAGTGCCCTGCGTTTGTATTTCAGAGGGGGCCTGAGACTGGAAAAGAGGCGGCCTGCAGATCCCCACGCAGGTGCCGCCGGCCCAAGGATGTGCAAAGTGCTGATCCAGGACAACCCGGGTGGATCTGCGCAGGAGCCAGTGCCCACGTGTGCGGCGTTCTCGGAAAGGCGCTTGGCAAAGAGGCGCCGCTTCCCGCTGCTGGGAGTTAACACATGCCGACTGTCACCTGGCTTGGCATGGGGATGTGCTCCTACCGCGGCGCTGTGCAAACGCAGAGCTGCTTCCCGATTCTGGGAGAATACTGTCTAGACACTTGGGGGAAAGGAGGGGAGGCTCTGCAATAAAGAAAAACCTGCAGAGTTTCGACATGCCAATTAAGGGAGGGGAGACAAAGGGATCTCGGAGGTGCCCTCGTGCACCGACTTGCTCCGTGCGGTTTGCGGTGACCTGCGATAAGAACACTTTGCCTCTTGCTGTGCTTTAGACCCTGTTGGTTCTGGCTTTCTCGCAGCCGGCTCCGTGTCCTCTGCTGGCAGGAGCACAAGGCCAACCACCGGCCCGCGATTGCTTCAGGTGCTCAGCTCCTAACGAGGGTAACCTTGTAAGGTAGCGCATATCTGCCTCTGTTTAAACGAAATCCTATTGAAAAGTGTCTTTCTGGGGGGAAAAAGGAAGGTACCTTCCTGGAGGGCAAAACCGTGTGATTTACACAGTGGGACATAAAACAGCGATGTTATTAAGCAGTGTTGTAACGAACCAAAACCACGAAACAGTGGATCAACATCCCAGGAGAGGGGGAAGCAAAGGCGACAAAAAAAAACGCGTCTCCTTCGAGCCGGAATCGAACCAGCGACCTAAGGATTCCCGCGGGCGGCGGCGCCTCTACAGTCCTCCGCTCTACCAGCTGAGCTATCGAAGGGACCTGCCCGCCGCCCCGCCGCCGCCGCACAACAGGGCGGCCTCGCCGCGCGCATGCGCAGCGCGCGCCAGCGGACGGAGGCGGGTTCAGGGAGCAAGGAGAGAGAGCAGCGTTTGTGCGGGGCCAGTGGCGCAATGGATAACGCGTCTGACTACGGATCAGAAGATTGTAGGTTCGACTCCTGCCTGGCTCGCTCACTTTTTTTTGCCGCTCTAGTCACTTCGCACGCACACGCGAATTCTGGAACTGCTCAGGTCTCCGTCTCCAATAAATGAACGCCGTTAATGCGCCAAAAAAAAAAAAAAAAGTGAAAAAATGTCTTCCTCCGTTGGCACAGGAGGGGTGAACGCCTCTGGCTTTGGGCACTGTGGTCTCTCTTCGGAGTTTCAGGCAAAAGAGCAACACGGCATCTTAAACCAGCGCGCAGAAGGAAGACCCAAGTCTTTAGGAGGGACTGCGAGAGCCTGGGTGCTGCCCGCGGCAGGAGTGCGTCTCGCTGCAAAAAAAAAAGACAAAAAGACCCAAAGCAAGTAAAAATGCGCCGAGCCAGGCAGGAGTCGAACCTACAATCTTCTGATCCGTAGTCAGACGCGTTATCCATTGCGCCACTGGCCCCTGCCGCGCACGCTGCCCGAGCCGCCCCGCCCTGACGGAGCCTCCCGCGCAGG
>VZSV01000016.1:19070-55412 GCA_013398735.1 Nothocercus julius
GCGGGAATCCTTAGGTCGCTGGTTCGATTCCGGCTCGAAGGAGACGGCAATGTGTTTTTGTCCCTTGCGCATAGGGATAGTACCACTTTTTTCCCCCTCTAAAACTCAAGTTATTGGCAGCTTCTCGGCTGCTCTGTGCCCGGCGAGGCTGTCGCTGCTCTGCCCCTTAGCAAAAGCGCCCGGCTTGCCCCAGAACACACCGCGACGCTCCGCAGCCCCCGCGCTGGCCGGCCGGCCTGCCGGAAAGAGGCCTCCTCGCCAGCGGGCAGTGACAGGCAGCCGGCACGGCCCCGTGCGACCGCAGCGCTAAATATAGCCAAGCGTCTCCTTTCCACTGGAGTTGATTTATAGCGCTGACCTGGCGCGGTGCCCGCGCGTGCTGCGAGAGGAGAAACCGGCCCCGGGGTTTCCTCAGGGTTTCAACCCTTGAAAAGCCATGGGGAAGATTGTGGGAGCAGTAAAAGCAGAGGGAAAATAAGCAGAAAGGCTTTTTAAGGGGCATAGAAGTGCCTCTGGCTGAGCTGCCATACAGTCGCATGGCTGGTGAGCCGCTGCGCAACAGGGCCAGAGGCTTCCGTCCTGCTTTTCCACCCTGCGCGCTCTCTGCTCCTGCCGTGCTGGAACCACGCTCCGTGTTAGGAAGTGCCTCAGAGGAGGGCCAGGCCTGGAAAGCCTGCCCAGCCGCAACCACGGCTGTCCCAGCTGGCAGGAAAGGCGCCCAGTTCCTTGGGCCTCCTCACTTGTGTCCAGTGGGTCGCAGCACCACTTCCCTCCAGGCCTACCGCACCGATTTTTGCTTGGCTAAGAGTTACCTGTTCATATATCAATTTCTGTACTCCTACTTTTTGAAGAAATTCATGCCCACTCCATTCCTTTTCATTCATTCGTTCACTATTTTTTTTTTTCAATTCTACAGGATAGTTCACAACATAAAAGTTCACCCAGTGTCTCTTCTGTACTTTCCTTCTCTATCTTGCAAGCTGACTTCTTGACCAGTTTGAGATGAAACTTCTTTTTCCTCTCCTACCCAGAAAGTATTGAGTAATGTGCCATTACTAAAACTAATGCATTTTACCTTTAGTGAAATGGAGGAAAGAGGAAAATAAAAAACGACAAAGTACAAAAGAAAAAGATCGGGGGGGAATATAGAAATGTAGGCATTGATCTCAGGACCCACTATGTGCTAAACAGCTATTCTAGCTCTTAAGCTATTTCCCTATTACATAAATGTTGCAGTTTGGTCCAGCTTCCCTCTCGTCCGGAACATACATATTTTAATACACTAAGTGCTTTCTACTACAATAGCAGTGTCTAGAATGCCTGTGTAGCAGTGTAGCTATATATATAACATGTAAAGGCTTTATGATTCATCTGGGAGAAGCTATTAGGGACTTGTAAATGCTTAATTATTTCTTTATCTGGTCTCCAGCGAGAGCCAAAAAAGAGCTCTACGCATTTATCCTATTTAATCATTTGTACCTGATTTGTCACTAAATATCAGCAGGATGCTCTAGCATATAAAAACCCATTCACAAGATACTCTTGATACAGTGAGAGCAAGGTGGGCATGGTGAGGGTATCCTGTCAGGTACCCGAGGGGACACCTGCTCCGACAAAAAGGAAATCCTCAGCTCCAGCATTGTAAGGAAAGGTTGTTTACTTTTTCAGAATCCTCTTTGGAACATGCACCAAGTACCCAATTTCCTAACCTGCTGCATGCGCAAGCAGTTTAACTCCTAGCCTCGCTGTGCCCACCAGCGCTGGGAAGGGAGTCTGTTTCGGTGCCTGAGGGACCAGCTCCATCGCCAGGGGCGTGCAGCAGCCAGGAGGGACCAGCAGCAGGACGGGGCCACCCACCCCAGTCTCCCCTGGGAGCAGGGACTAGCGTTGCTCCCCCAGGCTACAGGGTGCAGAGGGGGCTGCAGCAGGGCCAATGCCGGGGAAGTAACTAAACGGGTAAAGTCCCATTAAATGTGTAAGAGGGCAGGGGCATGCACATTGCTGGTGTTGCAGCCCTTTTTTTCCCCCCCTGCCTTTGTGGGCAAAAGGTATATTGCACCGAGCCAGGCAGGAGTCGAACCTACAATCTTCTGATCCGTAGTCAGACGCGTTATCCATTGCGCCACTGGCCCCCAGCTGCCTGGTGTGCATGAGTGGTGTTGGGCTGTGCCACCAGGACAACCGTCCAACACCGTCACCACCACCACACCACCCTACCCTCACAGCCACCACAACCACCACCACCACCACCATCACAACCACCACTACCTCCACCCTCACGATCACCATCACCACATCCACCACCACCACCACCTCCACCTCCTTGGAGGCCCCACGGAGGGAGCTCCCCACGCGATGGGCAGGGATGGAGGTGTGCAGTGCGCTGCACCCCAGCCATGCTCCCAGCCCCGTCTTTTGCTGGCTGTTTGTTCTTGGGGGAAAAATAAATAAATAAATAAGCAACACTAAATTCTCTAGCAGAAGGTGGCAGCTGTGCAGCAAAATCTCTGCTTTCCCCATGGGTCCCGCCTCACTCCCTATCTGATGTTGCTGCACCGTGAGAAAGAGCTCTGCAACCACGGGCTGGGAACAAGTCACGTCCTATCACCTGCCGCAATCCCTGTGCCGAAAGAAAAAAATCCGCAATACCATGCAATCTGCAAATGTTGGGAGCTGTGTCATGCTGTTTCGCTCCCAAACTCGGCGCCTGCACCCCCTCGAGCAGGATCCCCTGCACACCAGCTCCCTCTCTCCAGCAGAGCCTTTCTGCTCTGGCGGCATTCGGGGGGAATTTCTCCGGCTGCGAGAAGGGCGGTGGGATCTGCCGGCGCTTCCACAGCGCTGCAGCAGAAAAGCCCCGCAGACACCACGCCACGCGTGGTCAGACCTCCGCAGGAGGCCCGCCGAGAGGCAGGCAGAGGCCTGCAGAGCTGAGGCGGGCAGGGGAGGCAAGGCTGCGCGCCGCTGATCCGTGCCGCGGATAAGGCTGTCTCCGAGACACCAAGATGGTATCGGCTCCTTGTCATTTAGTATAACGCAGACTCCGCTGTGGTATTGATACCTCCCCCGTTGTAACACGCTAGGTGATCGCGCGCACGTTAGTTCCTGTCCGAGCTCTGCGCTTCCCTCGGTGCATACCCCTTATGTTCTTTCGACAGCTTAGCGGGGTAATTCTCTTTTTGGCTGTCAAGATGGACTTTGCCTTTGAATCCGTACAAAGCACCACTTTGGAGAAGAACCTCCAGAAGGAGAAAGGAGATCGGCGCTGCAGTAGCTGTGATCTTGCTCTTGGTATGCTTGATACAGGCAACAACAGCTCTCGTTCTCCATATTCCTTGCCAGACAGGTCCGAAGTAGGTGTTGCTTTTCCATGGCGAGACAGGGAACACCTCACGGGTAACGACATTCGGGATTCACTCTCACAACCTTTGGGCGACACTTGCTGCCTTTGCCTCCGAGCCCTTTGCGGCACAGCCGCACGCGTGGGCCCGCTGCTCATAGCAGCCTGCGAGCCAGCAAGCTGCCGGGCTCGTTCCTGTGGCAGCCTTGGATTGCTTTTGGGCTGCTGGCTTCACGCGTGTCACTTCAGGCTCTCATAAACAGCTCTGCACTGAAGAGCCCGGCTCCTGAAAAGCAAACTGTGCCCGAGTGTTGGCTGTGGCACGAGGGCTGCTGGTTTGCAAGAGCCTGATATCTAGTGTAATGTTACTAAGTGAACAAAGCAAGCTTGGACACTAGGGAACACGGGGAAAAATGAATGGCTCTTTTTCCTGTTCCTTAGGAGAAGGAAAGGATTCGTGTCATTCCCTGCCAGGGGAAATGAGGAGCTGTTGGAGAGAGACGTTAATCCCCACAAGCCTACCCGAGCACGCACTGCTGCCATACCTTCCCAGCAGCGGTGGGTTTGCCCAACCACTGTGCACTGCAGTAGGCAGGGAGCCCTCAGCATTGCACTTCTGGGCTTTTCCACTGTGTCACATTTGAGGTTAAATGAAGCAAGACCAATCCCTTAGAAAAAAATAAAGTTGATTTAGTTTCAGCTTTCACAAGCAAATATATCTTAATTTGTTATTGCTGCTTCCCTCAGAACAGTGTGACACCTTGATCTTCTTGGTCCCTCTTTCTTTTGTTATTTCTTTGGACCATTCATCTGGCAGAGGGAAGACCAACATGCTCAAGCCCTCAAAAGCGTTCCCACCTCAAAACAGCTCTCTGACCCCTTTCTCTCCAAAATATAAACCCGTCCATTTTCCCCCAGCCAAGCAACCAAAATGGACACATTGCAAAGCTGGGAAAGCAGCTAACACCCCTTAACGGAGGTCCAGAACAAGTGATTCATTGCCGCAGCTTCTCCCAGCCATGCCCAAACACCACCGGGGACTGTGGCTCTCCCCGCTGATCTCCTGCACGTGGTGGTGCCACTCAGCACCTCCTCTCCTCTGAGGACACGGGGCAGCTAGACAAGAACCGCATTGCCCGGGCCACCATGAGGGAGCATCTAAGTCAGCCCACTCCTCACAGCGGGAGGTCCTCTCCTTCCAGGGTCGTGTAAGCAGATGGGGTGAGAGATTTGGCCTGGACTTACTCATGAGGCCTCCTGCAACTCCATCAGCTCGTCTTCTGGGCGCTGGTGATACCAAGTTCTGGGTAATGAAAGCACTCTGAAGGCCAAGGTTGAAAAGAGGGTGAGCGCGCTGAACAGTGTGTTGCTCTAAGTGAGGAGGTCTTCCCCCTCCTCCTTCCTGCTCTTGGCAGGTACTACAAGATGGGCAGTGAAGACTAGCCCAGATTGCTCCTTCTTTGCCTCAGGCCCTGAGGGGAGCTTTTCCTTCATAAGCAGAGACTTGCAAATAGCTCCTGTTTTGCAGAAGTTTTCAGTTTGTTTTCCCTGGAGTAAGCAGGAAAAAAATGCAAAGTGAATGAATGGAGGTGAGCATGCCCAAATGACTGGCGGGCGTATAGTAACAGGAAAAATGTAATTATACACAGAAATTTGCTGAGGTTTGGGTAGCATCTTTTTCCATTTGGGCAGCTGGGACTTGCACCTACTATTGTAATCAGACTTGTTATCCATCGCATGTCTGGGCCAGGCAGTATAACAGGGTGCCACATATTTGCACAGATATACCCGCTATGTCACCCCTACTGCAATGATGAGAGTAAGAATGATGATTTAGAAAGCTAATTTCTCAATTTTCCCTGTACCTCTAAGAGAAGAGCCAGCTGAGCCAGAAGAGCCAGCCCGGGAAGCTGGGCCCCGGCAGCAGGGAGCCTGGGCAGGCCTGAGCCAGGAATCAGGATCCAGGACAGAAACCATCCTCATGCTCAGAGGAAACTGGAATTGAAAATCAGGCAAATGACCAGGGGTGAAAATAGGTAGGAAGAGCTAAAAATGGGAAGGCATGAGAGGTTGGAATGTGCAGCTAAGGGTCGGAAAGCTTGTGCTGCACAGACTGTTCTTTGATGTCCACTTTTGCCTTCCCTTGGTAGCTTACCTGGGTGTGAGACAAACTGCAGATTTACAGCCCCTATGAACTTTAGGTTGCTGGTTTAAATTCTGGCTCAAGGGAAGCTTATCTCTCTCTCTCTTTTTTTTTTTCCTTTTTCCTTGCTCAATACATGGACTTACATCAAACCATAAATCCTGGAACAGACTCCTCCAAAGCCCTACGCATCCAGGTCTGCCCCAATTCTTCATGCCACGCAGCCTTCCTGGTTGCTCCCTTTCTGTAGAAGACATTTCTTCCCTCCTGGCAATCGCCCGTTCACTGGCCCCTGCAGCTGAGGTAGGGCTTGCTCAGTAATGCTGTGGATATGGTGAAGAACAAGCTGGCACGTAGAGAACAAGCAAGGTGCCCCAAGCTCTGTGTGGAGATTTACCACATCCTTTGGCAAGGAACGAGCGATTAGTATCCAATTACACTGAAATCATACTTAATTCAAGACAGGTTAAGACAAAATGCAAATAAAAACACTTACTCACAGCTGCCAAAATAGATAAACTCATAAAAGAGGTAGGTGGAGAAATGAGAGAAAACCAAGCTTCATTTACTTCCTTTGAAGATTAAATCAGCCGGGCCGTTCTCTCATATCCAGGCATTTTGCCATAGGCTGTGCTGACACCGTGAGTAGCAGAGCCTCCCTTCCTCCACACCTGACACCTCAGGCCGTGTTGACCAAGAAGCATTTCCTTATGGGGGAACGCAGTGCATCTCATGTCTAATTTCCTTCTGAAGAACAATTTCTCCCCTTTCAGGGAGGTCCAGGGAGTTTATCAGGGAAGTTCCGCTATTCCCTCCCCATCCAGGAGACAAGCTGCCCCTTCCTCTTAAGAAAAATAAGAATGATTTTTTTCCTTTAGCATTACCTGGCCAACTAATGATACCTTGACTTAAATGCTGAGCAACAGAGTGATCATGGGAAAGGCACTAGCTTGATACCTGAATGCTCCTCTTTTTGTTTTTGTGCATGTGGACTTGGCCAGGGGCCTTGACCCCACTGTCTGTCACACGCTCACACGCTAAATGGACATGCATCCAGTAGAGACAGTCCTGTTGTCCCTCATCCATTTTCCAGCACTACAACTTTCACCCCCTCCCCTACCTTTGTCCATCCAGGTGCTCTAGTTCAGATCCTTTCCCTGGTTTCCAGGAGGCCAAATACCCTTGACGTTGAACAAAAATCATGGTGCAAATTAGCCGAGGGCATTTTCAGGAGCCAGGAGGCCAGGAACAGCACCTTGTTTGGAAACGTGTTCTCGCTCTTCACCTGGCCCTATTTGCATACTTTATTTCTTAATTTCCAGGCTGATATAGCTGATGACCAGCTCAAAGAACATTTCACACTGAAACATGTTAATAAGTAGCTAGTTGGAGGACAGGAAGGTTGTCACCTTAAAGGGAAGGAACTGATAACTGGGTAACACTTGATGAAGAGTCATCATGCTTCCCTGGAAGTGAACTAAGGCTGACTTCCATTCCTCATAGTGAACAGCCCGTCTGAATATATTTCAGATTAAAGTCTGCTAGGAGCTCAAGAAGCTGCCTATGAGACTCTGCCTATCAGGAGCACCCTCATGAATGCAACCGGAGATATGTCACGCAGCGACAACTGTTAAGGAAGCCACGTGGCCTCTCGGGGTAATCCCCTGCGAACCAGCTGGTGACGGGTGAGAGATCTGGCTGGCTTAGGCAGAGGGCAAGGGTTGGAGCTGTTTAATGCCTTTAAATATTCCACAAATATATATTTTTCATGTCATTAATAAATGTTTTAATTTGTACCTTCCCTTTATCTGGCCTGAACTAAGTGGGATTTCAAGGTTAGTGGCTGCTAACAGGCATTGTTCATTGAAGGCTGTGGGCACCGTGTGATGGCCACCTTGCTCGTACACGGGCTCTTGGCACGTTCTCCAGAGAGTGTTCCAAGGATATCCATGTTTGCCCCATTTTATCTGCAGGAGCAAGGTGTTTAGTGAGTAACTAGACATCAGGAATGATGGAGGTATCCTGTGCTGACAGAGCTAACTGGGAAAATACTGTTTGTCATGGAATAAGAGATTGGCCCCCAGGCTCCTGAGGGTCCTCAAGGTGTCCATCAGGGAGATTATATGAAAAGCCTGGTGGTGACCGAGCGCCTTCCTCCCCACTCCAAAGCCCCTTTCACTTGAGCTGGAATTGAGCCATTGACCAAGCCACTGAGCCACTGAAAACATCCACGTTTTTTCCTCTTACAAGCTGAGCAGTCAAAGGAAGAGACAGGACATCTTCCCAAGAGTAACTGTCCTGGTTCTTGCAGCAGCCCAGGTCCAGGGAGGGCAAGTGCAGACACACTGCACTGGGGAGTGAGGAACGGAGGTCAAAAGGCATCCTGAGAATGGAGCTCTGCCCAGTGAGGTTGCTGCAAGGCTGTCGCCTCTCTGGGAAGCACTTCATTTTAGCGATTACGGACAGAAGCAGCACCAAGACCACACTGTAGGTCACTGGAGGAGATGCAATGAGTAGTCGGCTCACGCATAAATCAAATCTCCCTGCTAATACTTGCATCACATGGTCTTTGTGATTGTGTGAAACAGCAGAAATGCACAATGTGCTGCTCCAGCCGGTCACCTTCCAAGGTTTTCCTCACCTGAGAGCCTCCACACACGTCCAAAGGGACACAGCCACCTTGCCAACGGCTGAAGCCGAGACCAGGGAAATCCAACCCCACTGCATTAGAAAAGCAGAGACACAAGTGACAGGAGGAGGCAAAACCAGCAAGAAGCAGCTCTATCAAAGGACAGAATTTGCACCACTGCTTCCCTCTCACAGACCACACGTCCTTGGCCACAGCACCACCACCATCATCACCAAACAGGCCAGTTCACCTTGCCCACCACCACAGACCCTTCCTCAGTGTTACGAGCGCTTGGGAAATCACAGGGAACATGGCAGGACCAGGGAACGGCAGGACCAGTATCCTTGTGCACAGTGAATGCATAGTTGGGAAAAAAACACTTTTTTTCTGGTCTGTGTTTCACTAGCAGTGCAGCTCTAAATGTTGTGATAACAAAACTACACAGACTGATTCTCTCGCTATTGAGAGAATCTCTCACTATTGCTCTGATTAGGTCCTGTGCTCTGTTTTGCCATCACAGCCCCGCCATGTTTCTGTCTCCCTTATCCGAGGGGCGACAGGGGACACAGAGGCAGCACAGCGTTTTCCTGCCTTTACTGCGGTGGTGGGACGAGGGAGATCGGCTTTGTCAGAGCAGGGTCCTTCCTGCTTGCACTGTGCCACAGCTGAGCTACGGACAGCCATGGTCACCAGGAGCCACTGCCCGGGCTGGGACAGGTTGTGCTTGCCTGGATAAGAGGGGTGGACACAATCTGGGGGAGGAAGAAAGCCCCAAACTCTGAGGATCTTCTCCCCACATCAATGGTGACAGAGTTGTAATGGTTTGTTGCCATGACCTGTTCGTTCACACTGCCCGTCCCTGGCCGCATGGGTACGGGCCTTGACGGTGAGAGCACTGTATCCTCAAGCAGCACAATCTTAGTTTTCCATGCAAAACATGAATTTTACTGCAAAGCTCTCCCTTCGGTGGCAAGGGCAAAGCTTTTGAAGAGGCACCAGCAATCTAATTTGCTCCATGGCCACAAGACTTAGTGTCTGCCCTTTCTTTTATTTGCATTCCCTGAGCTCAGCCAGAACCAAAAATGTTGACTCCCCAAGAACAACTGCGTGTGGTAGGGGAGGGGGGCAACGCTCTGCATGCGGACACGAGCCTGCATGGTTGGGATGATTCGTGAAGTGATAATTCAGAAGGACGTTAATCTAATATACCCCTGTTGATACAATGGGTGCAATGTCACAGCGGACGGCACCGCTGATCATGGCTTTGCAAGGTGGTTGTTCAGTTCCTGCCTGGCTTAAATGCATCTCTTCCCATCGTTGTTGTCCCTGCAAATGTCTCTACCCAGCACCTCATGCACTGCAGGGCTCGCACAGGGAGAGAAGGAAAAGCTTGGCCAGTGTCTGTCTGAAAGGGAAACTTGCTCTTCTAAAATAAAAAAATGCATCAGTGCTCAGAAATGAATAGCCATGCTGATTTTGTTATACATTCAAAGAGTATTTTGCTAAATACTCAGAGTATTTTCAGAGCATTGGAAAACATGTAACAAAGAAGAAAGAAGTTCGAAATACAGCAGGAAAAAAGTTAAGAGATGGAAGGTATCACCCTTACCACCACTTAGCACTACATGCTGAGCTGGCCTCTACCAGGTCTCCTAATTCCTTGCTGTGTGAAGGCTTCCCTGCCACCACACTTTATATTTTTGTTTAACTGGGACAGCACAATGCTCAATCCTTGATCTTCCAGCACTAAATCTCTACTCCGTCCTGGAGGAATGACCTCAAGACAAGGAGGAGTGACAATATACACTTGACCTGTCCAGCAGCCTTGGACAGAGTCTCAGCAGGTCTCTGACATGGTGCAAAGCCATGCGCTGAGCATGACCTTAAAGCGCAGGCTTTATGTGGCTCTGAACCACTGACTGAAGCATTGTCCTGGACAGAAAAATACCCGCACTCCCCCGCTCCGCCAGCTGGGCTCGCAGGCAACATACGGAAATAGCATCAAGAGTGGCCGATGTTGA
Source organism: Nothocercus julius (assembly GCA_013398735.1). Taxonomy (NCBI): domain Eukaryota; kingdom Metazoa; phylum Chordata; class Aves; order Tinamiformes; family Tinamidae; genus Nothocercus; species Nothocercus julius. The sequence goes on from VZSV01000016.1 coordinate 29,204, forward strand.
TCTGACCAAGGCCATGCAGAAAAGTGACACTGGGGTAGGGCTGTATCTCTGCGAAGTGATGAGCTGACACCAGCTGGGGAGCCTGAGTGGGATTCGTGCTGCAAAACAATCACCCCTACAGAGCGTCTTGCTCGTTTCATAACAATAAAGCTGAGCATTCGGAGCAGGGAAGGTTTGAAGTAAAGCCCTATGAATCTTTAAGGGCAGAGCAGAAATGTGACCTGTTTCCTCACCAAAATTCCCACTGCTAAAACTCTCTGTGATCTACTTTTCCTAATCTCCAGCATACTTGAAAAGCCTCCCTACTGTTCCACCTCTTGCTGTCTGTTTCCAGCCCCACTGTCACAACATCAGCTCAGCCTCTTTTAACCCACCACCAAATATCAACTCCACAGAATATTCCCAGAATTCCCAAACATTCAAAAAATTCCCATTCCATACAATATTCCAAAGTTCAGTAAAATGCAAGAACAGCTCAGGGAGAAGCCAGTCCTTCCTTCTTCTCAGGTAACAGGGCAGATAGTCAGTGACAGTTCACAAGCTGCCCCCCAGTGCTGTGCTGCTTTAATAAGCAAAATTGAGGGAAAATGGTCAAGGCTGTGTTGTCAATCACTTTTACGCTTTGCATGTGAGGTTTAGGTCTCTTTCTAGCCGTAAGTTGATGAGGGACAAGCATATGCAAAAAGAGGATGTGGGTTTGGGCATCCTGAAAGCAAAACCTTGGGCTTGTGCAGTTGCATATGGCTCAGGGAGAAACCAAACCAGAAATGCCATGTGTGTTCATCCACAGCACTCTTCATTTCATCTCTGGCCAGGCTGTTGTAGGAATGGGGACATTTCTGAAATAACTGCTTGGGTCACTACTATAAGCATATACATGAAGTGCAAACACTGAGATGCTCGCGTTTGTGAGGTATAATCTTTCTTGTTTTCTTCTTTACGGTGCAGTCATCCCCAGTAGCCTGTCTTTTCCAGCTCACAGATTTTGAGACTACAGATAACTGCAGTAAAGGTGATAAATGCCTAGGCTTGGTCAGAGCTCAGCCTTCCTCTGCATCCCTAAGACAGATGTCCTGGCTGCCATTTCTAATCCTTATCTATAGCACAGTGAGAAAAAACAGGACTTTCTATAGGGAGGAAGCAGGTAGTTCCTGTGCCCTCTGTCTGCCCCTGCCCCAATCCCATCCTTCAGCATATTTCATGTGCTTCCAATGATTCACCCTTAGATATGCTTTAGGTTTGTCTCCGCTGGTTAGCTTTTATACATGCAAAAGCAAATTCCAGGCAGTGCCAGTACATCCTGTCCAGGTCCGTGTCTGCCTGGAGAAATGGTCGTTCGCATTGTTTAATGGGTCTCCAAACACTGACCACATACTTCCTAGCATTGACTGCAGGGTATGCAAACACTAATATGGAGGTGGAGTGTAAAAATGTCAGTCTCAAAAGGCTGTGTAAATTGACTTCTAAGGTTATTTCAGTATTTATCAAGGGATGTTCACTGATTGCGATAAAATCATGAAATGCAAAATGCTGTTTGCGATTTGCACCTGTATAAGCAACAGAGCTTCAACTTACATTTGCCTTGTTGCTTCATAAGTCCCTGCAAAGGTATTTCTGCGTGCGACGCGCCTGCCGTAGCAGGCGAGCGCCCTGCAGAAAGCCCCAGGCGAGGGCTCTAAGGGCACCCTTTTCCTTTTCTTTTGCCCTAATGGAAGGTTTTTTTTTTTTTTTTTTTTTTTTTTTTTTTTAATGGCTGACACCTGAGAGCTTTATAGCAATAGTTCAAGATAAGAGGTTGCAGAGGGGAATTCTCTGAATGCAAAACCCTGGAGTGCCACAGCAGCAATGAAACCAGACCCTAGGCATCACTCAACCTCTCCTTCCTCCTTCAAATCCCTCTCCTAAATCCAGTGCCTTGCAGACAGCCTTCTAGGCTCCCTGAGCCCTCATTCCACAGCCCTCAAGTTATTCTCCATTTCAAAAATAGAGGAGTTAAAATCTCTGCCTATAAAAACAAGCCTATCTAAAGGAACTAGCCGTACAGTTGGCTCAGCAAAAACATAACATTCCTGGGAAAGATATTCCAGCATAAAATAGAGTTAAAAGCTCCAGTAAGCTTCTCGGGGACAGCTGCGGTCCAGGGTTTCTGCGCAGGGAGCAGAGGCAGAGCCGGCCTCTCGCTGGCAGGTCACGCAGCCAGGACACGATCCCTTCGGAGGGCCCTTGGCTCACTGCGTGAAAGCGGCGCGGCAAGCGCGGTCCGAGTGCCCCGCACTGCACGCAGGTGTTTTTGCGCGCTGACGTTTCTAACCTGCAGCTTTGGCCAGAATCGCAGAGCTCTGCCCGCGCAGGCGCGAGGAAGCGCCAGGCGCGGTGCCGGAGGGAGGCCGGCCTCCTCCGCGTCCCGCTTCTGACACGGAAGGGCCAGCTGATGCGGAGCGAAGAGGGCAGGGACGAGGCATTCACACTCCTCTAGGCACTGAACGCGGCTCTGACCCAGCCGGCCACAGAGGGGAGGGAAAGAAGGGAAATATCTGCCCGCTGCTGCCAAGAAGGTTTCCCGCCCTCCGCTGCCAGGAGGCCCAGCTGTCGGCGGCTCAGCTGCCCTGCAGCCGTCCCCGTGCCGCTTGGCAGGGCCGGGCCGCGGCAGGGAGCGGCACCGAGGCCGTGATTCCCAACCAGCCCGGCCCAACCACGACAAACTTCCTTAGGAAAGCAGGACTTTGGGGGAAACAAAAATGCGTATGTCTTTATGCGGCTCCTGATAAATGTGTAGGGGTGAAATTCTGGCTCAGTGGGCTGCCAAACACTTTAAAAAAAGCATGCAGTACATTGCAAATCAAAAATAGGAACACACTGAATTTAATGTGATTCCTTGCCATTGCATGCATTCATTTTCCTGTGGAAATCAATGAAAACCTTTGCCTTTTGCATTCCCCTGAAGTGCAGAGTTTCCAGCCTGGTGTTGCACACGCGCAAAGGGCCCAGCTTTGGAAATGGGGTCTCTCCCTCCCCATCAGCAGGCACAGGTGAGTCACCCCAGCAGCCACTGCAGAGCACGATTCATATGCAAGCACTTTGTAGTCAGCAATTAGCAAAAATGTGAAAGCTTTCTACAAGACACTTAACAGAGAAAATACCACAGCTATTGATTAAAACAGAAGATAACATACTGACTGCAGGCAGTACAGTATAGGAGCAAAGTGGTTTTATACAGTACATGTGGGGGCTTTGGCTTGAGTCTGAGGGTGAGATATTTATTGCTTGTACAGTTGTGTGATAAATTATTGGCAAGTAGAAGCACAGATGGCTTTCCCTTAAGATCAGGCATCACATGCCACAAATTATCTGGGAAATTGTCATTTTAAAAATAACTCCAGAACAAGTGCCAAGCTGAGAGGCATATCAGTGTCTAATAAACAGATATAAACACAGCGGCGCCCAAGACTAAAGTGTATTTGGATTAAACTATGGCTAGGAAGAGCGTGTACAATTAGTACCTATTCTCTAGTAGTACAAATTAAAGCTTTTCATACTGTGTTTCTTCTGTCTCCCTCTAATCAGGAAATTCATATCATGGTTTTTGGGGTGCATATTGGAGCCGGACTGAATAGTCATGCGAGATCCTTGCTTTACAGCGCCAAAAAGAAATATCCCACCAGAAGAAAGGTAGGTGCAGGGGCAGACCAGCACCGTTTCAGATGGTTTCCGAGGTGCTCACAAGCACGAGCTCTGAGCCCGGGAGCTGCCGCCGCTGCCACTGCCTCCTCCGGGAGAGGCACGTGCTTCACGCCTGGGCTGCTCCCGCCCCTGGCGTGCTAAAACCCCGCACCGAAACCCCGGCATCCGCGCCCAACGGCGGGTCTGCTCGGCGGGAGCCAACAGATGGGGGCAGCAGGGCCCCGGCAGCATTTTCCGCCTCCCGCCCCGCGGCTTCCGCCGGCGGGTGAAGATAAGCGGGGAGCCGAGGGCGCTCGCTTATCGCCCGCGCGCTTCGAGGGGGGCCGGCGCTGTCGCTGAGCGGAGCCAGGGCCGGCCGCTGGAATGCGCCTCCCAGGGCCCTGCCGCCCGTCACCTGTCCGAGTCCGTCCGCGCCTCGCTCGCTTATATGGGCACGGCAGAGCGGCACCGCGTGACGTCGGGGCGCTAAAAACAGCCCCGGCCGCTGGCGGCCCCTTGCCCGAGCGATGTCCCCCGGCGAGCGCAGCGCGCGGAGCGGCTGAGCGCGCCCCGCAGCCTTGGATCTATTTCAAGGGAAATTAGCCCGGGAAGGCACCGGCAGCGCCGCGGTCCTGAGCGTATGCCCCTGGAGAAGCTAGGCATGAGCACCTCCCTGGGCTACAAGTCCTTTTCCAAAGAGCAGCAAACCATGGATAACTTGGAGAAGCAGCTGATTTGCCCTATCTGCTTGGAGATGTTCACAAAGCCCGTGGTCATCCTGCCCTGCCAGCACAACCTGTGCAGAAAATGTGCCAGCGACATTTTTCAGGTAGGTTTATTCCAGCAAAAGCTACTCCTGTAGGTACCAGCAGCCCTTGTTTAAAGGGGTGGAAAGGCACAATTTCCCCTGTGCTTGATTCGATTCTGTTACTAGCTCGCAAGGCTGGGGCCAGTGGTTTAAAGCAGAAGTCACCCCTAGGAAACATCCTCAAGGTCTCCAAGTGGCTTTGGGTGGCTTGATCTTGGCGATGAGGGGAAAAGAGGGGAGGGAGAGGGTCGTGCACTGGCTGCATTGGTTCGACATGAGCTGGGCGCTGCGGAGGTCGCCCCGTGCTCCGAGAGTGAACGCTGTAGTCAGAGCGTCTTGGTGAGGTTTTAAATGTTCTTACTCGCCTCTCCTTGTCCTGCTTGGCAAGAACAGGCCTCGAACCCCTACCTGCCGACGAGGGGCGGCACCACGGTGGCTTCGGGAGGTCGCTTCCGCTGCCCTTCCTGCAGACATGAGGTGGTCCTCGACCGGCACGGCGTCTACGGGCTGCAGAGGAACCTCCTGGTGGAAAACATCATCGACATATACAAGCAGGAGTCCACAAGGTAACCAGGAAATCTGTACCCCTGGAAGAGGTTGTGCCACAGAAACAGACACAGTTTAGGGCACTGTGGTGTCCTCATGGTATTGCCATTTGTCAGATGTGAGGTTTCTTTAGTTATTTTATCTCTTGGCAAATAAGGCAAGGGATTCTGCTGCTACACATGCCTGTCCGTTTGCTGTGCAATGAAGTCAGCTTTCTCTTACTGAACACAGAAAGTTGATAGAGCTCCCAAATAGATGTTGGATTTTCCCACTTCCACTTATAGAAAAGGATTGTGCCGTCCTAACCCACATGAGCTGTACTTACACATGCAAGCAAAGCTTTCAAGACAGTATAGTTTATTTGTATAAGTTAGGAAAAACTAGCTGAGTTCACATCATTTGTTTTATGAACTGTTCAGATGGATGCATCTGTATTTAATCTGTGTGTTCTCATGCTATGGAGAGGGGAAAAGTTTTCAAATCTTGTCAGAAAATTCCAAGGAACAGGCAGAGCAAATAATAAGAAGTAGGGGCAGGGGTTACCCTGCACCATAATAGCAAATCCTAATTCAGTCAAAAATCTCCAATCCTATCAGATTGGGATGTGACCTCATGAAATAAAGTCTTATTTAAAACCTTGTATGAGAGAAGTAATAGCCAGAAATAATCATGTATTTGTGCTGTGTGGTGATGTACGAGAGTCACAGTGCAGAGGAGTGGGTTCATCCTATGAAGTAAGACTGCTCGTGAAATCAGTGGATAGAAATGGATTTGCAATCCATCCAGCAGTGGAACAATGTTAGGTCCTTGTCCCTCTTGCTGTGGGATCGGGTCAGACACATGCTGAGGATGGGGGGAGCACACTAAGGATGAAACTAAACACGGTCCCAGGCCACCAAGCAAGCAACTCCCTAGGCAAGGGCGAGAGCCTCTGCTCATGGTGTGCTGGTGAATTGCAGGGGGTTTTGGACACCTTGTGCTGCCTGAAGGAAGACAAAATTCCAGCACGCTCCCTTACAGCCTCCCCATTCCCCAGTAAGGAGCTGGGTATCGCAGGGTATTGCGGGATAGTGGTGGCAACAGGCTCACCCAAGCAGCTGGACACGGCCGGCTGATCCCGGTGTCCTGTGCAAGGACATCCAATGGCTTGGGGTGTCCTACCCCTTTCCCGCAGGAGGCCACCTGCACATGGTGTGTTTTGAAGCCCAGCTGTGCCTTTGGCTATTCTTGGCTGTTTGTATCCCGTTGGTCTCTGCTGTAGCTGGACACAGCTTCGAGCTCCAAAACGCCGGAGAGCACGAAGCGGGCTTAAAAATGTCCTTTCTGCTGCCCTTAGCACTCTGTGCCAAGGGAAGGTCAGCTACCCCTGTGTCACTGATATCCAAATATTATTTTAGTCAGGAAAATCCCCGAGGAAATGAATTAGCAAACCTGGCTTTTGCTTTTGACTAAACAAGCTGGTCAAGTGTGTCTTCATGTCTTTCTTGATCTTTTTTTCAGCTGAGAGTTGTGTTTATCTTAAAAAAAAAAAAGGAAATATGTCTCCTTTTTATTTTCTGTTTAGTTTATTGACAGTTGGCATAAAATTCAGTTACATGAAAATATAAGACATCTGGTAGGTTCTCTTTTTAAGGTCCACCAAAGTAAAATGTAGAGGGAGTAGAAAATATATATATATATATATGTGAACATGTATTTTTTAGATATATGTCCAAAAGGCTTGTTTAATCTACTACAGTGCTTTTTTTACATTAATTATCAGGGTTACTTAGCATCAGCGATGATAACAGCGTTATTTGAACTATTTGCCACTGGGGCCTCAGCTGCTTATCTCTTTCTGCCTGGCATTCCTCAGGCACCCATGAGTGTGTGAGCAACATCTGCCATTGCTTTGTTCTGCGTTGCTCCACTGAAAACAGAAAGCCAAGAGAAACCATTTTCTTTCAAAGTGAGGGTTAGATTTTAGCAGAGGTACGTAAGAAGAAGAGTGAGATATAACTTTTTCATCCTTCTTTCTTTCCAAGATGACCCTGCAAAATAGCAGGTCCTATGACTTTCTGACAAGACCCTCTTTCCCCTCTAGCCTGTAGTTCCTGTAGATGGAATTCACCATAAATGTCCATGACAGGACTGTGCCAGTTCTTAGCTACTTTTCACATGAACTTAGGAGAGTAAGATTAACTCATATGTGGTCCAGGCTTTGTTTCCCATGTAGGAAAAAATCATTTATTTTGAAAACTTTTTTTTTTTCTATTTGAATTAAGACATTGTTCTTTAAAAACTGGGGCAGGAGCTGTGCGATCAAATTGGGAGGCTCTGCCCAAGCTCTCACATACAGCCCCTGTTATTACTAACGACCACATCATATGCTCTTTTTCACATTGTTCATAATTTCCAGACGATGACAACTTAGCTTGCTGCCCAATTTAGAATCTATGAACAACGCAAGGAAAGAAATATTCAAGCAGGACACGGCTGCTACAAAGCTTTAAAGGAGGGAAAGCATTGAACCCAGTGGAAATGGGGTTGACTAAAATATTAAACCAAAGTTTGAAAGTGTCTAGGCCACCGATTACCTGAACTTTTTGAGGAACTTCAAGGTGCTTGCTGCTGCTGGAAAAGGAGAACTGCAGGAGGCTGCAACTTCCAGCAAGCTCTAGCAGCATCTAATGAGCTCTGTCAGCCATTCCGGATCAAAGGGTGCTTTGAGCTTTTGTTCCAAGCTGACTCCTAATTAGGGAGGGTCAACACCCTCTCTCCCTAGGGAGAGGCCTGTGGAAGTGCTGGCCTAGAGCGCAGGGAACAGACGTAGGGCTTTGTGCAGCTTGTGCAGAAGAGATTGGAAGCTGTGCAGGCTCTGCAGAGGTGGCTGTGCAGAGCATGGTGTGATGGGTCAACTGTCCCGGCACTGCCGAGGCCTCAGACCACTCCAAGAGAGGACACAGCTCTCCAGGAGCAGGGCTGCAGGGAGAGCCCTGGCACACCTGGCCGAGGCAGGGGCAGGGGAGACGGGCTCCTCGCCTGTAGCAGGTGAGTGTTGGTGGAGGATCATACAAAGGAGCTGCAGGAGGTGGTTGTGATGCTGCATCAGAGATGATGAGAGAGAGATCGACCAGATCTTCTCTGAGCCCTTCAGTGACAAGAGCCCAAACTCCCAATGGCACTGATGGAGGGGCAGGCAGAGTCTTGTGGATATGTCTCCCGGCTCACTTGGAGACTCCCGTGGTGGCAAAGGCTGCAGGCTGGTGGCTTCTGGCAGCTGAAACCCCGCTCTGCCAGCAGAGCAGTGACAGCAGAGTGGGGTGACTGCCCTGGTTGCTGATGGGGCTGGAAGCTCTGTCCCACATCTGCATGAAGCGCTGGAGCCAGCTGAGCCCAAGGCCCGCGGCAGCACCAGGAGGAAGTGGTGGCGGATAGCAGCAGGAGATTCCCTGGGGATGGAGGCCCCCTCTGCCGACCCAACCTGCTGCCTGGGGAGGTTTGCTGCTTGTTGAGGGCTTGGATCCAGGATGTATGGAGAGGTTGCTAAGGTTTGCCTGTCCCTCGGACTGTTTCCTCCTGCTGCTCTTCCATATGGGCACCAACAATATGTCCAAAGGGACAGGGGTCATATCAGATGTGACTATGTGACCTTGTGGGTGAGGATCAAAGACAGGGGGGCCAGGTGATGTCCTGCCAGCAAAGGACAAGAGCTTGAATTTTGCTGCTCAACAAATGTTTGTGCAGCTGCTGTTGACAACTGGGGATTCAAGTTGTATGGCCATGGGACTCTCTTTGAGTCAGGAAGAGATGAGATCCACATGACCAAGTGGGGCAAAATTCTTTGCCAGCAGGCTCCCAACCTGGTGAGGAGAGCTTCAAGATGGGAGTAACAGTGGGGAGAGGTGAACAATCCAAAATGAAGTGAGGAAGTGGTGGATTCAGTTGGTAATCAAAGGGTGCAGGCAAGAGAGACCTTGCAATCAGAAAAACAGGGCAGAAGGGAGCCCACCCCAGGTGTATCCCCCAGGCAAGGAAGTGCCAAGAGGGCAGCACTGTGGGGAAAGCTCGCACACCTGTAGCATGGGGAGCAAACAGGAAGAATTAGGCATCTACATCCAGTTGCACTGGGATCGCAAACGCTTGGTGGGGTAGCTCACACAACTGGAGTACTGTGATGGATCAACACAGGCTGCTTCGGAAGAACAGGCTGGGAAGGCAAGGAGAGGGATTTCTCCTTTTTTAAAAAACAGGAACAGGAATGCATGGAGCTCTGCCTTGGGACAGAGCTGGCTCTCATGGAGGACTTTAACCACCTGGATGTCAGCTGGAGAGACAACACAGGAGGGCAATCTAGGACATCCCTGGAGCGCTTTGGTGACAATTTCTTGACAAAAGTGATTAAGAAGTCAGAAGTGAGGGAGTATGCTCTGCTGGACTTGGCATTTACAAACAAGGAAGGACTGATGGGGGATGTATAGGTTTGGGATAGAGGTTCAGCTACCATGTGAAGAGAAAGCAGGGTAAAATGTGGGATCACAACCCTGCACAACCCTTCAGGAGAACAGGTTTTGTCTTGTTCGGAGACTTGCTTGGAAGAATCCAATGGAATACAGTCCTGGAGAGAAGAGGCATCCAGCAGAACTGGTTGGCTGTCAGGGCTCACTTCTTCCAATCTCAATAACTCGTGAGTTCCTAAACATGAGGATAGACCAAAGGTGGCAAGAGGCCTGTGCGAATGAGCAAGGAGCTTGTGAAAAAACTCAAATGTAAAAAGGAAGCTGACAAGAGGTGAAAGCAGGGAGAGGTGACTCAGGAGGAATGTGCAGTCTGAGTGTGCAGAGATGGGATTAGGAAAGCCATAGTCCACTTAGAGTTGAACCTGGAAGAGGATTCGAAGGGCAGTAAGAAAGGCTTCTACAAGCATATCAGCAGGAAAAAGGAAGGGAAGGGAAGCCCCAGTGCTGAATGGGGCAGGGGCCCTCATAACAAAGGACACAGAAAAGGCGGAGATACCCAATGCCTCCTTTGCATTGATCTTTGCTGGTAAGATAAAGGAAGCCTTCAGGAATTCTAGGTCTCTGAGACCGAAGGCAACATTTGGAACATGGAAGAGTGTCCTTGGTGGAAGAGGATCAGATTAGGGATCATTTAAAGGAAGCATTTAAAGAAAGTGGACATAAATAAGTCCGTGGTCCCTGATGGGATGCACCCAGCAGTCCTGCTAGATGTCTGGTGTCATTGCAAGGCCACTCTTATCTTTGAAAGGTGGTGGGGACTGGGTGAGGAACAAGAGGACAGGAAGAAAGCAATTGTTATCCCTATCTTTAAGAAGGGCAAGAAAGAGAATCTAGGGAACTACGGTCCAGTTAAGCCTCAGCTCGATTCCTGGGAAGGTGATGGAGCAAATCAGTCTGGAAGCTTGGAAGTCAACATAAAAACTACAAGAAGGTCAGGATAGATTTATGAAGAGGAAATCATGTTTGACCAACCTCATAGACTTTTACAGTGAGATGACTAACTTGATAGGTGAGGGGAGAGCAGTGGATGTTTATCTAGACTTTTGGCACTGTCATCCATAACATTCCCATAAGCTGATGAAACATGAACTAGATTAGATGCATCATGAGGTAGACTGAAAACTGGCTCAACTGCCAGTCTGAAAGGAGAGTGATGAGCAGCATCGAGTCCATTTGGAGGCCAGTCACTAGTGGTGCACTGCCGTGGTCAGTACTGAGGCCCTTTAACATTAATGACCTGGATAATGGCACAAAGGCATCAGCAAGTTTGTAGATGATACAAAACTGGGAGAAGAGGCTGATGCTCTGGATGGTTGTGCTACCATTCAGAGGGACCTTGAGATGTTGGAGAAATCAGCTAACAGGAACCTCATGAAGTTCAACAAAGGGTGACACCAAGTCCTGACCCTGGCGAGGAATAACCCCACACAGCAGTACAGGCTGAGGAGCAACCAGCTGGAAAGCAGCTTGGCAAGAAAAGACCTGAGGCTCCTGGTGGACCATAAAGTGACTGTAAGTCACATGCCCCCACGTGACAAAGGCAGCCAAGAGCCTCCTGGGCTACATTATGAACAGCATTGCCAGCAGGGTGAGAGATGCAGTCCTGTGCTCAGCACTGGTGAGGCCACATCTAGAGTGCAGTGTCCAGTTCTGGGCTCCGCAGTACAAGAGAGGGATGGAGCTACTGGAGTGAGTCCAGCAAAGGGCCATGAAGATGATTAAGGGACTGGAGCATCTCTCCTGCAACAAGAGGCTGGGACTCTTTAGCCTGGAGAAGAAAAGACCCAAGTGAATCTTATAAATACCCAGTGGGATGCGATGGAGTAAAGAAGACAGAGCCAGGCCCTACACCATGGTGCCCAGAGAAAGGAAAGGAAATAACATACACAGACTGAAATACAGAAATTCCACTTAAACATAAGAGACCTTTTACTGTGAGGGTGGTTAAGCCCTGGAACAAATTGCCCAGAAAAACTGTGCAGTCACCAACCTTGGATGTATTCAAAACCCAGCTGGATGCACTCTTGGGCAACCTGCTGCAGCTGACTGTGCTCTGAGCAGTTGCTCAGACCAGGTGATCTCCAGTGGTCCCTGCCAACCTCAGTGATCCTGTGATCCTGAGGAAGGAACAGTCTGTACATGCCTGCTTTATTTTACCCTTTCCCTCGGCATCTCAGAGTTGCACTGCTTAAAAGAGTGCTATGCCCCGCTGAGGTTTCTCTGAGCACAGATAGCAGCTCCTCTGATGAAGATTGAGAGGAAATCTTGGTTATCAAGCTCAACTCAGTAAGTTTAACTCAAAGCCTAAAAACCTACTGGGAACATAAGCAGCTCAAAGTTTGCCATTTTTTCCTCCGATTCATAAATGAAAATGTAACAGGAAGTGTCCTAAAATAAGAATTGCTGTCAAAAATAGTCTCTTCAACTGAGCAGTGACAGATAATAAATCTAACAAGAAATTTGATCTAAACCTGCTTTCATAAACTTTTTCTTTTTGCCTTCCCCAGAGCCACACACTTTCTCTCCATCCCCCAGTCAGAAGCAAGAGTTACATGATGGAATGGTACAGGAAGGGCCACAATTCTCTCCAGATCCTCATCAAGACCATTTGCAATGTTGGTTTCAGCAGATACCTTATAGTTTTTATAAATCCTTTCTTTTTTATTTTTTCCAAAAAGCTTCTGATTAATGAATTCATCCATTTATTTTGTATCATAAAACACATTCCTGCAAATATTACTCATGTAGCTAAGGGATGTTAAGGGATGTAAGCAATGGGTGTGGAATACTTGTATGTTGGTACAGTTAGGGCAGACCTGGCCAAGTATGTTAATATATACACAAGCTATATAAAGATAGCAGTTCCTTATCATTTCAAAAGGATTAGCTCTTAAATGAGAGAGTAATGGGAATATGAGGTCCTAATCTCCATTTGATATAAATCTACATAAATCCATGTGTAGCTGTAATTGTATTAACTCTTTCTATACCCCTTATTAAAGTATACTCCTTTATGCGCAGCAGCTTTGCTTTTCTTCCTCTTTACAAATCATGCACAAAACTCTGCACATTGAGGTCCAAATCCTGTTCTCACACAAAATGAGGCTGTAGCAGTCAGATGCACCCTTAGTATGTTAAGCAGTATGAGTAGTACTTGCAGTTTCTCTTCAAGCTACAGTGCTAGGACCTTATCCTGCACTGCAAGAAACCTCCCTGGAGGTTAGGGAAAAAGAGCTCAAAGCTATCAGGTCATTTAAGCTACCTGCAACTTTTTTGGTCACAGTTACACCTGTGATGAGTCTTTTCTTCTGCTACACCTATGCAATTGTTTTCCTACTGTCTACTCTGCAACCTTTCATTTTAGGAGTAGTGTAGTATTTTGACCATGTAAAACTAGAGGGTCTCCTCAGAATGTGCCTCCTCAGGGCACATTCTGTGAATTCGCACCAGTTTAACAGACTGTGGCCCAGGATATCCTGCTAAAAATCTCTCCTTTTGCAAAGCCTAGGAAGGAAAACTGTTTATTTGTAAGGAGATGTAAAACCTTCTGTCGCAGCCTTCGGCACCCCGACGGTTCAGGGAGTTCTGCCAGGTTTCTTCCAGCTCTTTGAGGTACCTTTGAAGGTTGGCTACTTCTGCTGAACTTGACACCATTGCCTTTTTGCCCCGTGCTGTCGTTCATTCTAGTGGCATGGTTCCAGTGGCAAATAACATGCTAGTAGTTTCTCATCTTGTAAATATTTTCGGGAAGTGTCGCTCTTTCAGGCTTAATCAGTCATTTTCAAGTTCAATGTCTGTTATTGCCCCAGCATGCAGGTCCTCCCACTGGTGCTCTATAATATGGAAATATTTGGGGGCAAACAGTGTAAAGCATTCTTTGAGTGAAGACACACCTCTTCTGACTAACATTAATATGATGCTAATTTCAAAGCACTGAGTGCGTTATGTAAATGTGTGCTGGAAGTCTAGCCCAAATAATAGTGGCTTCCTTCAGAAACGCCTAACTTGTTTTATTATAGTGTATTGAAGATCACATATTTTCCTTAAAAATCCTTTTAATTCCAGCACTGTCTTTAAATTAAAAAATATGAATGATACATTCTTTATTGTTTGATCTTTTTTTATACTCATTTACTTGCTTGTTGCTTGATCTTTTTTATATTCATTTAATTGATCACATTCCATTTTTAAGATCAGAAGACAAAATCTGTGCTCTGTCATTAAAAGGTATTTACAGCTATCTTCACTCTAGCAAACTATGAAAAATTCCATCATAACACTATATAAAATACTGGTCTTTCCATACATCTTTGAAACTTGTGATGGGATGATTGGTTGCCTCCTTGCTACAGGGTTCTGTAAGATGGCTTAAAGAGCATAGGAATTACTTTTGTTTAATTCCTTTTAATTCTATAGTTTGGAAAAATGTTTTCTATCTAATGACAGAAAGATGTATTTCTATGATACCATTGCTCCTCTTCCTGCAGGTAAATCACGGTTCTTCTTCTGAATGGTAGTCAAAGAGTATGACACATTATATTGGAAAGATTTAGCATTGCCATGGTAGCAGTGGTGGCTAGCTGTGGTGGCTTCGACTCTGGAGGTTTGAATTCTCTACTGATCCTGCACCCACATCATTCTTGCCATGCATGTGCTCAGGGTGCTGAGGCTGGAGCTCAGGCTCCGAGAAGCACCAGCCTGCTGTGCAGCCTGGACCAGAGCTCTCTCTTAGGCTGAGCATGCTAGTTAAGTGACTCATTTAAAGCAGGTTCCAGCTGAATCTGTTCCTAAGATAACAAGGACTGACTTGCATGTATATGGCTAAATCATTTTGGTAAAAGGGAGATCAAAACTGAACTGTAGTGTAGCAGCAGAGCTCCTGGCTCAGCATAGGCAGGGAATCACCCCTGTGCAACACATATCCTTGATGGCTGGTACAGCTGAGTTAGCTACTGCAGAAAAGCTTGAGTCTGTTGTTTGAGAGAGACCACAAGGTCTCAATCCTGTTTGTTACTGTCAGCCCCAACTAAAACATATCAAGCACATTAGCAGAGGGGATAGTTAAGCACATGAAGGTTCATGCTGTTGTTTCAAATTAGACTTCCATGTAAGAGCTTTGTTCAATCAGGACAAGTATTGAAGAATTTCCATGATTAAACCTAAAGCAATAAATATGTTTCCTCATTCAGAAATTAGACAACATCCTCACTTAAAGTACACAGGTAGACAAAGGAGACCATCTTAGGAGGTTACTAATGGAGTGTCAAAAGTGTTATTGAAGTCAACATCACCACATATTGTCACCATATCCTACTGTGTCATAATATTTAACCATATCTCTAACTATTTTCTCACTCTGTACAACAGGTTGAAGCCTACAGAGTGTTCAGTTCAGTTTGAGACACTGGTATATATATCATATGTAACATATAAATCATGTAGACTTCTCTCTATATATATAGGTCTACGTCAACTCTTAATTCATGATGACACCCTAAGTTTTATCATCAGAAACTTGTGATGAGGATCAAGGTTTTATTTAACTTATTTATTTTCTTTTGCAGACCTGAAAGAAAGTGTGACCAACCAATGTGTGAAGAGCACGAAGATGAGAGAATTAATATCTATTGTTTGAACTGTGAAATGCCCACCTGCTCCTTGTGCAAAGTCTTTGGTGCCCATAAAGACTGTCAAGTTGCTCCTCTCACAAACGTTTATCAGAGACAGAAGGTAAATATCTTTTTGTATCTCGTAATCTTCCCAGTGACTCACAGGACCATTCACAGGAAGGTATTCCCATGAGCTTCGTGGGAGTTTCCAGAAGGGCCTGGGAGGAAGGAGGGTCTTTTCCATTCCTGTTTGTGAGTGAAAGGTTCACAAGCATATAGAAGCTCTCTATTTAGAAACATGGCAAAACATTTTAAGAGAAAGTGTCCCAATTTGTCATTAGCATAATGAGTAAACATTTTAGACAGAAGTGTGATGTGAAGATGAGAATCTTCCTTCTGAGGTTCCTAATTTCTTTTTTTTTCTCAGTGCTTCCAGATCAGAAAAAAAATAAATAAAAGCAGAATTTTCAGCATATGTGATGGGAAGAGAAAAGCCCATTACAAATCTTACAAATCAAATAATAGAATAGTAGGTTCTTTCCTCTATAAGCATCCCCTTTTTTAAGAAATGGGAAGAGAAAAACCTTCCTTGCAAGTGAATGTAGGAATATTCAGTAGTTGGCAGCACAGGATGTACCTAACATCCTCTGCCCTTGCTGTCACAAGTAAAAGACTTGTTTATTTTTAATACTGTATTAATTTAAAACCTGACTCACTGGGTTATCCTCGTGAGATAAACAGCTCATTTTTCTGGAGGGCCCCAGTGGGGCCAGCAATCAGACAGGCCAACTTTACAATGCCAGCCTCCAACTTTGTCACACAGCTGCTTGCGTGTGTGTGAACTACAAATGAGAAGTTACTTTAGGAAAGTAGCTACAAGAATCAATCAAAAAAGGAGGGAGAAGGAGAAGAAGTTTCTTGGATGGAATCCATGCCCCAATCACTCCTTTCTGTGGAGCTTTGTGAGCACTGGTTTCCCTTCCAGCATATCTGTGGAAAGGGGAAAGTGCAGGTACCTGCAGCTTAGCACAAGCAGTGGCAGTAGCTGTGCCTAGCAAGGTCTTTGTGAGCTTAGAAGGTGTTCAGCCCGGCCACCAGACGCACCTGGAGCAGATGGGTGGTAATTTAGTGTGCAGATAGCAAACTTCAAATAAAGATTTGAAGCTGTCATGCCTGAGACTGGAGAAATAATCCAGAGGCTGAGGGATGTGTGCTTTAAAGGATCCTTTACTAATGGTGTTGCATCAGCTGGAGGTCACAAACACTTGCCTCTATAGTTAAGTCACTATAGAGTTTACCAAGGGCTCTTCGTCTTCCTCAGCCCATTCACCAAGTTCTCTGAGGACCAGCTTCTCCACTCCTCTTCAAAGGACGTCCCATAATCATCCTCACCCCCACACTCAGACCTTTCCCTTCTTCCCCTTGCAGCAGGGACTGTTCTTCTTCCCATGCAGAGGCACCTGCCTCGCCATTTCCACCTCCTTCTCCTTTCTTTCTCCTCCAGCTTTCATTTATGTCACCCAGCAGGGCCCTGCACATTCCTGCCTGGTTTGACCCCTGTGAAAGTGTTTCCCTCACTCTTTCTCCATGCCACTCTCTCCCATTTTCTCCATCACCTTTCCCAAGGTCTCACAGCCCCATTGCCCCTCACGGCAGCAGCTCTGTAGTGGCCACAGTCACTCTAGCTCAGGTAGATCCAGAAACTAAAAAGTCAACCTCTTTGGAGACGTCTTTTCTCTTGACAATCCCACACATACTGTTTTGCGGGTCTTGAAATACAGAGCTTTAAACAGAAGCATCTACAAAACCTCCTGGAGTGAATGCTTCCTCCTTTCCAAACCTCAGCTCCTTTTGCCTGAGAAGTTTCAAAATGCCAGTGTTTCCAGTATGTTTCAGGGGAGGAAACAAATGCAGAGGGTAGCTTGTGGGGAGGTGAAGCTCCAGATGTACTGAGTTCTGATGAGAAGAACAGCTAAGAAAGCTCCTTCGGCTACAGCACACTGTTAGACGTGCCACTCTGCAAAGCAAGAGGCTGCATGAGGCAAGTGTTTAACCTCCCACCCGATTGCTCTCCTGCTACTGTCTAGTCCGAACTCAGTGACGGCATCGCAGTCCTGGTGGGGAGCAACGACCGAGTGCAAGGGATAGTCACGCAGCTGGAGGAGACCTGCAAGGTAGTTGAGGTAAGTGTCACAGTTTTCAGTGTGATTATTTCAGCGTGAAATTGCATCTTTTAAATTAACAATAATGACCATGCTTTAGCAGACTTTATTTTGCCCAAACAGCATCCTGTCTCTGACACTTTCCAGGGGCATGTGATTAAGGACAAATAAGAATAACACACATCAGCATGTCTTGCTCAGCATTCTCAGTTGCATAGGATGTAAGTGCAATGAAATCCGACATAATAAGATGCCTTCAACTCTCAGTTCCCATAACTTCTCAAATGGGATAGTAGAGTTGTAAGAGACCTATATGAATCTAGAACATAGTTCTGAGAACAAAGCTTTAATCTCAATCACAGTATATCTTCCAAATATGT
Source organism: Nothocercus julius (assembly GCA_013398735.1). Classification (NCBI taxonomy): domain Eukaryota; kingdom Metazoa; phylum Chordata; class Aves; order Tinamiformes; family Tinamidae; genus Nothocercus; species Nothocercus julius. Next base: position 46,868 of record VZSV01000016.1, read on the forward strand.
CAATGAACTATGCATTTAATTACTTTGCCTATACAAAAGTAGTTTTCAAATATATTTATGTTGTCCTCTAAGGAGTCTTATTGTGCTGCTCATAGGCAGAAAGGGTTGGGTTCTTATTGTGAGTTCCTGTAAAGGTCTTACTCTGACAGAGCTAGAATTAGTTTTGTGATGTTCAATACCAGAGAAGTGGCTTTCATTTCCTCCAAGAGGTTTGCAACAGCAAAGCAAATAAAAATTTCAGCTCTGGCCAATTTGAGGATCACGGAGCAGTAGGCTGAAAGGAGCTCATATGAATTGATTTTACGATCAGTGTTTGATGAAGCATCTGCTGAAGCAATTGCATCCCTCTCAGCCCAATTAGAATTCTGTTGACCCTTCAGAGTTAGAGCAGAAAAGAGAAACTGCAGTGAAAAAGAATTTAACACAAGACATATAGGTTCTAATTGGAAGCTAAGTACACAATTGTCCAAGGCTCCTATTTTCTCAGAGGAAAGAACAGAAAGTGTCCAAGTTTAGTTCAAAGAATATAAAACCATTAGCCCAAGTAAATGAGAGAGGATGTTAGCAGCAAGTCACAACTTTGTAGTCAGGAAGCCTTCATGTTGCAAGGATGAAACCGGCTCCTATCAGGACTTTGCAGACAAAAACAAGCCTTTCAAGTACATTGGCTGTAGAAATTTAAATGATACAAAAGCAAAAGCTTATACTCATTTAAGCTGAACTAGCTGATCCAAAAACAAAACTTCAAGCATCTAGTCTGGAAGTATGGAGGAAACACTGTGCTAAAAATACCTTATTAAATACAACAGAAACTAGCTGCCTCAAATTCATCCACTCATGTAGTCAAACCTTTGAACAACAAGCCTAAAGAAAGCAGAGTCATTCTACCTTCCAATTTTTTAACAGGCTTTCCTCCTTTAAAGACAGAGATTGCAGAAAATAGAACTTAGAACTTACCTTGGTGCTTCCATGTTATATTTCAAGCAAATCACATTTCCTACTATACCAGGGCTTTGTCTGCATTGACATCAGTTTGTCCTTGAAGATGAAAAGCTACAGCTGGAGCTGAGAGATATGCACACCTGGAAATAGTGTTTATAATCTGGGATTGTCTCTTCTGTCTGCTTAACACTTTGCAGAGAACAATAGAGACCAGTGATAGCAGAAAATACATGATCATTTTTCTTTTAGCTGTAGTAAGCCATAGCCTGCAGTTCTGTATTTTGCTACTGCTCCTGTCCAAGCTTTAAAACAGGAGTAGAACAGAACAAAACTGATTAATATCTGCATAGCTTATAACTGATTGAAAACTAGAACAAATTCACATATTATACTATATGTGTATAATATAGTGTAATATGTAAATATATAATAATTATATATATATACACAAAATGTTAAATACTCAAAGCCAATAACAAGTAATTGAATAATGTTTAGCCATGTAATAAAAGTAGGAATAAAATAATGAAGTAAAAATTAAAGTATTTACTTTCAGTGCTAATGCCATGGGCCAATCAACACAGATACAATACAGAAAAAGCAATACAAATCACACTCAGTGCCAAGAAGACTTTTCTTTTTGCTGTAGCTGTATATTATTAAAAAAGGCTAAATGCGTGGGAACACTTTACACAGAAATACTTAGGCATTTGTGTTTGGGACCCTGTTTTGCACTCTCATGTTTGAAGCTATTACAATTCTGTAATACCTGCTGGCAGGAAATATTATATATGAGAGCCTAGAGATAGAGAAGGACTCTCAGGGCACTTTGCCAGCTCTCTCTCTCCTTTCTCCATCTCCTGTCCTGTATCGAATGGCAAAGATGGCACACACCTGTCCTGAAATAAAGGTTATTTTACAAGCGATCTGAATGGCACTTCAGAGGAGGTCACTGTAGATCTGAGGAGGTCACTGTAGATGAAAAAAAAAAAAAAAAAAAGAAGAGGGAGTTTGGAAGAAGAGGAAGGGCAGGAAATCCTGAGGAAAAAGAAAAAAAAGAAAAGAAAACTAGGAAAGGAGTGGAAGAAAAGAGAAAGACTGTTTGGGGGCTGAATGACACCCAGGAATTACAGCTCGCCTGGTTCCAAAGTTTCCTTAACTCCTATCCTATAATACACTAATCCTCCATTTTAGCCCAATTTTTAACATCTCTGTGGATGCTGAATGAACAGCTTCCTTTGACATTTGATCCACTCTGCCGGCAGGGCCAGACCGTGGTTGAAGCCTGCATCACACGGATCTTTTCAGTGATTCCTGTCTCATAACCAGGCAGGTGGACGTAGGTATCTGTAACGTCTCCGCTGTCCTCACGGCTCCACTCAGCTCGTCCATATGCAGAGCCAACCATGGCTGTTCCCCCTCGCTGCAGACTCAGGCAGGGAGACCATGCCAGGGCAGGGACGCTCCCAACAGCCTTGGCCCCTTCCCTCCAGTGAGTACATAAATAACGACTGGTCAAGTGGCACTGTTTCCTGCTCATCTTGTTGTCGTTGCTGCCTCCTTCCCACTAGCAGACCTGAGCACCACGGCATATACTGAGCAATTTCTGGGAAGTGCAAAAGACCTCAGGAGGGCAAGACTTGCTGTGAAGCCAGGCCTTGGCCTCTCATGAGTTTTAAATTAGAGGTGCCTCTTTAATTTAGGGATGCCTGTCTTCTTCATTTGGAAGCAAAGGCGACTGATGCCAAAGGATCTCTATTTGGTCCCCTTTGTGAATGTTGAATATGATGCTTGGCCATATGTCATCTTCAAAGGCATCCTTTGAAACGATACAGAGCAGACTGTCATCAGCCTCAGGAAAGAGCTCTGGCTGAAAGGCAAGAATAAAAGTGGAATTCTCTCTGGCTAAATGGCACTAGCAATAATCAGCCTTAGCAGTTCCAAAAGTACTGCAGGACTGTTAATAATCCTGTGCTGCCAGGATCTCAGCTTTATGCCTCAAGGGCTGAAGATGAGGAATTGATTCAGCCTCAGTTCCTAAGAAAGACATTAAAATAATCACCGTCATCCACAGCGAGATAACCACAATAAGGACAGTACAGCATCCAGAAGTACGGCCTTTTCCCCGCCATGTGCCCCAGGGCACGCGGATGACTCAAATACTTCTGCTTGGAAGGCCTCAGACATTATAGATAACCGGTCTCCACTGTCATCCCCGTTTACCTCCCTTACAGCTGCACTGTGCTCTCCTTAGAGAACTCTCAATGAAGCAGTCATCAAACCCATCTTCCTCACACAGTGAAAGTGGTAGAAGCACCGCACCAGTGCTTCAAAAAAGGGTCTGAAAATTAGAGCCAGAAAATGGGGTTTGAGTCCTCTCGTCTTCATTCTTTCGTCACGAACCATTTTTTGCAAGGAACCTCTACCTCAATCAGTGCATGGTAAAAATAATATAGTGGACACTTACTGGCAAAATAGAGTGGAAGAGCACTTAAGCAAAAAAAAAAAAAAAAACAGGCCTAACCAAGATAGCTTCAGCTTCTTTAGTAGAAAAAAAGAATCTTCATAACTGATTTGAGATGTGTTTTCATTTAAAGACTATTATATTCATGTAAATGAATCCAGTTACTAATATGGCACTTTTTAAAATAAAAATACTTTTCCTGGTGACTTTTAAGTAGCACTACTGAAGGCTTCTAAGTATCACTGCAGACATCATAAATACTTTTCACAGACTGAAAAGTTACACAATAGCCTGTTTGGGGGAATATCAGTGGTTTTGAATCAGTAGTTTGAAAACAGTTTTAAAACTTTTGTTCTGATAGCTTGAACTTTGAAAATTACAGAAGTCTCTGGGGTCATTCAGAATCCTTTGCACAGTTCAGAAAGAGGAATTTCTTTGATGAAAATGCTTCCAAGTAACTGTAAAAATAGAAACTCTTTTAAGAACATAACATGTTTAATATAAACCAAATGATTCACAGGAATCCTGCAGACGACAGAAAGAGCAGCTGTGTGAAAAATTTGATTATCTCTATTCTGTACTGGAAGAAAGAAAAAATGAGATGACACAAATAATCACTAGAACCCAAGAGGAGAAACTGGAACATGTCCGCTCCCTGATGAAGAAGTATGCGGATCACTTGGAAGCCGTGTCAAAGCTAGTTGAATCAGGAATCCAGTTCATGGAAGAACCAGAAATGGCTGTGTTTTTGCAGGTATTAAGTCTATAAATAGAGACAGAAAAGGAGTAACGGGTTTATCTAAATACTATTTAAGCATTTCTTGATTTTAGGCAAGTTCAGAGTTTGGTCATCTTTGAATGAACATTTATATAAATTCATTTTTTAAACACTCGCATCAGTATAGACAAATGACTAGCCTTCTTGTGATAATATCCAAACCAGGAATGTAAATATTTGCTATTTGTACCAAAACATACTATCCTGTATCCTGTATATCTTTCTAGTTGTCCAAATTTTAATATTTTCAATTGTGTTTCTATTGTCCCATCACTGTCATATATGTGTGTATGGGTTTCTGAGAGTTAAAGTTTTCATTTGCATATTGAAAAATGTGCTTAACTTTCAAAGAATTAAACACACATATTCCGAGTCACGTTTTTATGCCTTCAGTTCAACACTTTTTCATTTTCTTCCTAGAAAACATAGAACTGCTGATTAGAAAATCATTAGCAGCCTGTTCACTGAATTTATTAGTGTAGAATTTCTGTCCTGCAGTGTTATAGTTCATCTGTATTAAAGGTTGAAAGGGTCTTTTTTACAAAAAAACAGAAGACATGATTTCATAAATGTATTGTCTTTGAAGAGTCCTATTTTTTTTCTAGGTAAATAAAATTTTGTGGCTCCAAAAGTATACCCTTACGCATAATCAAAGATAGTTCTAGTGACTAGAGATGGTAACAGAACAATTTCTTTTTGCTACAAACTCAAAAAAGACAAAAATGTTTTTATTCAGTCCTGAGCCACATGCTATAGGTGACCCTGCATGTGCAGGGAGGGTTGGACTAGATGATCTCTAGAGGTCCCTTCCAGCCTTAAGCATTCTATGATTCTATGATTCTATTTCCCATCATATTCAGACTTCAATCAAAAACTGTTCACAGAACTGAAAGGTTTACTCAGATGCGTAATAATAACTGATGAAATATGATCTCATTCATAGATGTCATGTTTGACAATTATGAGATCTCTATTAATAAGTTTAGAAGCAGCTTGCATAAGAATTAGATCACAGTGAATAAAATCTCTGAAAAAACTGAACCATTTAAGAAGTTAATTGTTTTCTTTTTGTTTCCACAGAATGCCAAAACATTGCTACAAAAGTAAGTATACAACTTGAGAGATAAAATATCTATTTGATCTTTATAAAGAATTACAAATTGCAAATTTATCTGCAAAGCCAAATGCGAACGACTAATATCTCATTTTAGAATTACTGAAGCATCTAAAGGATTTCACATGGAAAAAATAGAGGATGGCTATGAAAATATGAGCCAATTCACAGTGAACCTCAGTAGAGAAGAAAAAATAATAAGAGAAATTGACTTTGACAAAGGTATGTCATTTATTTCACCTAAACTCCTTCCTTAAATTGCAGCTGTGTGTAATTTGCATGCTAATATTGATATTCCCCTGCATCCCAAGGTGTAACTAGACCATCTTGTGACAATTACAATCAGCAGCAAAAACCTATCACAGTTCAAAGATCAAGTAAGCTATTGACACCATTAATTTTACCTTTTCTGTAACCTCAAGACTTTCCAAAGAATATGTTCATTACTGACTCCAAAAGGAGGCAGGGACCACCCCTCTCTTGTGGTGAGGGGACCACAAAACTAAGCTTTTATCTCAGCCTATAGAGTACTTTTCTCCACCTCCTAACATGTGCCATTATTTTATGGCACATCAGCTATGGAAAACCAATGAAGAAATAGAATGCTTACTGTTTAAAGTGTTCATGAAAGATATACTTTCTTTTTTTTTTTTTTGTATTGATAGAGACATGTAACAGAAACATAACTGAAATTCACAATCAAAGAACTATGGAGGCATTCAAACAGTGTCATCATCTTTCGTACATTTAAGATTCTTTATAATGTCATTTGTATGTTTGGTATTTGTCTATGTAATAATGCAGCTTTGTTATTCCACATTTACTGAAGTAGCCTTCATGATGAGCCTGAAAAATTATGAGCCTGAAATCTAGGCTCATTTATGCTTTATTTTAGAGAATCAGCCACAAGAAATTAGTGGACGTAAATTTTTCAGAGAAGCAGATCCTTATTATTAGAAGGCAGCACTAATAGTCATCTGGCCAGCTCTAATTTACTTTCTAAATGGATTCTGCTGGCACATTTATATTTACCTTCATCAGCCCAATTATTTGTCCTAGGGATGCATGGGATTCAGTCCACTGGCATCCGTCACATAATCCTCGGACATGACTGATATTAGCTGCATGATTTATGTTAGCTTTAGAACGTGTGGTTGGCCCCATTCCTGACGCAGGTAGGTCTTGCTCTGTAGTTGGGGTCTGTGGACCAGCTGTACCACCACCAGCATGTGATGAGAAAGGTGACACTCATCTCCTGGAGATGAGCCCTGAGCAATCAGGCACTTGGTCCTGCGTTTGAATTGGCAATAGCCAAGGAGCTCCTCCATGTTCAGGGAACTTGGAAGCTGAATTTCAGTAGTCTGCTCATAGGAGTGTATTTGTCTACGGGAATATTTCTCTCCTACGATGACATTATTTAATTTCCAGATCTGTGTTACTTCTGTATATTCAGAGCAATGAACAGTAAAACCCTCGCAACCTGTTCAAGATACACAGTTATTTTGAAGCTTGAGTTAATGCATCAATCTATGTTTATTTTTCTGAAGTACGAGAATGGCTCTGAACAACATCTGATATTTTTGAGGATGAATAACATGATTATGCAAAACAAAATGCCTTGTTAGAGGGCTCTCTCTGAAAATGAGTCTGCCCATGAATGCTAACAGTGTAATGTGTTATACGGTGCTAAAGCTATGGTCTGAAAAGGTTTGACAGTCTGGTTTTAAGGTTTACCCTAAATCTCCACAGGCAGTTACTGCAGAGCACTGACCCGGTAAAGGTTTATTTTTATGATTCAATTGTGTTTAAAATGAAAAGATAAATAAAATTGCAAGAGAGACTTTTTTTTTTCATGACAGATTGTGCCAGAGCAGTATCCTCTCACCATCGTGGAGTGCAACTCCGTGCTGCAAACCCCTCATGGGGATAATTCCATTAACACGATTTTCTGTCCTCCCTCCTATGGAAAGGGCTAGTTTTAAATTTAAAAAAAAAAAAAAAAAAAAAGTATATATTTAGCCTGTGTGAGTGCAGTTTAGCACAGTGGCTAACTCACCGTGAGGACGGCTGTGTGCTGGGTCACCCTGGCGCTGCCAGGAGGGCCGGGCTGGGGCACCAGCCTGAGCTCCTGCCACCTGGCCCCGTGTGCTGGGGCGGCGGGAGGGCATCAGTGCTGCCTGCTGAGGGTTTCTGGAGCTGGTTAACCCAGCAGAGAGCAGAGGCTGCGGCGGCCGTGCTGGGGCCTCCCTCGTGCTGGCGGCTCGGCCACCGCATTCGGCGCCAGCACGTGGGTGCAGGCTCCTCGCCAGCGGCCTCTCCCCCGCGCGTGCCCTCCGCCTGCCTCAGCACCCTGCTGCCCATCCTCTTCGAGCCGAGCAAAACCTGTCCTTTCCCTTGGGAAAACCCCTCGGCCAGACCCGGAGTAGCTTTGCCAGGCAACTGCGTATGGCTTTCTGTTGCATAAGGGCTGTAGCCATCTTCACGTGGTCCTTTTATGCCTGTCCTGTCAGAGGAAGAGGGCGAAGAGGAAGAGGAGGAGACGGTGGATGGTGAAGACCTGGACCAAGTCCACACAGAATCCTCAGAAGAGGAGGAGCAGGAGGAGGAGGAGGAAGGGGCCGAGAGCGCAGCACCACCAGCTCAGCAGGACCCCGAAGCACCGAGCGCAGCCGGGGAGCCTCCGGCGGAGCCGTCGCCGCGGCCGCTGCCCAGCGCGCCGGCTGGCCAGGTAACCCGCACCGGGGCCCCCCTGCCCTGCCGGCTCTGCTGAGCGCCGCCGGGCACCACGGGACGCACGGGCCCTTCGGCCTCCTACACAGACACGGCGGTGCCCGTGCCCTCGGGCAGCACGTGTGCCGCTTGGTAGGCAAAAATCACGTTGTTACATAAATATACATGTGCACATATATATGGGATGCGTAAGATATAAATAAAAGAGATTTAATTGGGGATGTAAACACGTTACAGTGGATGTTCTGCTTGCTGTGTATCATGTGGTTTAACTCGGACTAACTGTTATAAATGAGATGGTTGCTAAAATATTTATACTATGAGAGTTTGGCATCCCTGCTGGGTTCTGTGAGCCTTCCGCCACCCGTTTTCAGATCGCACTTCTGATGTGCTTTCTGCAAACAGCATTTTCCTTCTTCTGGTCTAGTTGTCCTTAGGGATATCATCTAGGAGACCACACACTGAAAAGAAGAGGAAACTGCCTTAAACCTACCAGTGGTAGAGCCTAGCAGCAAAC
>VZSV01000016.1:55547-75037 GCA_013398735.1 Nothocercus julius
TGCCAGAAGCATGAAACAGTAATTACCACATAGTCTAAAATGCATAAAAAAACCCTTACTTTGTCTGCTGCTCCAGCTGCCCGTGGATACAACTAACTTAGCAAGTTGCCCTCTTACGCAGCTTACCCAGTGAGACTGCCAAGTGGGTAAAGGCTGCTGTTAAATTATTTGAGGAAGCCAGTATGGAAACAAGAAAACAGGTAGTAAGTCTTTGACTATAGCAAGCTCCCTGTGTAGCACATGGGAAAACAAATAGTCTAGACTCAGTCTTGCTTTCGTTTAAGAGCGTGCATGAGTTTGCACCTCATGGCTTGTATGAAGATATCCTTACGTGAGGATTTATTGATCTAACCAAAGTTTGTCCTTTGAGAGATTTGTACTGGTTTGACTAGAGCAGTGGAGTTGATGTAATTTTCAGTGTAAGCAGGATGCAGACATAAGCAAGCCTGCCTAAGGGAATGGCACTTCTAGAGCTAACATGGAAAAGGGACCGCGTGCTGCAACAGCAATCACAAAAAGCTGCGAGTTGGTCAGACTGCATGAGGGGAATGCAGCAAGTGGGAGGCTCACAGTGCAGTTTTTGCCTTCTGGTGTCGGGAAGGAAAATGGAAAAGCAGCGGGGGAGAGCCCTGGGAGCTCGGTGCAAGCAGAGAGGTGCCCTGCTGCCGGCTGCTTCTCCTGCCGGCAGCGTGCAGCGTGGGGAGCCACGCTGAGAGCAAGGCTGTTGGGCAGCTGTTTCTCTCCAGTGGCTGTATATTCTCCTTATTGTGACTGTCAGCATCAACAGACTTATTGGCAGATGCCTTGTTCTTAGTTTACTCCAAAACCCAGCAAGCCGTTCAAAGGACTTCCCAGGCCTGGTACCTGCACCTCAGTTCCTGAGGCTCTTTTGCAGGGCTTATTATATTCTTAGGATTGAACTGGGTATTTATCTGTGTATGAGTTAAAATCAAGTACGTAACTAAGAATCTCTAATTTCACAGGCAGCCTTATCCCCTTACTGGACAGTTACTAGGCAAAACCATTAAGATGCAGAGCTTCATCCTCCTCCTGACCCCTTTTTTACCTCAGCAAGGCTCAGCCAACTCCCATGGAGTTTTTCCTGAGTTAGAAATGGGATTCAAAGGAAGCGCAAAGTGTATAAATCCATTAAGGGACCACTTTCTCACTTCTTCCTCACTCTGTGTCCCCTTCCCAGCTAATTCTATCCTCCTCTTTGTTAGTAACTTATTTTCTTTTTTTATGCTTGTGCTATTGAAATGATAGATGCCTTTACTCTACACTTTGATTATACATCTTTTGGACACTCCACTAGAGCAAATATATTCCTTGCAGTGAGATCTAACAAACGCGGCATGCAGAGAAATGTGGCTTCTGCAGGAAGGTAACGTGGTGCCCTCTGCTTCTTCTTCTTCTTCTCTTTATCGGTCCCGATTAAGGACGAGGTTGTGGCACGCAGTGGCTCTCAGCAGACCGCAGAGTCTGACAGTCCCGTGTCATCCACAGCAGAAACCGACGATCCCTTGTTTTACCCTACCTGGTATAAGGCTCAGTCGCGGCAATCAAGCAGCCCGAGCTCGACCCCCGCGAGCGGGCTGGGGAAAGTAGGGCCTCCGGTTTCTCCGGAAACAAGTGCGCCGAAGGCAGAAGCGGCAGCCGTGACGGAGAGCGCAGCGGGGAGTGGTAAGGAAGGTCCCCCCACCGCGGCAGCATCGCAGGTCAGTGCCACGGAGCTCACGCCACAGGGGTGGGATGTGCCGCACGGCGGGAACAGCAGCCGCTAGCGAAGATGGGGGGCTAACTCTCCTCTGCATGTTAAAGAATAATAAGAATAACCTCAGAAATATGAGAGTAGCTTAAATTGGCATCGCATCGAGCTTTCTGGGTTTGCAAATGACTGGGAGATGCTCGACCTCAGCGCAACACTTGGATGGGGTAACACGTTGCCTGTGCTCGGCTTAGCTGCTGGGGCACCTAACTCGCGTGAGCCGCTACCCGATTTAGCTGCCAGGGAGGCTGCCAGGGATTGCTCTGCACGTCAGGCACTTGCATGTGTTGGTAAAGCCCACGCATAAGGCCGTTGCTGGTTGAAAGCCAGGGTGCCTGGGTGCCTGGGGTGCCTGGGGTCTGGTTCTGCCCCAGCAGCGAGACAGCTTTGCCCTGCGCAGCCCCACGGGATGCACAGTTTTCCACGGGCTCACTGGGCCACGCAGCGGCCTGGTGCGTTTTTGCCTTTTTTTTTTATTTTGCTGCTCAGGAAGCAGGGTGAGATTTCCTGGGTTCAGGTCTGCTGCAAAGGGTTCCCTCCAAAGCTTCCTGGGACATGAGCACTGCCCCGCTCCTGCGCTATTGAGTAACAGCCAGGTAGCCCATAGCAGCACTCACTAAATAAGACTGTCCGGATTCATAGATGTGAAACTTGAGCTCTATGCTTTAAAGAAGCAATTACCTGGATGTGTGAAGGAGGAGGAGAACGTGCGTGCACATGTGAAAAAGCGCAAATGGGTATCAAATATTCAGTGCTTTTTCCTTAAAAGTTGGATTGACAGTTTAGTTATTATTTACAATGATAAATCATCATGCAGAGGGCAAAAGGGTGAAGAAGGACTTGCTGCAGGTATGGTAAAAGGGGCACGTATATTCAGTGGCACTTGAATTTGGAGTAGGGATTCTCATTAACTTCAGTCTTAGTGAAGCAAAATTTGACCTACAATTTTCAGTAGTCATTTTTCAAGTCGGGATTGATTGAGTACAATAATGAAAAAAAAAAAAGAAGTTTATTTAAAAATTATCTTTAAGTATATTCCAAATAAGATAGCAAAAATGGGTAAATTCAAAGCCAAATTGGCCACTGCATTTTTTTCATAACACTTCCATTAAGAGGAAGGTTTTACCTGCCACAGCCAGGTAAAATCCTCATGGACCTAATTCCCTGGGAGTTTTTCTGACTGTGTTAAGCAGCTTTGGGTCCTAATTTATCAGTAACAGGTAAAAGAGCAAAATTAATACTCAATATGACCAAGTTTCTGTAAAACTGTCGTGATACTTTTCAAACAGGTCAGAGAAATAGTCTGGAGCCCAGCTTTCTGCATAACCGAGTACAGGGAGTAAAAATAGCCAAGCGGGAAAGATGTTGCTTCCTGTTGTCTTGTGCCTTTGTGAGTGATGGGTTTCGATATTTCTCAGAATCAGGAGTGATGTTGACATTTTGGGAGGAGGAGTGAGCCGAGAAGAGGAGGACGTGATCCTGGGTATAGGAGGAATTAAAAGTGAGAGCCACAACTGAGGACAGGGCTGGAGGCAGGGAAAGGGATAGGAGACCATAGGGAGCAGAGGGTGGAAATGTGCTAAAGGAGCAGAAGAACCAGAGTGCCCTGACGAGCAAGGGAACAGGCCACAGTCAGAGTGTCACGGATCTGAGCAGGAATGTGGTACAGTGTCTCACCACTAAGCAGCCTCTAGCATGTGGCATCCTTTTCAAGTATGTGAGCTTCAACCTTGGGTTTTTTTTTTTTTCAATGCATGTGATTTTTTTACCCAACTCAGTCTCAAATGCCATATTTATTAATACATATATATATATATGACTGATGTTCCTTATACCCCTGTTTTTACTGCCTTACTCCATTTTACTGCCTTACTGCAATTAAAAAAAAAAAAAAAAATCATGAAAAAAAAAAAGCAAAAGCGCTTTGGAAAAAGAACTTTTTCAGTTAACTTAGTGTTGACAACTATGGTTCATTTTATGACAACATTAGTGAAGCATTCTTCTTATTTTCTCACAGGGGTTAGCATTCTGCATATCACTTTTGGCATTTCTTATCATACTACATCATCTTTGGAATCTGGTTCAATACATGATTTGTACTTTCATGGGTAGGAAATGTTTTATTTTACCATTAACTAACAGTACAAGTAGTGTCTCTAGTGATGTTACTATGTGGTTTTAAAGGAGATTTTCCTTTTATCCCATCCAAAATCATCACGCTAGTTCACAAAACAATCCGCCTAAAGCATTTCTTCCTCGCACTATCAAAACGCCACCCTTCAGCTTAATCCTGCATGGTTAAACATTGCATCTCCCTGGTTTAAAAAAAGAAGAGAGAAATTTATTTCCTCCAATGCATGGGCTGCTATTTCAGTTGCTGTTCAGATGACCAGCAGGTTCGTGGTCATCCGTCCAACGGAGCCTGTTCAGTCCAACAAGTGGGGGAGGCAAACGCGGGCAGTAACAATTGCCGTCAGAGGGCTTACGTATCAGGGGAAAATCCTCTCTGCAGGGGCTGAAGGATGACACTGGCGGAAGGAAATAATTTAAATGGGCCAGGTAAGCTTGTAAGTTGGAAGTTCCTCGCCGCCCGAGCTGCCAGAGCCTCCCAGGGCAGCGAGGTGAGAAGCCCTGGCTGTTTGAAAGCTAAAGCGCCAAGCTTTGCCACTGCTTTAGGGGCGGCTGGCAGAGGTGGGGCTCTCCGGTCGGGATTGCTCCCCGCACCGCTCCGTGCACGGCCCCAGCCTTCCCGCGCGCGCAGGGGAGGCAGGATCTGTCCCGCGTGGGAAACTGCCCTCTCCGCCGGCGCGAAGCAGAGCCGTTCGCCCCCGGGCCGCCGTGGCCTAGGTTTTTAGCAGCGCTGCCGGCTGAGCCTGTGCCGGTCCTGCCGATGGAGGCTCGCGCAGCCGGCAGCACCGCACGGAGCCGGGGCGAGTGGAGCCCCCTAAAATATGAGCACAGAAACTGCCAGAAAGGGGGGTCTGAGGTACAAAATGCTTCTCGCGAAAGCTCAGGCTGCCCTTGCTGGGCTCCCCCACATCCCTGTGCTCCGCAGGGGGCTCTGGCACCCCTAACTCCCTTAATTAAATGGAGCTCCTCATCTTATTTACTGAAGACCAAAGCCCTCTGACCCAAAGCAGCAGTAGTTACCTTTGAGCGTTTGCTGTAATGACAGAAAAAAATCAATTTTTGTCTATGATTCTAAACGAAAATGCTTGTTTTTCCCTGCTCATTTTTCTGCTCTGCTCTCTTAAGCTCTGGGCACTATGATATGGTGTCTCTGTGGAAAATGCTAAACTATCATTCAGCTTTCACATCCCAAAATTCCAGCACTGTGACGGAAGTATAGCGCTCCATTTAAAAGGAAAAAAAGAAAAAAAAAAGAAAAAAAGATGGGAAGAAGAAGCTGTCACTTTTGCTTATCTGCATAAATTATGCAAAAAGATGCACTGTCTGGTAGTAATTTGAATTTGAAAAGAATCGGACACTGTGAATCTCAATTAAATTTACAGAGCATAGTTTAATTCTCATTTATTAGTGCTTGTTTTTGAAAATTTATTATATTATTACAGGAGGACATAGAGCTTATTTGTACACATGGGAAATCAGACATGAGAATGGCATTATGCTCTTTTTTCCCTCTCTTTCTCTTTTAATTCAAAATACCTTTTGAAATTAAAAATAGACAAATGCAGAAAGCTCTCATTTGCGGCCTCCTTGTACGCAGCCTCTAGTGACAGCTTTATGATTTATTTAATCACAAAATAGAAAGGAGGTGAGGGAGAAAGGCATTTTGGTCAGAGACTCTGCTTGAATAGAAATGATTTTCCCCTCCATACGTAGCAAGTTGACTGTTTAGACAGCTTATGTCTTTATCCTCCATGTGAAATAACAAGTTGCTGCCCTTTGTCCTCTTTGTGTCATAAGCCCCTACAAGGCGTGTAACAGAGTTCCTCAAAATAAATAACAACAATAATAATTTATAATAATAATATTAATAATAATAGAAATCCACACAAGACCATTAACATAAAAGGGACATAATATTTCTTATTTTCAGGTTATTTAAATAGAAGGTTCTAATATGGATGTCTTTGTTATTCAACAGCAATAAGAGATCAGTTCTACCTATTAATCCCCCAAAATTGCTTAAGGTAGACTTTGCTTCGCCCTCAGGAGTGCTATCAATGCATTGCAACTTCTCCTCTGGATGTGGCTGTCAGCCAGGATGTGGCAACACAAGGTGCAGCTAGCAAGTGTATAGACAGTTTGGCCTAAGAAAGGCTGACACCAGGTGTTTCAGCATGCACAAAATAGGAATTTCCACATCCCACTTAAAGGAGGTGCTGAAGTTGGACGTATGGTCACTGTAGGCTGCTTCTGTGGTTAACAGAGGACAAGGTGCCTCCAGGGAGGGAGACAACTCACTAACTGTTGCTGTCTTGCACTTGACATTCTGTATCTGGAGTCTGGGTGACATCACATTTAATAGACATGCCTCGGTTAAGGGTCTTAAAGTAAGTGGATGTTTCTGAGTGGATCTGAACCTCTGTGGGAGACAACCAGGAGCGAATGATCAGAACACAGGGAATGGGGATAGCAAGTTGCCTTCCCACTCTTGGGAAAACCTTTGTTTGGAGTGATACATTAGCAGAGGATGACGAGGACAGTAACAATCAGACCTTTCCAGTGCATGGGAGAAACAGATCTGAGTCTGAAACAAAACCAAGAAAGCTCAGAGACACTGTCTGTGTTGAGTTATGGAGGGAAAGGGAAGGATAAAAGGAGGTGAAGGAAGCATTTGCTAAGTCTTAAAAAGTCCTTTGTGTGTGATCTCCAGAAAAACCCCAAGTGTGATAGGAAAGAGAATGGGTATTTCTTGAATCCCCAAAGGGATTATACCTAAAAAGCTCACCTGTTGGGCATGTCAGGACACAGGCATCTGTCTGCATGCTCATTATACCTGGAGGATGCTCCCAATGGCTCCCAGTAGCTGTGGGGCTGTAGGCAGAGGAAGAGTGGTGTATGCATTTTGTAAATGCTGGTGTCATCTAACTGTTGGGCTTGTTCACCTGAAGGAGTTTGTGCACCTTCAGGCTCCTCTGAATCTGATTTCTAAATATGCATTGAGTCATCTTTAGTAGTAAGATTAGACTTCAGGAGTGCTGAAAATCTGTCACTTGTAATAAAGCAAATGCTCAATACTCCCGACCGTCTAGCCAGTTATGTAAGCTCTTCTTACTGTCTAGCTTTAGGCAACTAAACTTGAAAAGCTGGGCCTAAATTGTGCCCTTGAATTCGCTTGTGCCGATCTCTGATAACTAGACAAAGCAGAGCACATCAAGAACAGTAAAGCCACTTTCCAGGAATGTGTAATGCTTAAAAATATCTTCATGCTCAGAAACACCATATCCTGTATTTGGTAATAGAGGAACCCCAAAACACAGCAGTGGCAAAACCCATGGATACTTTACAATAAAACCCTCTTGTGTTATCACTGAAAAAAAAGACAGGTCCCAAAATGCCCTGTGTCTCTTCAAATTATGTCAGTCTGGCTAAAATACAGACCAGACGCAATTGATAGTTGCAGAAAAATTTGATCATTTTTGCCCTAATCAGGTTTTTGTAGGTAATATTTCTTGGGCAGGGACATCATGAGGATTTGTGAGAGTTTATGAAACATCTTGCATTCACATGAGTCTCTGGTTACCCAGTTTATTTAGTCTAAAATGAAGCACAGGAGCCTATATTCTGTCGCCCAAATCCTTTGGCAGCGTGCATCGCGCGTGGCTGGCTGTAGTTCCAGAGGACTCAAA
This sequence comes from Nothocercus julius, assembly GCA_013398735.1. Classification (NCBI taxonomy): domain Eukaryota; kingdom Metazoa; phylum Chordata; class Aves; order Tinamiformes; family Tinamidae; genus Nothocercus; species Nothocercus julius. The sequence continues at coordinate 63,132 of VZSV01000016.1, forward strand.
TGCATACCTCAGGCTTGAAAGGAAATGCAAGTTAATCATCGACAGACACTATTCTGATCTAATTTCCCTTTGCTGCCAGTAAGTACAGTACTTTAATTCCATGAGGGTATAAAATACAATCAGGACTGAGCTGCTTAGAAAGAGAAATACTAATGGAGTGGCCTATGTTAATCTTATTTCATCAGTTTTCAAATTTTCTATTACTTGCTTGCAACCTTATGCCACCTGCCAGAATTACCACAGGGACATTCCTGTCTGCATTCAGGTATCGTAACTGTCTCTGCCCTGCTGCTGAATACCTCCATTTCAGCTGGTGATCCTTTATATATTTTTCCATGAAACGACATTAAGGCATATGTCAGAGAGGTCAGTATTTAGCCAAGTTTTAGCCCACTGGTTGTCATGTCAATATGCAGACAACATGGACAAAATAGGATTATTTAAAATAAAAATAAACCTGAGAGAGATCGGGCTGTGCTTCTTGCTCTTGTACTTCTGCTTTTCCGTCACTCTGCAAAGGTGCAGGTCTGCATTTTAGCTCAGTGCTTCTCTGGAATTATTGCAGAAGTGTAGTGGTGATATACAAGTGATAAACTCCTTTATCTTGTATAATTTGGAGACTCAGTTTTGCCAGTCTTGCTCAGCTAAGTCAGCCATTACTGCTGCCAGGGCAAGGATAGCTTGAGAGCAGAGCTTTGCAAAGCAGAATGTAGTGGGAATTCACACTAAGCAAGGGCTTTCTCTCTGGCCAACCCAACGCAGCCTAACTGCAGTTTGCTGTCAAAAGGGGACGGAAAGTTTGTTGCTATCAACAGCAAACATAGCCCTAGCTGAATTCCCCCCAGAAGCTGGTTTCTGCTCCCAAAACTCTCTTCTCCCCTGTGCAGTCAATTGAAAGATCCAAGAGCACAGAGAAGAGAATTCAACTTGCTATCTGCTCTCTGTGTCTGAATATGCTCGTGTTGCATCCCAGGTAGAAAACTGGTCTATGTCTGTGCTATTAAAAAGTCTATGGGATTTGACTGACTGAAAAATGGGTCACCTATCCTCAGTGATGCTTAGCCTTTTATAGAAGACTCATGAATCAGAACACAAATCCCAGTTAAATTCTGTTTGAAGCTTCTTCCCAAATCTCACTTAAATTTCACTTTTGAAAGATTATGCATTCTGTAGCTGAAAAATGGGAATTTTTTGGTGCAAAACCTCAGACAGACATTTAAAACTTGTGCTTTGGCTTCTCTCTGATTTGACTTACTGAGCTGGGGCTCAGTTACGAAGTTCAGGTCTGAGACCATTTGGGCTGTTATTTAGTTGGTGGCAATTTCTGCTTGTAAATTTCCATTTTGCATCTTGACTTTGTGCTTAAGGTGAGATATTTTTTTCCTCAGTTTAGCAAATACATGCAGAGAAAATCAGGAAAGTCTTGATTGCTCCTCTTTTAACACCTCTCTTTCCCTTGCTTCTGAGAATTATCTGCATGATTCAGAGGCAGTGATGACGAGTCGTGAGGGCAATGCATTAAGATGGGCTTTCAGACAACAGTTTCACATAATTAATATGAGTGGCAAATATTTCACCTGAAGTTTTACCTCAAATAGTCTGGTCTGTGATTTGTCTGGTGAGTCACAGATGCCATCTGATTTATCTGTGTTTCAATTTCATTCCATTGCTAGCAATAATCGGACCTCAACAATAACGGTGGGGACAAAATTATTTCTCTTGTTCAAGTTAATACAAAGCCAGGCTCACCCAGATCTTGTCCTTCTGAAAATAGCTCATTGAAATACTGAACTGTACCTGCACAAAACCTCCTTCTGAAAACATTTCTCATTCCACTCTCTGTTAAGACATTCTCAAAGGGAAATAGCGTGTAAACAAAGAGTATTTCTTAATCAGGGATGAACTGTTGCTGTTTTACATCATGCTATGGTAGATCTATGTCACAACAATACAGGCCACCTGTTTGGTAGTGGAATATTTGGTTTAGTTGTCTTCCTACTGCCTTGAGACATTTCAGACTTTCCATGGAGCTGTAACCTCTTCTCTGTAAAGCAGGGCTCGTACGCTTGTAACAGCGAGAGATGGATCAATGCTTAAATACCAGCCTAGCTGACTGTATGTACTGAAATCCCTCAGCAGTAATTAGCAGTTAATTAGAGCTGAGTCCTCCTGTTTGGAAACTGAATCCTGCCACTTCTAGGCATTCCTGACTTCTGAGGGATTGGGGTGCACAGGAGTGAAGAGCGCCATGCGTTGTTTCCGTGCCTATCTGACACTTAAATTGGACATACGAGTTGGATGGGTACATTTACATTCAAAAGGAAAAAAAAAAGAAAAAAAGAAAAATAGAGAGAGACATAGGAAATACAGCAGTAACTCAACCTTAAATCCCTTTACAGGTGATATACCTTCCAGATATATTTACTATAATCTTTAGCTGATTAATCTTAGGAGACCGATAACTAATTCAAACACCTGTTAGCCCAAGGTTAGCAGCCAGAAGAGAGGGTTCTGCACTATTCAAACCCTGCTACAGAGTCTGACAAAGTTGTCAGAGGACTTTTCTTTCCACTGAATAGAGAAGAAGGATCCCACAGCCCTGGAGAACAAGTCGTCCAAATTTCTCATTGTTCTCCTTAATTTAGAAAACATCCTGACACATCTGCCCAAGTCTGTCTTGCCCACCGAAGGTACAGATCAAAATACAGGCCCAAGCTCCTAAAGCACTTGAGACTCTGCACTTCTGTACCAAAAAAGTGGCATTATTTTCAGGTTGAAACATTTGCTGCTTGACTTAATCTATTGCAAAATGATTTATTGACAAAACATAGCTGTTCTTTTTCCCCATCAGTGCAATTAGCCTTTTTGGTACCTGGCATGTATTTTTTTTTTTTTTAATACACTTGTTTTCTTATTTAAATGTAATTTTATCATTTAATTATATAAAATAAGGGGTTTTTTTTATGATGTCAGCCCAGATGCAGGTCAGTTCAAAGCTTGGCATTGCTGTCACTTGTTCGTCGTCTTAGTCATCGGGTCAATAGTTGCGGTTGAATTGGCATCGTTAAGAGCAGTATTTATCACCGCTTCTTCAGGCTTCTCCTGGGAACCATGTGAGATGGGCAGCAGGGAGCCCATCCTAATTTAACATCTTGCACATAGGTTGGCTGAGTAGTGTGTGAACAGGCCAGCATTGCTCACGCATGGGGATAGATGATGATGTGAGACATGATACCTCAGGCGTCTGGCCAGGAAGCCACGGCGCTGCCAGCTGAGCAAAGTATTATTATTGGAGCCGAGTCACTCCTTGGCTACCCGCTTTGATTGCTGTGGTCACAAGAAAGAGAAGATTCAGGTGACTGAAGTCATGGAAAAATAAGCACAGAGAAGGGGCAACAGGCAATCAGGGGAAAAAGGAGTTTTAACTGTGGCGTGGACTCTCTTTGCATTACATGGTGGCTTTAAAGAACAGCAACCTGTTTCCCAGCTGATGTTTCAGCGTTTCCCCGTCAGGGTATTTCTGACCCTCACCGAGTGTGTGATGGGCCCACTGCTCACGTGTATCACTCCCAGCTTACCTACAGTAGCCAGCTAAGTCCATCCTCCATAGTGTAGATACGCACAGCGCTCCAGCCTCCGGAGTTCGGCGTGTGCCCGCGCACCTCGCAGCTCGGCGGCGCCGTTACCTGATCCAGTGAATGGAGCGCCAGGGTGAGTCACAGGCTCAACTGGCACTGTGTCCTATGTGCTGGATTTGCAAAAATATCATTTGGAGAGAAAGAAAAAGCTCTAATTTACAACACTGTCACTCAATGGAAATACTATGTGCACACTGGCATACTGATGTTAAGCTATTACTAGATTTGTTACGTCTCTCTAAAAGTCAATAGGAATATTTCTTTGGCATGGATTAGATGGGTCACTACCACAGAGGAGTACTTGGAAGGTCTTTACTTCACAGTTAACTTGTTCACCTCAAGTTGTACCTACTGATTTGTTAAAGCAAAAGGAGGAAAAACAGTTGGAAGTAGCAAGGAACTTACTGATACTGGTGGCCAGCACTTACTGCTTACTCCTACAGTCTCTCAGGATGATCCTTTTCTTCACTGGACTGTTCTCCAGCAGGACTGGAAAAGGAGCAGAAATGGTAGATGGCTCATTGATCAGGAGGTCCTCAAAAACTTCATTATGAGAGGATCAGAGAATGGTGTGTGAATACATCCAGGAGAGACTATTTTGATGGTGCAGCCTTAGCATTCACATGTTTGTAAAATTCTCCTCTTGGGTTTCCTTGATTTTCTCGGCCTTTCCAAGAAATTTGAGGGTGCTGCAATAATAGGTGGAATATTAAAAGAGTGTCTTATTATTGGCATTTTTATATCAGTTATGAAAAAGACTGGTTATATAGAAAGGGGAAATGCATTTAATTTGTCTCAAACACTGATCAGAAACAAGCCACTCTGTTAAACTATTCTCTAGAACTCTTTCCACCACTAATTCAGATGTCTGGACATTGGTGTCTTGTGGGAGATGTACAGATTCTGCACCAAAATAAGCCAGACTAGTTTTATCCCTGAACTTGATCTCTTAGATCATTAAGTAAGAGACACTGCATTAGCCATTAGCCACATAATGCTAATTGTAATATGATGAAAATCTATTGAAGAAAGGCATTTGCTCCCAGTGGACATTTAAAATTCATTATGGCCACTATTCAGAGTAGCACACAGCTAGGACTATGATTGATGGAGTTTGTCTGTTTGTATTATTTTGTCTCCCACCGTGTGTTTTTTAGTGGCAGGGAATCTTAGCAATTATTTCAGAGGATATTCTGCTGGTTCCCACTAATAAAAAGAAAAGATCCGTATAAAATAAGCTGCCTCTTAGCCTCAAGCAGTGTTGTTGTGATAGATGTGACAGCTGCCAGGTGTTATGCTGAAGGAGCGAGACTGCATAAAAATATGAAAACAAAATGCTTGAACTAAAGTTTAAACTATTTAAAAATAACCTGTTGTGCTCTCTTTGTTTCCGCTGCCTGGAAGTATTGAGTGCCAGAAGTGTAACACTTGACATTTGTGGCAGACAAACATAGCCTACAGATTCTGTGATGGCTTTGCGACCAGCTAGCATTTTTTAATAATGCTTGTGCTTGTCAGCACTGGGGTTTGTTTCTAAGCAAGCTAGCTAAAATATGGGAATTAACCATAATTTCTTGCTCATTTTTTTGAGGCCACAGAAACCTTGGGAGCAAGAAGCCTGTAGTTTCACTGCTTATTTCTCACGACTTGTGTTTTCCTCCAAATTTACACTCTTGCTCTCCCACTGGATCAAGAAGAGGCAGTGAAAGAACTGGGGGATGCTTCCAAGGCCTGACCTCTCGTTCTCTGGCAGCAAAGGTGGTTTAGGAGGTTCTTGCCAAATGGACCTGCTTTTGTTCCTGCCCGGAGGCCATGTGCATCGCAATTGTGCTGAGGCAGCTGTTTGTGGGGCTGTGTTGGAATCAGCGCCCAAATGGTCTGGGTTAAAAATATCTTCCCTCACCTCAAAAGCAAAACAAAACAACTGATGTCACTGCAGTACCATAGCCATGGTCAGCACAATGCTGCGGACAGCTGCAGCGATGCCAGTGGAGGGTGAACCGTGGAGGGATGGGGTGGATGGGGTGCCAAGCGGCAGGATCTGCGCTTAGTTAGCGCAGCTCTGGAAAACATTCATGCAGGTGCATGAATGGGCTATTTGTAACCAGCCAGAGTTACCATGAGGAACTGCTGTAAGAAATAAATTCCTTTCTTAGGCTCATTGATTCCTAGTAAGTCACGTGCATTCTCTTTTCACTCATTTCAGTATAAATTTAGACCTTTCTCATTAGTTCAAATTGGAGACCATGATTCCACAAGATAATAAACACAATTTTAGAGAGCTCAGTATTAACTCAGAAATAACATATTGAGGTGACCCAAAGTTTTCAATTGGTACAAATTCACTATGGTTGTCTAAAAAAGGTTGAAAAAGAATTTTAAGAAAGTTGTTTTTGCGTTGCCGACAAAGGCATAATCTGTGCTCCTATGGTCAGCCTAAAGCCAGCAACCATTTTTGTGTTCTGACTAATTAGACAGAATTGGGATCATTTACTCATGAAACATTCAGATAAAATGTACTACTGGGTGATCTACAGCCCTGGGGGAACCAACCAGTTCAGCCCTCATTTCTCTTTATTTCTCCTATTCCCTTGCAAGGTGGGGTGATGTAACTGCAGAGAAGGCCATTATGACCATGGCTTCTGCAGGTCCTATGCAATTGGAAGTCAAAAAACAAGAAAAAAAAAATGCCCCAAACAAAAAGCAAATTGAAGAAGACAAAGTAAAGTTTCTTCATCTTTCCTCCCCACTTTCCAAAATTAAGATCTTCTATGTGCAGATCTTTTAGGATGAGGCAAATCACCCTCTGGTAGTGCCCTCATAAGGCCTGAATACAGCCTGCTTGACTGAACATCTCCCTTCTGAATGACTAGAATTTGGTAAGATGGGTCCTAGTCCTGTACCTGCAGGCTATGGAGATCAGTGGATCTGAGCAGAGTCATGGTATTTCAAGTACCTACCCTAGACTGCCTGTTTTTACCAACATAATCAGGATAACTGCAGTGTCCTGTTAAATGAGAATACTACTGACAGTATCTTACCCCTTTCCTGTCACCCACACTCTTTGTCAGAACTCTGTAGAAATTTGACTGGTACTTGTGCTTAAAGAAGCAAATGCTGAAAGATGCTGAGTACCTGCAACTTTAGTACAACCCATCCCATCAAACTTACACTGTTTGCTCACACAACTTCGTAGTGTGCCAGATGCTGAAGGGTGTGAAATGGCCGCTCAGTGGGAGTTCTCATTGCTCAGCACCTCCAAAGAGTTGGCACGTGAACGCCAGCTTGGACTTTGCCTGTGCAAAAAACAAACTCAGCCATCAGTCATACAGGGTGTGCTTCCCTTCCTGCTTCAGGAGTTGGCCTGGTGAAAATTCCTGGTGCTTACTGAAAGCATCATCTGATGTCACCCAACACCACAGGGGAAAACATAAATCAAAGCGTAAGTATTCAGCACTCTCTCAGCATTGGCCTAATGTGATTAATCCAGTCTGAGGTAAACACTTTAGTTATTCCTTATTAATGTTAGAGACCCAAACTCAGGGTTGGGACTTGTTATTCTAGGCAACATGAAAAACAAGCCCTACCCATGAGATCTCCAAGACCAAAAGATAAAGCGCAGGTAGAAGCTTAACAACAGTTACCTAATAATAGTGATGGACAAATGCAATGAAATGTTGTATCTGAAACATCTGAAGAGCATGTGGCGAAAGCTGTGCCATGCTCAGCAGAAAGCTTTTCTCTGACCATGGAGGGGGGATGCAGTGACAGCAAAAGCAGAGTGCTCTGGGGTGAGACTGCAAGGACCTGTAGAGGGGTTGGATGTGTGGATCCTGTTGACACTGAGGGGACCTGCTTCAACTTTCTACCTAAAAGTTGGTTCCAGTTCAAACTTTTCTGTAGAAGCTGAAATCTTTGTCTCAAACTGCTCTGAGCTGTGTGGGCTGCTGTTGCAAGGGCAAAATGGATTTAATAATACGGACAGGCTGGAGGCACCTTTCAGCGGCCTCTTGCCTCACGCAAGGGTAACGCAGCTCAACCACCGTCCAATTCAGAGCACAAAGGCAAAAATGTCCCAAGTCTAAAAGCCAGTGAGTTTTGCTCTTGCTTCACTCCTCTCTGGGCGTGATGGCAAATTATTGCTCTTGGAAAGGCGCATGGAGATATTGCAGACTGGCAGCCTGCTGAGTCCAGTGAGGTGCTGGGAGCAAATGCTTCATGCAGCCAAACCCACTGGGAATCTGCTGGAGCTCCAGTGTTGTTTTGCTGACACAGAAAGATGTCATCACATCAGAATATGAAGGAGTTAACACGTTATGAAATAGAGTTTTCTCAGGGATGTAGACACAGATTGTTTTGTTTGAAATGCAGTGGTGGCAGTGCTGGTTAGCAAGGTAATGCAGTCACCTTTCCAGTCTGCATCTTTACATTGTGCTTCATTTCTTCTAGCACTGCTAGGCCCAAAGCCTGTGAAACAAGCTGCTTAACTTTAAGCTCACAAATAGTTCTTTCTTTCCAAGTGAAGCTTTGGCTAGAGGATGTTTCTGGATAATGGCGGGTTAGAACAGCAAATGGAAGTGATCAAGGAAGTCTGTCTTGGACAGGAAGAGAAATGACAAGGTACCACAGTCATTCAAATAGAAAAGGAATAAAAATGCATGGAATGGTTTTTTTAGACCTCCTTCCAGGAGGGGAAAAAAAAAAAAAAAGTGGGGGCGGCTGCCCTAGGCAGGGTTACACACACCACTGAGGACTTGGTGCACAGAATTCAAAATTTGTTTAGCTGTCCCAGGCACTTCGGCTGTCCTTCCAAAGTAAAAGGCAAAATTTTCAACATCACAGAGCTACACTTCTGCATCCAATGAGATCCAGCAAGCACAGAATTCCATACAACTTTGAAAATCTAGCCATTTATTTAGTGCTACTCTCTGCCTTTTGCCGTCCGGGCAGCACCATTTCAGTCGCAAGCTTTGCATTCAGCCCTTTTCAGGACCGAGAGTCAGTGAGCAAAAGCAATATTATTTTGAAAAATTTCATGCCCATTAAAAAAAGCATTTTCTGAGTCCTGTGTTTTGCAGCAAGTAGCAGAGGTGCCTTACTTCAAAAGTGTTAATGCAAAAATGTGGAAAGATTAGTCCATATTTCAGGCATTAAGGCAGAATCTCATCTCACCTAGCAGTTTGCTGAAACTATTAAGGCTGTTCCTGTCCAGAGCAACTGAGGATCTGCATTTGAATAATATCTCTGATTAGACATAAGTAAAGTGGTTTGGATCTATTTTCTTTTATACCTCCGTGCTGTCTTGCCTGTTGGTGGCAGGGCACTCAAACAGGTAGTAACTGGAATGAAGCCCACTAGCCAATTTATACATAACCTACCATCACTTCTCGCTAATTCCTACAGCACACTTTAACATTAAATTACAAAAATGCTTAGAAAAGTCATCCATCCCATGCTTCACTTCTTCATCAGCATCCCTGCTTCACTGTTTGCTCCTGGACACGTATGCTAGCACCGCTGCTTTGGTAACTTTCTGGTTTTGGACAGTGTTATAAATGATGGAGATGTGTTCAAGTTCAGAGGATGCAGTTCCGCCTTTTTGTCTCTACTGTGTAATATCTTGACATCAAACAGTCCTCCTGCAGTCCTACTGGAGTTCCCAAAGTAAGGCAAAACGCTACACAGAGAGCACGAGGACCAAGGGTCGGAGGCTTTTACAATATGTTAATGTTAAGCAAGTACAGTAGTGTATATATGTATGTAGGTAATTGTGGTTTTAATAGTGCAGACACAAAGTATCCCTTAGTTACCAAAACACCCATTTTTGGTTATTTTATCTTTCATGGCATTTCTGATAATATCACAAAGCTAGTCTTCACTCTGCCAAGGGGTCTGAAGACTCTCAGATCAGCAGAAGTATTTCTCTGTATTCTAGTGACATGTTAAACATTCAGCTAATTTAATAATAATAATAATTTCTCTCAGTAATTAGCAGGTACAGCATATTGAGTCCAGATTCCTTTTTTACTGTAGGTGTAGGATGCCTCTTTTCTGCGCCTGGGAGTAGAAGCAGAAGCTTCCTTCTGCATTATTTATTTTCCTTTCTTGGACTAAGTAAAACTGGAAGAAAATAAATATTAAAAGACTTCAAAGAAAAAAAGAAAAAAAAAAAAAAAACATGTCCCAGGCACATTTTATGACAGCTGAGCAAGTATCACGTTGAGTGGCAGTGCACTGACAATAAGTTTTGGCTTAGGCCCACATCAATCTGGAGGCCCAGCTACACAAGCCAAGCTGGCTCAGGATCGCTTATAAACAGGCAGTTAGCACCTTCATTGCAATGATATCCCAGAGGCCCAAACCAGGATTAAGCCCTTTGCTCAGGGGCAGCACACACACATAGTGTCATCCTTCCTCTACCAATGTTGGTGGCAAAAGTCCCACTAGCTTCTCTGGTGTTCTTGCTCCGGCTAAACTACTCCCGGAGTTCCCCTCCTTTTCCCCTTCACCCACTTCATTCTGCTTTGTTATTATTGTTATTATTGTGTGGTGAAATGTTGGGGATCCGTGTTGAATTCACCTTGCCCCTTGTGGCGCTGTCCTTCCTCCGCAGGGTGGCTCTGAGGCGTCCCCGCGAGGGCGCGCGGAGGAGACGCCGGCGAGCGGCGAGCGGGGTGCCGAGCCGCCTCGCCACGTCTTCTCCTTCTCCTGGCTGAACTCCCTGAGCGAGTGACGATCCCGCGGGCTGCCTTCTGGGGGCTTCTCCGAGGGACCGCGAGCCGCCTGCCTGCGGCCACCACACCGCGCCGGAAAGGGGCATCCGAGCGGCTTCCACGCCCAGCAACTCAGCCGACGTCTGCACCGCACCCGGCCCTTGGGATGGTGGAGTCCCGAAAAGCGTGGGAGCACGGGCACAAACTGCTGTGCTACCGTAATCAGAGTGTTTTCCAATAACTTCGTGTTTCCAAGGGGAAAATGGCATCGCGACAGCCGTAGGATGAGCACTGCTAATGTTTCACTATTTATTCACTTTTCAGCATGTCTTCGTGTAGGTGTAAATGCTTCAACCGTGTTGTTAGTTAAAATGCTAATGCGATAGTCACTAGTAGTATCCTTTGCCAATGCAGTGTTTGCCCACAGCATTTACGCACCAGTGAAACTATCCCTCCTGGGCACCCCCAGATCAGGGTTAAGTCTAAATCCCTGCCTGCGGTCACGTGGGGACCCGCAGCGCCGGGGCATCGCGGCGCTGCAGGAGCAGAAGGCAGGAGGGGAGAGGGAAGCTGCTGCTTCTGCCCTCCTCTCTGCCGCCCTCCTCTCTGCCTCCCTCCGTCCCGCTCGGAGCGTGCAGGGAAGCTGCTGCAGCGCTGCCCACGTGTCTGTGCAACCAGAACCTGTCTTCTCAGTCATCCCCAAGAGCACCCAGGGAGGGGACGTGTCCTTGCACGAAACCAGGGTGCAGCGAGGTGGCCACAGGTATTTGGTAAGGGCTTAAGCGGAAGGCGCCCCGCGGTGCCCTGTGGAAAAGGCTGATGCTGAATGTCCTGTTCATGCACGCAGCAGATGCTGTGCACGGCAGACGTCTAAGGAGACCGGGTTTCTGTCTTAAAAGCAGAGAAGCTCCATAGGATGCACTGAAGGAAAACTGGGGACAGGGTTTCAGCATTCAGGTGTATTTAAGGGAGATGGGCAGGTCGACGAATGGCCATAGAGGAGCAGGTTTAAGCTGCGATCTAGTTCTACATGAATCTTCCCAGGAACCCTGAGTCAGCCCCTAAGCCCAGCATTTTGGCAGAGCAGGGGGCCGTGCTGCCCCTGGTGAGCCTGGCAGAGCGGGGCCGACGCCGGGTCTGCCTCGCAGGCGAGGGGCTGCCTGCCATCCACCCATCCATCCACCCATCCACCCATCCATCCAGCCCCACTCGTCACTGCTCCCCAGAACAGGGCCAAGCCACATCAGCGAGTCATCGCAGCCCTACTCTGTACCTATTTCCCCACGCAATGTGTTACTTCAAGAGAAGTTCTGGAAGGTCATGTATGTGAGGTCTGTGAAGAGCTTTGAGATGATCCTGCCTGGAGCGGCCACCTCCCTGCACCATCGTCACCATTTCCTGATGGGGGTTTTCCCCATGGATTTAGTTTGGCATGGGGAGTTGTTATCCTGATTCCAGTCATCCCAGGAGATTTTCACCAGATCTTCCCTCCGAGTTTCCCACACACACTGCAACCTCCCTAACGCACCTGGGATGGAGCCGGCTTCGCGTCTCC
>VZSV01000016.1:77372-144357 GCA_013398735.1 Nothocercus julius
TGTCCCTGCGCGCTCCACCGTTGCCTCCCGCTGCCCTCCGTCCCTCCCTCCGCTCCCGGCTGCCGCGTCCCTGGCCAGTGCCCCTTGCCACTTCCTCCATGCAAGTCACTCCTGCCCTTATTTACTTCTACCTTGCCTCCGACCAGCTGATTTTCTCCGGCATTTTTGCCCTCATGTGTTTCCCTTTCTCTCCCCCCGCCCCCGCTAAAGGTCTCTGAATCAGCAAGTGCCTGCAAAATGTTGAGTTTTCTTGGAAGTGCTCTCCCTTGCCCCTTGTGTCTGAAGGCTCTGAACCTCGTTCCATCAGTATCTCCAGAAGTGTTTCTCACCATCAGGTCTGCTTGTCCAGGAGGTAACACTGCTTATGGAAATAATTCAGGTGCCCAATGGCCGCTCCATGCACAAGGAATATTCTTCTGTTTTAGCATCCCATCAGTTTTATCACAGCAACTGTCCTGCTTCTCCACTGCCTCAGTTCCCACCTTCATCATATCCTTTCCTTTAAAATTGCACTGAAAACCTACTGGCTGTACCCAGCCTAGATGATGGGCGCTCGGGGTCATGCCTTTGTATGTCTGATCACAGTGAGGAAGAAACCACAGAAGGTGGTAGTGCTAAAACAGCAATGAATCTCTAACAAAATAACGATGTTCAGACCCATTAGTGGGGGGGGCCTGGCCACAGGTCCGTGCTGAGCCTCTCCTGGGAGGTGCTACTCACTGTAACCTCTGGTCTACCAGTGCTTGACATCGTGGGCAAGGCACCTTAGAGTCACATCTCCTAAACGGACGGAAAAACAAGCCGTAATAGCACAGCTTCGTCTCTCCATTAACTGCGTTAGCGCTGACGCTCATGAGCCAAAGTGCACATGACAACAAAAACAGAGCAGAATATGTCGTGTATATAGTCACCACTATTTGTGTGCTTTAAGAGCATGTCAGCGCAGTCTTCCCCGAGAACAACAAGAGGTTCAAAGAAGCAGGGGCTCTCTTCAATGAATTGGTGGAAAATGTAAGAGGCACTTCTTAAGCTGAGTTTCTCCAGATGTGCTGTGAGGTGGTTTTTATCACAACGTCTCCATTTTTAGGTGGAGTATTCTTTTGAGAGACCGTGAAACCTCTTAAAATACTGTGATCATAAGCATAAAGGAGGAAACACTCTGATCCAAATATGTTTTTTTAGGATTGTGGGTGAGATGAATAAGATAAAAAGCTGCATCTCTCCAAAAGACTGATGCCAGTGAGAATTTGGCTCAGATTATTTTATGTTTGTCGTCATTTAAAATATTATTTAGGTCCCTTTAGGCAGACAGTTTCATCCCTTGAAGAACTGCAGTCAGAGCAAAGTCATCCCAGGAGTCCATCCTAGGACAGTTCCTGAAGTTTTCACAGAGCTGTGTAACCCACAAAGATCTTCTTATCTTTTTCATGACCCCTGGCTCTGAACAGAGTCTATATTTTCTCACACAGACTTTTTTTTTTAATCCAACAGAATCCTATTAACCCATGTTTTTCCCATAGATTGATGTGTTAGAAGACTTTCAACAATTTAAATGCAGGGAAGACCAAGAGACATTTGGGTGCTTTGATAATGAGAATATAAAATATCACTAAGACCTGAACTACAAAGTACTTAGGTTCAATACTTCAAATGCAGAACTAAGAACAGACGTCCTTTCTCCAAAGAGTAAGGTGAAATCTTCTAGGCGAAATCTCAGCAGTTGCTCCTGAAGAAAATTACACCAGAAGAAAGACTGGATTAATGCTGGAGGTGAGAAGAGGGGGAACAAAGCAGACAGTGAGAAAATCTGGATATGAGTTTTAAAGTTTGAGGAATAATTTGAGTTTAACGTATCACAGCATAAGAAGAGTATTCATACTTGGCTCATTCTGCAAGCATTGGGGCAAGCCTAATTTTTGCACTGAGCAGCAAAATAGCATTGTAAAGAATTAAAAAGCATCTGCTCCATCCCTCTCCCCAGTGCTGATTTGGGTTGGGTGGCAGCTGATCTCCAGCTTTAGTGTTCTCAGAGTTAGACACCTACTGAAAGGCAATTAGAGCTATGCTGTTGGAGCTAATGGAAAGAAAAAACATGCCCAGAGCATGATGCATCCTGATGCAAACTAATACCTTAAGGCTTCTGGAGAAGTTCACCTCGTTCCCTGGTCTATAAAGGGAGTGCAGACAACTACCTTAGCCTAGTCACCAAATTTTTAAGAGGCTAATGTTAGGCCAAAAGAATGCCCATTGCATTGATTGACCATAGCAGAGAGATCACACAATTCTAAAAATAACTATATAGAAGTGATGAGTGAGTTAAAGTGAGTTAAACTAGGGGGATGGCTCCTACTCCAGGTATTTTTGAAGGTGTCCAACTTCAGACATGGAAGAGCTCGCATTAGAGGTAGATCAGCTTCCCACCACGGTGTAGTGTTTCATTGCAGTTCCAGCTTTTGTCAGAAGGTAGAAAGGCTTTATGGTGCTTTTAGGTTCAGCAAACTTTTCTGTGTCATTTCACATGATCACTTATTATCACCTTCGTTACTCAGTCCATGCAATCAGTTCTCAAACATACGGCTGCATTCTGCAACTATTTTAGTGAACTCTATACATCCTGCCCCCTTTGAAGTACCTGAATTTCTATAGTGGCATGTGCATATATTACATTTTCATTCAATCATTTGATAATCTTGGTACTAAGAAATCTAAATCCATTGGTCACAACTTGCGTGTATTCTATGGCAACCTAGAGAAAAAAGAAGAAAATTTCAAGATATCATGTCTGATGGTGATGTCATTTTAAGAACAAAATACATTTGCTTATTCTTTGTCAGCAAAAACAAATTTGCTAGACTGATCACAGAGAAAATCAATTAAAGTAAGCTTAAAAAATCAATAAAAATGTATCTGTGAAATACAGAAGAATAAGTTCTAGGTCAGAATGAAGAACAAAACTGATGGAGATCTCAGTTGTATCTCATTTCTTCTGAGCCTATCTGTCTTCAAAACTCTCATCTTTCTTGCTGAGTTTTAATTTCTTTTTCAAACAAAATTTTAAATGATTTCTCTCCAGAAAAGGATCTATTTTGCTCACGTCACCAGGTTTTTCTGCTGTGTCTGACCATTGTATCAGAGCTCCACTAATGTCCTTATTAAGATGCCTTTCATATAGTCCTGTGAGCAAGGAAAGCTCCTTAATTTTCCAAATTAAATTTCCAAAGGAGAACAAAAACATGAGAGGACAAACTGATTCGCTCCACATCCCTCAAGGTTTTGTGTATCAGGCAGGAGTGACTCCTGTATTTTCTGAGCCCAAGTTCACAATCTCAGCTGAAAGACTCTTTTCATTCACGGGATAATATTGATTTCTTTTTTTCTCCTGGAGTACTGACCGCAAGGCACAGTTTTATGGGCTCAAGGTCTCGACAGAAGGAAAAATTCCTCTGAAATCCCCCCTGGGTTCCGCGGCGTCTCCGCGGTGTCTGCGCTGGAGGCAGCGCTGCTGCAGCTCGTGCACGCACAGCTTTGCAGGGATCATTTCGCTCCTGCAGCCTGACCTCCCGCTGAAGAGAGGCCAGTAAACACCACTCAGGAATTTCAAGCACATACCCAAGCAAGAGCATACCCGGTGCTTAAAGCCTCATGCACCCAGGGAGAGGCAGGGATGATTTATTCGCCCAAATTCTTGCAATGCAAAGGGAAGCTGGACGGGTACCCTCCTGAACATCACCAAAAAAGCACCGGGGCCTCACAGCCTCGCTCGCTAATTCTAATCAGCAGAAGGAAGTTGTAAAATTAGGCTGGGAAAATTCTGCGTGCTGGAAGGGCTGCGCCTCTCCTTTCTGACACCGTCAGCGAGGGAGGCAACAGCTGACCTTTATCTCTGCCTCCGCGCCTGCCAGCTGCCGCTCCTGCCCCGGAGAGCGGACGGCGAGGGCTGCGCGGGCGGCTGCGCGTGTGCGCTCGCGCCACTGACAGCCGCGATCCGGCAGGAATCCACCCCGCAGTTAGCGCAGCGACGAGGAAATCCATCCAACAGGCACCGTGTGAAGGCACCGGGTAGTTTGTTCTCCCCGCTCTCTTGGTACCCGGGTACATTTTGCCACCAGAGATGTGTTGCTGCGTGTCTGTCAGCTGAGGGCCCGGTCTGAGTGTTTGGCTGATACCGCCACTGGCACCAGGAGCAGAACTGGGATTCAGTGTCCTGCGCTCATGGAGGAGCCCCCAGAGACCCCTGGATTCAGCCTCACTTGCGGTGATACCGAGGAGGGCAGCCGGCAGGGCACGGGCTCGGGCGAGCAGGAGGGGGACGCGCTGGGCAGATGCGGCCACGGGGCACACGGCCAAGTAGCCAAAGATGAGGCCTTCAAGGACCCGTCTAATTTAATACTAAGTTAGATTAGGCTCCAAAGGCCCCAAAAGGGAGAGGCAGGCAGGAATGCCGGTATTGCCTCTCCCCAGACACAACCTCTGCTTCGGGGCAGCTGGAAGCCAGCGCTGCCCCTTGCAATATTTAGTTCATTCAGCTCTAAGGTTGCAGCCTTGCTGCAGAGCCTGCTCCTGGGGTGATGGACCTGGGAGTTGCTACGGAAATAGAGATATTTTTGAGCACGGCGTAGCATTTCCCAGCACCCGGGCAGAAGCAATCCAAGAAAATAGAAGGCACTAGGGTTTATTTTCCAGGGGCCAGCCTGCTGTTCTTATGTATGAGGAGCAGAGAACAGGAGAGACGCTGGAATTTGACTTTACACAAAACAAAAGACCCACTCCAAGGCAAAACATCTGCTGTGTTCAATGGGAGCCAAGATTTTCTCCATAACATGAAACACTCGATGCATATACATGTAAGAGCATAAGCAACACGAGAAAGACACTGACTAAAGCAACTAAGTAGAGGGGGCAGGCAATCGCTGCCATTGAAAGGGAGATTCGTGACATTTAGGACAGCTCCTACCCCTGGACTCCTGTTACAACCACAGCTATCAATGTGCTCAGCAACGTGCTCGGTGACATGCTCTCAGTGCCTGCGGGAATGCACTCTAAAGAAGCAGCACAAGGAGATAGCCTTGGATGTTTTCTTCCTCTTTTATTCCAGACTAAAAAAAGAAACTTTTTAGCCTTCAACATGAGCCAGCTATACCGTCAAGGCTTAGAATCCCCAAATAAACATCGAAGAGCTCAATATGTCACACTTAAAAAAAAATCTCATGATTCTGAATGCAACCTCATCATTTGGGGGAGGAGGAGGTAGGGGCAGCACAATTTTGGAATACTCAAGGCTGGGGATGGTGCAACTGCCTTCTCACTTCTTTCAAGTGAGGAAATATGGGAGGAAATACAAACACACTATCTGTCCTGAATGGCTGGGCAACGGACTATATATAGAATCTCCTCTGTCCTACTTAAGTTATGACTAATGCTAAACAATTAGAAATTCAGATGTCTGCATATTTGAAGGAGCAAACATCTCTAATGTACCATTTGTTGTTCATTAAAAAAGGGAGAATCAAAGTCTCTCTCAGTTCTGACTAGGCTGCACTTATCAACAGGTGCATGTTGCTGGAAGTGGAGCCCCATGAGACTAATTGCAAAGGATAATGAACAAGATGAGACGTTTCTTGGAAAAAAAAAAAAAAAAAAGATTGTTATCTTTTTAATGACCATACTCAAGCCAAAGATTGCAAATTCTGTAGGGAAAGGACTTTCTTTTTTGTTCCATGCCTGCCTAGTGTCTAGCACAACATCGCCCTAGTCTGTGACTAGGAATCCTAAGTGCTACTGCAATGCAAGCAGTACGTTATAGTAAATAGTAGTATTGAATTAGCTGGGAACAAGAAGATGGTTTTCATCAGCATCTCTGATGTAAAGGATCAACAAACATTTCTTTAAGCCAGTGGCCAATAGATTATTATTTGAAAACGCTTCATATTTATGAAGAGGAAACATTGCTAATACAAAACAAGGGTTCACTCTAGGGAATGTGGCTGGACTTTTTGTCTGGTTCTTCTAATGCAGTGTCTGGGAGCAGTAGGGGAGGTTCTGATATAGCCAAGATGAAAGACTGGGAGGTGGAATCAAAGCACAGAATAAAAGTACAAATCATCCCAGCTAATAAATGGAATAATAAATGGTCAATATCCAGTGGGCAAAGTCTCCAGGCTTCTCAAAAAGTTCCCATTCTCTCTGTGGCTTACAGTTAATGTAAATCATATACTTAATGAATTTACTTACAAGACGTCTTCCTTCGTCCCCCTTCTGCTTTAAAGTATTAATCATCATTACAGATATAACAGCAGGGGCCACTGACAGCATGGCTACATACATCACCATATATTATTCTCTTAACAAGTGAGGAAGATTATAGTCCTGGAAGAACCTCCTGATTTTATTAGCAGCTCCTGATGCTAGGAGAGCAGTGGCAAACACTAATGGAGGTGATATCATTGCTTCTCCAGAACCAGAAGTTTCCAGAAAACCAGGAACTACGTATATCTTTGGGACAAGGCATGACACTAATGAAATGGCAGGATGTCATTGCAATCCCCTCCATTCCAAGCTAGCAAATCAAGATGAACTATGAATATTTCTAGGCACCAAGTTCCAGATTTCTCCTTCAGCAGGAAACTGCAGTGGCCTGACATGAGGTCATTGAAAAGAAGCAGATCTCAAACTGCCATGCAAAGATTAATCACTTCTGAAATTAAAGAATAGACATATACAGCCAATTCTACTCAGCACTGAAAGGCTTTCTGAACTGACTAAAATACAGCAGTTTTGTAAGGTCCCAGTTGGCCAAGACCACCCATTTCCCCTGGAAATCTCAGGCAGCCCAACTCCACCCAGAACCAAACCCCACAGCCTAGTTAAAACTAGTGCCAAGACACATGTGTGGATACAGGATCTAGCGAGGCTGCAGGATGGGGCCCTCATGGGCAGGCCTACCCCATGCAAGGAGTTTCAAGTCTCCAACATAAGCTGGCTGATCCAGGTGAAGTTTTTACTAAATGATAGAGGGTAATTGAGATTTTAGGACCAAAGAACTAAAGCTAAGATCCTTCAGCTAGCATCCAAAACATTGGGAACTAAGAGCTCACAGTTCCTCCTAGGATGCTTTTAGACGGGACAAGACAGCTGCTATCACAGTGGGCGAGGTTTTTATTTTTTAAACTTAAAAATAATTTCAGAAATGTAATAAGCGTCTCCTTTTTTAAAATAGAGTCTAATTTTAAGCAATACTTAAGTTGATACTGTATCTTTTGAGGCAGCTACCTATACGGGCCTACACAGGTTGGGAATGTCCCTATATGGCTTTTTCAGTTCCTTAATGAAGGTTGTGGGAAAAAACAATTTTAGACCAGCCAAACTTCAGATGTTAGCAGTGTCATTGACCTTTGGGTGCTGCTGTAAGATAGCAGCATCAAGTGTCAGCAAATAAACTCCCTGAGGTTGTCTCTCTTCATTTTTCTCAGAGCATCCTGTGCTCAGCAAAGATTTTAAAGAACCCTTGGTTCAAAGAGGCAGGTCATACAGCCCTTGAAGGGATGCCACCCAGCTAGTGTGCTCAGCAAGACCTGTACCTTGAGACACGGATTCACAGGAACTTTGAAACTCATCCAGTAAAGGAAATGACGTGAAAGCACTTAGAGATTGGTCAGAATTGCTCTTAGGCCTGAGACTGAGAAAGGTCTCTCCCTACGCTAGGAGGAGAAGGAGGCGAGTCGCTGGTGTAATGTGGGAACTATGTTTCAGTCCTATGCTTGTCCTATCTGCATTACTGCTCCTGAGGAGGAAAAGGTACAGTTTTCAGCTCATTGGGGGATGAAATTATGCATCCTGAAATCTAGAGTTCTGACATTGACTCTAATTACCTTGTTTTGGACCCAAACTCAAATGTGCACACTTCCCTCCTATTTGTCTTGGCAGAGTTTCTGGCAGAGCTGTGTGGTGGAGTCTGGCTGATGGCTACAGAACAAGAAAAGGAGATGTAACAGGAATCTGGTGAACTAGAAAATAAGGATGGTGGGTAGAAAATTGGTTTCCACATGGCAATAGGTGGTGAAGGGCAACATAATGTCTTCATTAAACTTTATAAGAGCGATCGCAGTCGGTAATTAGGTGCGTCTCAAGACGATCTCCAATTTCACTGCTTTATCTAAGAGATGGAATTGCCCCCAGATACATTTGCTCTTCCCACTAACAAACAGATCCCAAATTAAAGAGATGGAGGCAAAAAAATGAATGATAGGCACTTCACAAATACAGATTATTTTCATTATAGCCCTGCTGACACCTTGGAAACACTCAGATAAGTCTGTTAGGCAACGAGGCAAGCAGGTATTAATCCCTGATGGCAGTGAAGGAATTGTGACATGCATGTTTTCTGTTGTAACTGGGAACTGAATCTCTTGTCTCAGTCACTGGACTATCCTTCTTTGGTCAGCTGTTTAGCTAAATGTGATAGAGCCAACTTAGGACGAACTTCTAATAATCTCCTCCAGATAGTGGAGAACCTGGAGTTAGACACACTGCAGGTAGCTATCTAACAGGCAAATGTCCCCGTTTTGGTCCATCAGAACAGCTCTTTATTTCAAAAACTGAGCTACATCATAATCCCTTTACAAAGTCCATAATAGAGTCAACAAAAAGCAGAGTCAAAATCTGCTGATGGAAAACAAGGTGATATTTCACTTTTCCTTTGTAGAGAATGAAAATACAATCCCAGTTTTGAAACAAAGCCAGATTTCAAATCCCAGCTCCCCTCCTGAAGTGTAACCTTGTCTCTCTGCATGGCTCTGCTTGAGACAGCACAAGGACCTGAAGGCAGAGCCACCTCATGCTACAAAGAAATGGATGCCATAGCTTAAATATCTTTATACACTCTCTGCCATCATGACCTGAGTCACAAGGAATAGGTTTTCATCTATGTGTATCTTCCCCTGCGATTTCATAGAGGTCCTATATTTTTGGCTTCTAAAAATTGGACCTGAATGATGCCAAAT
Organism: Nothocercus julius; assembly: GCA_013398735.1. NCBI lineage: Eukaryota > Metazoa > Chordata > Aves > Tinamiformes > Tinamidae > Nothocercus > Nothocercus julius. The sequence goes on from VZSV01000016.1 coordinate 86,372, forward strand.
GCAAGGCAGGGGTATGAGGGATCTCTCCAGGCTGCGTTGACACCTCCTGTTAACCATGCTCTGTTCATTACCAAAATATGAGTAGTCTGCTTCTCCTTCAGCCTACACCTACAACTACAGTATAGCTTGAGGCAAACTAAGATGTTGTCAAGAATTTAACTGAAGTGATTTTCTCTCCTGGTAGTGACTGAACTGAGATCACAACATGGGTCATCATAACTCCCGTTATTTCTGGAGAAAGAAAGCAACCTTTTGAACTTGTCACTCAACAGGATTTCATCAGGGCTGCATACAGACTTTGTATTCTAAATAACCTGGGCTCCTCCAGTTCCCCATGCAGAAAATCTGCACCATGCCATTACCCACGACATCTCTTGGCTGCGCTCATCCTGAGTTCATTCTCAAGATCTCCTTCAGGAACTAACAGATACCTCATTCACTTACAATAAACCAGCTATGCTTGCAAATGTCCTATCCTTTTCAGTGTTTAAAAATTAACAAATACTACAGTGCTAATCACTCTACACAAACATAGCGTGTGTCAGTCAGACTGGGCCCTCTGCCCCATCGCACACGCAGCTGGGGCTTGGGGACCTTGTGATCCAGTGACAGTTTTATGTTTAGTAACTCTTATAAATTTTTCTTTCATGAACCTGTCCAATCAAAGATTGACTGGGAATTGCTCTCCCTGTAAATGACATTTCCCTCAAAAACAAACAAACCTGGTAACAGATCTGAACATGCAATGTGACTGTGATAAGAAAAAACTTCAGATATACAATCCATATGTAAAACTGGCAAGACTCTTCTTTTCCTGGAAAAGATGTCTTCGCATCTGACAATACTACCCTTATTCTGAAAAAGGGAATAACTGATTTTTCAAAAACATAGTAGGAGTCCTGATTCTTCCACAATGCAAACGATGCAGAAGATCAATCATCACTCAGATTTTCAGTGAAAATAACAGAAAACCCATGAGTGCTTTATAAGGCAATCTACAGATTGCTTGCTCTATGACTCTAGTAGAGAAATAGCATCTCTCCAAATCGAGCAGAAGAATTGAATGACATTTATCCAAAAATGTTCAGATTCCTGATTGCCCTTTATTTATTTATTTATTTAGCTTGAAACATCCCATACCTACAGGTGGGAGCCAAGAGGTGGTGCTAGAACTCAGCTATCTCATACCTTTGAAACATTTATTCAATGGTTTCAGGTGGCAAGATGCAAAAGATGGCTGCGTGATCTCTGCTGTAAATTGCTTACAGCCTGGGTTGCTTACTCTTTCTCAGCTGTCTGTGCTACTAGGAAGAGCATAACCTGTTTTGTTTTTCTGTTGTTGTCGTTGTCATTGTTCCTTCGTTCTTTGGATTTTTTTTTTTTTTTTTTTTTTTTTTTTTTTTTTTTTTTTTTTTTTAGTTTTAGGGACTAAACTGTTCTGCAAAGTAATCATCCTAAATTCTTATTGCTCGCTTCCAAGAGTTCTTGAAACTGTTCACTCCCCAGCTAGAGCCAGAAGCTCTCATTATTCATATAATGAGAGCAGCTACCTCAGACACAAATATTCATGAGTTAATCTGCCTTCATTGTCCTGAAACTGAGCACTAGAGCAGCACACTACAAAATGTGCATGAATCAAATCATGCTTAGAACTGACACTGGGCCTTTCGTTGCTGACAAATGTCCTACTTTGGGGATGAATTATGAGAAGCTCTTTCCCTAGCAGTCAATCGTGCTAGGTTTCAGACAGAAACTCATGCCACTTTCCTGATTCACCAGAAGCCTTGGGTAAGAAAGTGGGAAGAGCTCCAGAGGTACTCACAGCCTCACTGTCCGGAGCATCTGCAAACTCTGCACTTCTGCTGCTCTGCCGATGCGTGGCCGAACTGAGACGTCCATCCTCTGGGAGCTCTTCCCTATTGTGCACCAGTGCCCAAGGGGAAGCCTGGTGCTATCAGTAGAAATTTGAACAACGTTAGGAAAAACTGGTACCTCTCCACTGAGAATGGAGACAGTTTTGTTTTAGTGATGGTTTTGAGGTGTAAACCTGCTCAAATCATACTGAGTGGAGACTATAACAAGATCAGTGAGTTAACATTGTTATTATTGTTATGAGCTGGCAAAGTTTTCACTTGTTACCTGCACCACACTTCAGCAACTGATTTTAAAAGGCACCCTAAAACAACACTTACAGCTTCCAGAGTGTATTCTATATTGATTTTCAATAAAGTTGGAATGCTTAAGCTCCCTACATCAGCTTTTTAGTCTATGAAAACAGCCCACCAAAGTCTTTTACTCCAGCATTAACCAGGGGAAGCTAATAAGTTATATGAGCATGATCAGTAGTTAGGGAATTTCCTGAAGAGCTTCTGAACAGTTAGCTGATAGAGCACTTAAGGGAATATTCATAAGCTGCTCATGAATAAACCTGTTTTTATTTCATGATAAAACAGGTATACTGAGATAAAAAATCTAAGTGTTAGGTTACTGCTTACTTTTTTTTTAATTATTATTATTACTTTCTTATGTAATTTCTGCAACACTGTATTGTTGTGTGCTGGACTAATTTTCTTTGGAATGAGTGAATGTAATAGCCAACTTCTATTTTGGAATAAAGTAAGTATCAATTATAGTCCTCTAGTAAATTATATAATAAAAAATACTATTCTTGGGTCCCAAAACAGGCATATGTCACCACTAACTACACATGTCAGCCCAAGTAGCTGCAAAGTTTATCGGACTTTTTTTAGAGAAGGTTGTATAGCTGAGAGAGGCTGAGTAGACAAAACCTGCTGAGAAAGAAAAGGCAGAAAAGCTCATGACATGTTCAGAGCAAGCTCTAGGCACGCAGTTCTGAGCGCTCAGTACTGCAAACCTGATCCGATGGCTGCTAGCATGGGATCAAAAGTGCTGCAGCCACCTGGTGCAAAGTGCTGCTGGTCCCAGATTCTCCAAAAGCAAGTTAATTTTGTACCAGCGGGGTTTGTGCTGCGCTGGGTATCATCTGTTTCCCCTAAAGCTGGCACAGAAGATGGAGGCAGCATAAGTACCACGGCACATGATCCGAGCAATTTGACAGAAATGGGAGCGTATATTCATGCTCCAGCTGGATCAGTGGGAGATCTGGTGGGGAGCAGTTCCACCAGTATTGAACATGGTACCACCACCACAAAAAGAAAGGGGCTTTGCAGGCTGGGAATGAACTGAAAAAGGAGTGTGAACTCTGAACAATTATCCTTTGTTGCTTGCTTCTTTCACCAAGGTTTTCACAGAGAAACACCATTTTGTCAGCTTTTAAATTTCAGTAGCTACAGACTCACATCCAAAGAGGGAACAATGGTACATTTAGACTACAACAGAATATTTTGCTTAAAATAGCCCTTTTGGCAACACATATCCAAGTTCCATAATAACACAGCAATAGTATAGTTATTTCGTATTTTTAATGAACCAAGAAGACGAACACATTTTAAATAAGATACAAACCAGCAGATAAAGCTTTTTGAGCTCTCATGGTCCATCTGTCTGCTATACAATAAGCAAATAAAATGACGTCACAAAATTGGAGATTATTTCTTTCCTTTTTGGTAAATGAGTACTATTACTGAGCTACCTCCTAAAGGCCTTACCCAGCTGCTATTTATTTCAATAAAATGTCATTGTTATTTAGAGTTTGCCCATGACTAAAAGGAAGGTAATCAACATGTGTTTGTCCCATAGGAATTACCTGGAGCCAGTATTTCCAGCTGTGTTGTTTCAATGGCAATTGATAAACTCTTGTTAAAGCAGGATCATAAGACTCCACATCTTGAATCAGAAAGAGTACCTGGCAATGCCTGCAGAAAAGGTTGTACCCTTTGCATCCACCATCATCTTTTTTTATGGAGTTTAATTTCTCACATGGTGGTGGACAGCCATCCATTCACGCATAAGAACCAAAGTTAGGCTAAAACATGGAAGGCCAGTGCTCCTTTGCTTGCTCTGCTGCTAACATCCCCAGTGATTTTGAGTAAGTCATGTGCTGCTTTGGTGCCTGACTTCCATTGAAATAGTCTTTCTGAAGATACTTACAGCAAAGAATATAGTGTGTGTAGATTTTTCTGTCCTGGAAATCCTATAACCACCTACATAAGGTATGCCTGACCACACAGCGTCTTAGGTCATCTCAGCCATGCCCATCCCTCAGTGCTGTGATCCTTGCTCCCTTCGCACCAGGTTTATTTCAGAGCTCACAGATGGATGTCTCAGTAGGATGCCTCTAATCAGGCATGATATTTCGCATGTAGTTAATCATTCATATGGGATTCTACATTACAAACAGTTTAGATTCTGCTAATTAATGTTTTGCATCATGATCGTATTTACAGTAATTGGGACTGATATTTGAAGTACAGTAAAAGCTGTCATCTCATTCCCTCCTAAAGAACCCAATTACCTTCATTTGTTAGCAAATTCATATGAGCATTTGGCTTTATTATACTTGACAACATAAAGCCAGATTCTTCACTGACACAAATCAGCAGACTATCCTCAGAGCACAGTCCTAAAAGACATTGTAGACCTAATCTTGGAGGCTGGAGTTGAAGGCTCTTCTAACTTATGCCCTGTCCATGAAAGAAAGAAAGAAGTGGCTCAAGGACAAGAATTTCCCTTGTGCGCATGCTAGACTGTCACCAGTAATTGCTAAGGAAGATGGAAGTATTTGTAATCGGGCACTTCTCTGACATTTTTATACTATCGAAGACAGCTTGCGCTCAAATTCATTCAGCACAACTTCAGCCTAATTTCTGTGCCTTGTGTTTTCATTTACATTTCTGAAGGCCTATGGACTCATAGCTGTCATTGTATCCAAAAGTTAACTTCATGAGCAGGGCTTAAAAGGCATCCACAGGTATGAGTGTGCCATACAGGCACCTCAGGGAGGTGTACACAGGTATGCCATACAAGCACCACGGAGACAGCTGGCTGTTCCACAGATGAGAAATAAGACGGAAACGTGCATGCTTCTTTCTCATTCTGGGAAGTCCTATTTCAGCTACTGATTATTACCTAATAACCTAATCAGCAGTAATAGCAATATTTTGCATCTTAAAATACTTCATATTCAAACAGCTACACAAGGAGATTAGAAAATTAATTCCTAACTAGTTAGGAAAGGACACAAGGAAAAATGATATTTTAAAATGAGAAAATGGAGCTACAGAAACAAGGTCAGATAGCTAGAACATGGTCATTCTCTTATTATTGTGTTATAAACGATACAGGGTGTTATAAACAGGTGTTTTTTTAAAAGGAAAGTAAGGTGAATTATGATTTTTACAGATGCTAGTGGGTCAAGATCAGGCCTAGTGGGAGATGTGAGTTGCCTAATTAATACACATTTGAGCACTAAAACAAAAAATGTTTCAATCACTCACCCCAGCTATCGCAGGGTTTTGAAGTGGACTCCTTAAAGTTTGTTAGGAAGCACCAACAATGCTTTTCTACCCAAAGTAGAATGAGAGGCAGAAATCAAGAGGTCTTGCTCCTCCCACCTACTTACTGAGGAAACAAAATTTGTCTCTGCATGAAATTTCAGGACAAATTTTTCTGACTGAAATCACTTCCATGATTCAACAGTTCAATAAGCAGTTACCTTTCTCTCTTTCTCTCTCTCTTCTTGATAGCTTTCCCAAGAGTTTACTCCAAATATTTTAGCTCTTAATTTATCTTTTTTTTTTTTTTTTTTTTTGCTACAAGCAACTTCTTCCCCAAGCACCTATCTACAATTGGATCCTACTCTAAATTCATGTCAAGATCAGCTTATGTATTCACTGCTGAATGAATTTCAAATATGTGCTCCTTGTGTTCCTTTCCCAACAGGATAGAGAGGCCTCTTGAGTTGCTTTAAATGTCTCATTACAAATACTTCATTAGAAACTACGTCACAGATTGTGTCAATCTGGTCCGCACTTTCATGCCAAAAAGTAAAGACTTTCAAGCTGTGCCTTTCTTACCATTAAGTTTCCAATCTGTTTTTAGAATCTCAATCAGTTCTTTAAGGAATGCAAATGTTACTTCTCCCTTTAGTCCTGAAGCTAGCCATTGGGAAATGCACATGAATAATGCTTTCCTGTTCCTGCATGTATTGAAACAATAATCAATGCTGGAAGGGCAGACTACTTTCTATATGTTTTCTGAAGGACGTGCAGACCTTCTACATTCATAGGGGCAGAATCTACCTCCTTCACTTGTGCGTACAGAAATAATTCACTTGAAATCAATATTACACGTGACAAGAGTTTAATCAAAATCAGCGTGAGAAGCTTAAATCTATTGGCTCTGAAGTTGGTTTTACAATAACATGAGTCAGTTTTCTTTGAGCATGTTTTTCTTCTTGGCTAGACCTGGTTTACACCACTGTAACTGTGCCTGCTTTAAGACATTACTTTTAACTGCTACTTTCTGCTTAGTGCCACTTGAATCCCTTAATTTTTTCTATACATGTGGGAATCCTACCTGCTTAACAGGCATTGGGAACTTGTTCTGGGAGTACTTCTTGCTATGTTCACTAATATTACAGACATAAAGGTCTTCTGAAGTGACAGCAGCTTCTGAATCATATACTGATATATAGCTTTTCTTTTCTTTTTCCCTACCAATCCTGCCTTGGAAGCTGAGGTGATCATTTAAAACTCACATTTGCTATGAAGCCAAGCAGAATTAATACCAAAAAGCATTCTCATGCAGATGATTAGAAGTAAAATTAGAAGCAACCAGAGAACGTTTAAGATGGGTCAAAGAAAAATTAGTACATTGGATATGGGAAACCCTATACAAGTGAAAAATGGAGGTGTATAATACACTACAGATTGTTGACTTTGGTAAAGCGGACTTGACCACTAGGCTAATAGGGCACACAGACTGCCGGCAGCTGCGCACCCAAAATACCTCCCTAGCCTAATGTTCCTGGTTGATATATATCAGACATTGCCCTATCTCTAGATAGGTCACAGAGACTTTGTAACATCTCCTACCAATATCTACTTACCATTGGCAAGGTTTCCTAACATCTAACCTCAATATCCACATAGTCTATGGGTTTTCATCCTATCAAAACTTGCTTTGTAATTCCAGCATGTGTGGGAGTGTGCATATGTTTAATTTTAACTGCTGCTTATAGCTATTTTTCAACTTACCTGATATCTTACAAAACACCACAGGTTGGTTCACAGACTACCAGAAAACAAACATGATCTAGACCAGGTTTGCCTGGACTGCTTATGACAACATCCCCCGAGACAGTGTCAAAATCTTGTTGGAGCTATGGGTCAAGGCACAGCGCCATGCTGTCACAGATGTTTTGACACTTTTACATACCTGACATGAGTAGGAGGCTCCTCCAGAGAACTGTAACCACATATATATTACAATTAATCTTGGAGGAGAGGCCACTCAGTGTCTAATTAAATTTTCCTCATTTCTTCCTCACATTTGACCATTTGGAATCATGAAGTTTCATAATGTCTTAAATGAAAGAAAGCCTGTTTTCTCTTAGTGTTGTTTTCTCACTAGCTGACTAAATGTCAATTAAGAAGTGGAAGAAATTTAATTGAATTGTGCTGAGTTCTTCAATGACTAACAAGTCTGTTCCTGAGCTCTGGAAGAAAACATTCTATCACCTGTGATATACCAAGGATGAGGCAGTGGAACTAAGGGAGCACCAGAACATGTACAGCTGGATTTCTTTACTTTGAGATGAAGCTCAGATAGTAGAGCCTATGCATACACAGTCTTGAGGGGAAGAGGGCAGTAAAGCCCTCAAAATGTACACATCTACACCTCGTAGGGAAACTACAGAATATGAATGTTTAATCTCATATGGAAACTACAGACTATGAACATTTATAAGTACAAAAGTTTGAGCACAGGATTTTGGACATACTGACTCAAAAGCTCTGCTGAGAGTATGTAGAACCCTGTGTTAGTGTTTACTGAAACTGCAGCTCTCCACCTGTATTTGCTAAGCTTGCTGAGAGGGGGGACTTTTTATTTCCTACAGAGGTTCCAAGCTAGGACCTCTGCATAGCACTATGCTGTACATGCAGGACTGCTGTATGTACTAGTCGGATCACAGAATCACACAAGTCTTGGGGCTGGAAGGGACTTTTGGAGGTCTTCTAGTCCAAACCCCCTACACAAGCAGGGTCATCTAGAGCAGAGAATGTTGCATAAGGTCACACCCAGGCTGGTTTTGAGCATCTCCTGAGAAGGACACTCCACAATCTCTCTGGGCAACATGTTTCAGTGATCTGTCACCCTAACAGTCAAGAAGTTTTTCCTCTAATTCAGGAGGAATTTCCTGTGTTTCAGTTTGTGGACATTGGCTTTTGTCCTGTCGCTTCCCATCACTGATAATAGTCTGGCTCCATCTTGACACCCTCCCTTAAGGTATTCGTATACATCAATAAGATCTCTCAGCCTTCTCTTCTCCAGACTAAAATGGCATGCTTGTCTCAGCCCTTCCTCATACATTAGATGCTCCAGTTCCCTAGTCATCATCTACCCTGAAATCTCTCCAGTATCTCCTTGTTGTTCTTATACTGGCGAGCCCAGAACTGGACACAGTACTCCAGATGTGGCCTCACCAGGGCTGAGTACAGGGGGAGCTCTTGACCTGCTGGCAAAGCTCTTCCTAATGCACTCCAGGTTACCATTGGCCTTCTTGACCACGTGGGCACATTGCTGGTTCGTGGTCAGTCTGCAGTCCCCCAGGACTCCCAGATCCTTCTCTGAAACCCGCTCTCCAGAAGGTCAGTCCCCAACTTGGCCTGGTGCATGGGGCTACTTCTCCCTAGGTGCAGGACCCTGCACTTGCCCTTTTTGAACCTGATGAAGTTCCTTTCTCCCCATCTCTCCAGCCTGCCCATATTGCTAAATGGTAAAAGTACAACCCACTGATGTATCAGTCACTCCTCCCAATTTTGTAACATCAGTAGGTCATGTTGAGTATGTTCAAAGCACTTTTTGAATATCCTTAAATTTTTTGTCATGCCTCTCAAGATGACCTTTTACTTTAAGTGAAAATAAAATGCAGATATTTTTCACTATAAGATCCCTCTACATCGCCACAGTGTGACTGAGGGACATTTATGTTACTGAGGTGAGATAGGTTTGACTCTACCGTCCAGCCGTACATTTTATTGTTGCTGTCAATTTGTGCCTGAAGCCTGATCTTAGTGACACCACTGTGGGCCTGGAGAAACAGGCTATAGTCAGTGGAATTCACTGACATTCTAGAGATTGGAGTCTTCCCTGAGGGACCGCATGTTACAGAGCTGAATCACTTTTGCACAATTTCGGTTTTACAATCGTGCAGGGTGATCAGGAGAGAAGACCAGGCCTAGTTTACAGCACAGGACAGCACTCACTGTGCTCTAGGAAGAGGTATGACCAACAGAACAACAGCTCTCTAGTGAGGAAAGGCATAAGATCTGAATGCTGAAGGCAAAGGTGAACAACACAGCTTCAATTAAGGGAAGAACTAGACTATTTCTATGAATTGTATGAGGCACGATAACCATTTTAGAGATGCCTACTCAAGAGAGTTTTGCCAGTTCTATGTCTTTTCAAATCATGACCAGATGATTTTGTAGAAGGCCCTTTATCCAACATGTTTTTGAATTCACCTCAGAGGTGATGATAAGTTGCATATCTACGATACAGGAGAGACTTCATGCTACATGATTTAAAAATGCTTTCTGGCCTTAACTACCATCATCTTGATACCTCCTTTGCCCTTGATGTTGCAGAACCAACACCAAGGACCAGCCTGGTCGACGACATCTACTTTCATCTCCATCATCTCTTTCAATGATAGCCTTTCTAGAAATTCTTTTTTGATCAACCACCACAAATGATTTCTACTAAGTGTTCATAAGTGAATATGTGCCAATTCACAACTTTTTCAAATTCTGTGGCAGTGTTTACCTAGGTTTTATTTTTGTTTAAAAAATAGTGTATTGATGCACTCAATTTTTGAATGACTCATCTAATTCCCTGAGTAGGTGTGTTGTATGCCTTCACACTGTAAAAGTATACTTTAATCTTAGACATTTGATTCTTTTAATGTTCAAAGGCACCACAATGCAATCCAGCAGTGCAGCCAACTACTGAATGAATTTCCAAGGGAGATCTCTGGTCCTGGACCTGTGTTATAAAACAGACCTTCAGTTATACAAGAACCTACTAGCATGGCTTCACACTACTTCCATTTACCTTCTAACTCCAAGGAACTCATTTAGACCCTGGCATAATTTAGGGCATTTTTAAAGCTTCTCCAAATTACGTTGGGACTCAGTGCCCCTGATGGCAAGGCTGATGACTGTAGCACGACCTCTCTATGCTCCCTCTTATTGCTGGCACAGATTCTAGGCTCCCCAGCACTGATTGGGATGAATCTGTCTCCCCCTAATGACACCAAATCAGCATCTCAGAACAAAAGATTGAGGTGCATGTACAACAAACATGTAACTGCTACTGCCTTTGTACTATTAAAGGCAGAGGCTGAGATAGGGCAAATTATATGTTTAGCCAACTGATCTAAAAGAAATCGGATGCAATGCTTCCTGCTCCCCAGGCCAGCAGATGATAAAGAACCACAGGTAAAGAAGGACTCAACCAGGTCTCATCTATCTTTTCAGGAAGGGCATATAATGGAGATGGATATTTCCTCTCTAATCCTAACTCGAGGACAATAGTAATCCCGGTTATATATTACCTTGAGCTTTCTACTGTCTACTGCTATTGAATACCTATTGCCCAACCCTCAAAAGGGGACATGAAACTTGACTACAGTATTTAAGATTCATTTGAATTGCCTTGGCCACCTCACCCACCAACTGCACTTTGGGCCAATATATATCTCTGATTAAATAAACAAAAACAACAACAGAAAGACTTCCATTAAACCCTTAAACAAAACACAGTAGATGATGGAATGTCTCCTCTTCCCCAGTCTATCTATGTATAGTTAATATCTCTTGGTTGTGTCATGCTCTCTAAAGACATTTCTCACAGACAGACTGAAGGTACTGTATGCATCAGATTTACTGCAGAGAGTCTTTTGTAACTGCTCCTAATCCAGGATAAATTACATAAAATCAGTGGCCCCAGTCTCAGAAAATAAATCAAAGGTAATAAGCAAGTGATATGAAATCAGTTAAATAATTTCAGCACAGGTAAGTATAAGTTCTACATGTAGCTTTTAACTGATTTACAATTACTTAATTCCCTAAAATTAAAGAAAAATTAACTGACTGATTGATCTTGTAATCTAAGGGCCACCAACTGCCCTTGTTAATGAGAGACCTGCTGGTCTGGGTAATAAAGAGAATTGCTAATTTACTTGCTATTCACTATGCTATAATTTTTCCTCTGAACTGAATTGTCAAAAATAAACAATTTCTTTTCCTTCCCAAATAGGGAAAAAAAAAAGAAAAAAAAAGAGAGAGAGTTTATGACCAAGAATGTTTTGTGGCTTTAGGGGAAAAGCTAAATTTAGAATCTTAGGCTAGTTGAACAAAATGCATTATGAGTATTTTTAGGAGACAGATTCCACTTTGTTCTGAATATAGATAGAAGCAGGCAAGAAAATGAAACAAGGATTTAGGGAGGAGGATGTTTTTCACTGGAACTGATGTAGCCCTGAAGAGGGAGAATATGTTTTGCTCGGGATTTGACTTTTCCTGACTCTATACCTTCTTCTGTACAATGACAAACTCTGCAGTAGCCCAACTGGTTGGACAGGAATGAGTGATTTGGTCTGTAATCCAAGAGCTCCCCACTGCCTTCCAGGATGTCCCTACACTCAGTCCCGCCTGCACCTACATGCTGGGGATGCTGTGCTGCCTGCTGCTCCGCTGAGCATATGGTGTGCTCCTGCCTGGGCCCAGCTGCTTCCCCAATGACGCTGTGATGTATGACCATGGCCTATTTCATTTAAATTTACACTGCTGCTCTTGCTTGATCATGCCCAATAAGCAGAGGCTACAAGTTCCTGGTTACAGCCCCATTCTCACCCTCAGCCTTGCACACCAGGTTTGCCAGCTTCTGCTGGATCTGCTCAAAAGTTTAGATGATATTTATCTTCACCTGGTCTCTGCCCTGGACTCCCCCTCTGTGGCAAGCTTGGGGCAGAAGAAACGACAGGATGCAGAGGTCAGCACGCTCTGCCTCCCAAGCACCTTCTGCCAGGACCGACACTGGCCCGGGAGCAACACCTTGCAGCTCCAGTAAAAGCCAAGGTGGTTCATTCCACCTTTCTGCAGCTAGACTGAACTGGGGTGTCACTACAGTGACACAAAGCCAAAATGTCTCCTCACCTCAGCTAGCAGGAGCAGAGCGAGGCAGAGACAGCCACCTCCTAAGGAAAACACATGCCCACTCCTGCACATGCTCAGGCACACGAGACATAGGCTTGGCAGAGGCAACTGGATATGCAGACAGGTTCTCCTATGAAGAAGAACCGCAGTTTTGTGAGTCGCTCTGTCTAAGGCAGTATTAAGGACTTTGAGACACATTCCTACAACTCCTCAGCAACAAACCCTCTTCTACCAGAATAGAAGCAATGCCACATGCAGGGATTATATGAAGGAAAGAGCAGAAAGACAAAAACTTGGCCAGACCAGAAGCTTGGGTCTGAGCCTGGATCTGGGATCTGGGCACACTTCGCAGTGTATATACAGTACATGTCAAGAGTGACATTTTAGAAGAGTTTAGGAGAAGAAGAAATGATGACTTGCATCTCCCTGAACGTAACTCCAGTGGCAATACTAGAAAAGAGCAATCAGCCCTTTTTAACTACACTTGTTCTCACAGAAGAGTCAGGAAATTAAAGATTTTTTTTTTAGGCAAAGAGATCCAATGAATTTTGGTCCAGCACTCCAAAAACATGCCACTTATGCCAAACAATGCAGCTTTTCAATATGAAGGGACAATTAATTATTTCAAAAAGATTGGTAAATGTTAATAAGCACAAAACTGAGGCATGATCATTTTCATCTGACAGCTATTTCCACTAACAGTACTGTATAAAGAAATATTTAGAAATTCTGAGTGAAACTTTTAAATATGAATACATGAACACAATATAGGTTTGTTGTTTGATAGGTACAGCACATGATACTCTTTGCTTTTATATAGGTAAAGGGCAAAAATTATAGTACCGATGCAATGTAATGAAGAATGAGATGCAGTGATTAGAAAGGGTTAATTGACACATACGGCAACTAATCTGCATGCATGCATGCATGAGGGCAGGCCTGAGCTCAGATGAAGATAAATATCATCTAAACTTTTGAGCAGATCCGGCCAAAGACTCATCAGAATGTGATGGTGTAAAATAGCCTTCCTTTTTAAAAGAGACTTGGGACTAAATACTAAGCATAAAATCTTACTGAAATGGAGGCTGTGCTCACTCCCATAAAATCTGCTATGAAGAAATAAAGTGCCAATCTTCAGAAGAATAAAGGTCAAATTTTTATTCATCCAGGAAATACACATATAAACACACATTCATGGCTTCAAATGAAGAATCATTTAAATAAGACAGTCCATTTTCAGAAAAAAAACTCTTTCTTGTCATTGGTGTTAATCTGTAAAAAATTAACCTGAAAGCAGAAAAGCATATCATTCAAAGCACTTGGGAAGCCACAGTAATAGACATTGCATAGGGCTGGTAGTCATCAAAGAAAGACTAAATTGAAAAAAGAAAGTCTTTAGCCACAGACTCAGGATACCTTTGTAGCTGGGGTCAGTGTACTGCTGCCCCCAGGTACAAGGGGGACCTGTTTTCTCTTGTTACTACTGGAGCAACACTCTCGGCAAGACAGCACCACATCAACTTAAAATCAAAACATAAGGCCCTCAGTATCTCTCAGAATTTTATGTTTTAGCCAAAATTGAGAGTAGGTCATCAAAATCTAGAAATTCAATTTCTTCAAAAAGGAAACATCCTGTTAAACAATATTTGAAACGGAAAGAGACAGATATCTGGAGACAGATAGTTATATTTCAGGACTAAAGGTGTTACAGAAAGGTATAAGGGTTAATATTTTATAACCTCATGAAACAGTGTTATCTAGCAATTTGCTGTGTGTTTGCTTAAGTGTTAAGCAAATCTGAGAACAGTTTCTGTCACATTTCAGGCATGGCCTCTCAAGTGCCATGAGGGTGTCCGTGACACATCAAATAGGGCCACATACGTGACATCATGTTTTCCTTAATATGACCTATACACCTTCATGCCATTAGTCAGAGCCTGATGTCGGATACAGGAAAATTAAAAAGATACTTTCACAAAACCCACCATTAAAAATGGTAATTTTCCAGCCTCCCAGCCTCTGAAACATAGTGTCAAAAAAATAGTTTAAAAATGCTTTACCAAAATGTCAAATTCCCTCTACATACATTTGAAAATCTGAATTGGTGGCTGTAATATGTCATTAGCTTCTAAAGACTTAAATTAGAAGCTAGACAAATAGATAAAGAGGGATGCTTCTTTTCAAATTGTTTTTTCATCTTGGTAAAAGTCATTCTCGATATGTTTTCAATCTCTAAAATAAAAAGTGAAATGAACTGACTATGTAACATGCAACAAGTGAATGAATGCTTCTCCTTGTCCTGAAATTATGAAGAGAACAGTGTTGGGTCTTATGTGCTGCACTTTTCTCTCTTTCACGATAACAGCTGGTGGAGCTTCGAACTCATATCACTTAGTGAGTTCTTACCTTCACGTGAGGATTTTATCTTCTCCCTGTGAGCTCTGTTGGGCCCCCCTAAAGCTGAGCTCAGACCTGGGCCTGAGCAGCAAGGAAGGACACAGCTATATCACCTACTAGTTAAGGGTCATGGAGCATCTCATCATCTCTGAATCACAACAAGCTCATTTTGGTCCCAGTTCAAGGTCCCCTAAAGTGAAATACATGCAGTAGATATCTCATGCTCTTAGAAAATAAATAGAAAGCTAGATAGATAGATAGATAGACAGACAGACAGACAGACAGACAGATAGATAAAATGAAGCCATCCAGTCTGCCCTAAACTACCCCTGTGGGGCTGCAGAAATCCGGTGGAAATCACTAGTTCAGCTAAGGTCTTCACTCCTTGCCAGTGCCTATAGTCAGGAGTAAGAAGAGAGCAAAGTCAAGCTCACAGAAGATGAGGCCAAATCTTTCTTCTCAGAGCATAAGCTATGTGAGGGGACTATGAAGACCTGGGCTGGGAAGAAGAGTGGGTTTGTGTTGGAGGCATGCAGGCCCTGAGTGCTACACTGCTGTACCTACACTGTTTCTGAGCTTAGCCCTTTCTCATTTAAAACTTCCTTGGTAGCTGCAGGGCACAGCACCCTGTGCGGAGTAAACATCCTTCTCCTTACCCAGGAGGTAATGGCAATGTTAGACCCTGGACTGCCTTTGTCTTTGTATTCACTGTACTGCGACATAGTTTGATGCAAGGGAAGAAAAATTAGTGTCAGTCTGTGACTCATACCTTGTGAACAACCCTCCATACTGATGGAGCAAGGTGACATGATGGAGGGCCAAAAGCACCAGCAGGGTACAAATTCAGGATGTAGCTCAATCTGACTATTGCTACTGAGGGTTGAGTCCTATAAAAGACTTTTGGGGGTCATTCTACACTGGATAGCTTTAGCCACTTATGTCACATGGATTATTATTATTAATGTCCTCACCTCCTCCCTCTGAGTTGGTTTCTTACCAAAAACCTGTTCTTGCTGGGATGAGTGGAATAGCTCTGAAAGGTGCTTTTGAACACTGACAAATAGGTAACCTTCTTTTCTTCCCAAAGGTTTCCCGCTGCTCCACCTCCCCAACAACTTTGCAGTGGCAGAAGATTATCGTTCAGGCAGGGACCCGTTTCTGTGTCTCTGGGGATCTGCACTGCTACTTGACTCTTCCCTCACTGCTGCCTGCCGTGTCCTCCCAGATGAGCCTGCTCCAGAAGCCTTGTGTGCAAGTGAACTGAATATCAGTAGCAATTAAACCTGCTGTGGTCTCTAAACTGATATCCTTATTTTCATTAGTTTTGCCCAGGCACCATCAATTCTCAACCCTCCATGAAGTTTTTTGACTTAACAGTGTGCCAGAGCCATAAAAACTGTTCATTCAGCTAGACATTTGATTTCTAGTTATAAACATAGAGCTACTGCCAGGTGGGCAGCCAGGTTTAATGCATGCACGTTTGCAAACAAATGATTTGAAATGCATGTCTGTAATGATGGTCTTATCAGTTATGCAAGTGAATTTTTCTACAGCCAGTGATCTATGGAAAAGAAATAAATTAATTCCATTCACAAGTTAAAATAAAGTATAAGGGAGTTTTTATATGCATTAAGATAAAGTGAACCAGTCTGTTCACAATTCTATACATTCGGACTCAAGTTGAAAGTAAAAAATTACTTTCTACAGTGCAATCATACATCTGCATATAAAATATGCCCCTCATACTACCACATACTTGGATTAAGAGGAGTGTGTTAGTTACATCTTATCATAAAACTGTGTCTCTCCATAAGATATCCATACAGAAGACAGTCAGTAGTAGAATGACATTGCCATTCATATTTAGCCATGTAAGCACGCATTAAGAAACCACTTCCCTGAAGGCTAATTTAAAATCAATTGGAAGTTACATCTGGAAATTTCATAGCATGATATAGCCCATTGGAATCATTATTTGTGCATAATGTTAATGCAAATATTTTTTACAAAGTTCTGCATGTGAGGAAGAGGAAGTGCGGTCTGCTTACGGCAACAGCTTATGATGTAAGATGTTCTCAAAATGTCCGTAGGAGGTGAAATATAATTAGGAGAAGGGATTTTGAGTAGTTCAGAATGCAAACATACTGAAAGAGAAAATTCATCTCAAGCTTCTTTTCCTGAAACAGCAGTGGCCTAAAGGACCAGCTTCCATACTTTTGGTTTCAGGGCTAGAAATGTGCTCTCTGCAATGACAGCAGGGAAAGGCACGTTCACATAACAGCTCAGTGATTTATATCTGATGGTTTCTAGAAAGCCTGAGCCAAACTCTGAAGATGAATCGTGTATCTTCCTGTTTTGCAGTGTTGCAACTTAAAGCAAAATTTTCTTCTCAGTACTAGAGGAAATAGACGGCCTATAACTATGTATGTCACAAAAGTCCTTTGTAAGGCAGGCTTGATGTGATTTTTTTCAATAGGTATAATGTAAGTACTTAGAAAAGCATCTAACTCTGGCCCTTTGACATTTAAACAGGAATCTATTAGTCAACTGATGTCATTAGCTAAAGTACATTCTTTCTAAGGATGACACTGATGATCTAATCGATCATCATTATTAAGCTAGCATCAATCAACCTCAGGTGGAGTACAGCAGCTGTCTGATAGATAAAGTTCCTCTGCTAAAGCTGGAAATAATGGGCTTCTTTTCAATTACTTGCTATTTTTAAAATTCACAAAATGTTGATGGGTCAAAATCTGAGCCCAGTTTCAATGGTGATGCTATTATAGATCCATGCTGGTGTAAGAATATAATAATAAAAAAAAAGTGTTTAACTTTTTTCAGCAATGGGAAGTCCATAGAATTGGCACGATTTTATCATAGCAGTTCAGAAAAATAAGTAAGAATTGACTGTTAGATACCAAAGGCAAATTTTATCATCAAGTCCCACCTTCAGACAGTATAAGTTTAACACAGTGAATTAAAATTCCTAGTATTCCTCCTAGCAAGTTTTAGAAAAAAAAAAAAAAAAAAGACACACAGGAGTATAAGGCCATCCTAGAAATAAGCCTAATGCTAATCTGTGTAGTCATTCACCCACTGTTGATTACATTCACTGTTCTCTCTTGTTTTATTGAAGCTAGGACTGCAATTTTATATAAATGTTGAGCAAAGGCAGGAATTATTCTAATCATATAACTTATGTTCATGGAACAGGATACCATCAGTTTTTCTTCACTTGCTGATGGAAGCAAATGAAGAAACAGAGGCTGAGAGCAGATGGAGGAAAACCTTCACCAAGGTGATAACTTCCAATAGTAAACAAATGTGGGCGAAGAGATGAGCTTCACTGGGAAAAGGCCAAGACCACACTGTATTCTTCAAGGAACAAAGCAGAGCCAGAGAATAAAACCCTGCTTTGAGTCACTATTCGGTTATTCATCATCTTCTGTGATAACGTATGACTGATTTCTTTTAACCAGCCTGTAGACAACATGCTCCTCATGGCAGAGATCTGGCACTCAACTTCACCTGGAAGGATCACACTGCTGGGATTGCTCCATATACACAGTCTCGGCAATCCGCACCGCCAACGCCACACTCAGGAAAGATCGAGGGAGTTTTAAAAAGGCGCCCAGATAGAAAGGAAGTTGCCAAGCATGAAGAAAGAGAATGTCCATGTGTCCAGTGTGAAACGAGTCTCTGCTCTTCTACGAATTACCTACCCATTTCAAAGCTATGTCCTTGGCTATGATCAAGGCATTGGTGAGGTCTCAAACTCATTCCATAAAGGCATGTTTCCCTCTGGTGGCAGGGAGATTGGGCACACAGTGCCTGTGGGGTAAGGACAAGATGTTGTACCAGCGTCTGAAAGACAAGAGTGAAAGGGAGAGGAAAAGCAGGCCAAGGTGGGGGAGCCTGTCAGGTCTGCTTCATCCCTGTCAGATGTCAGCTGCCTCCACTTCTTCTAACTATAAATGCGACAGATAGGCACCTCGTGCCAACAAGTGATTATAATCATGCATGATGAAAGGATCTCAGATCATGGTGTTGTCAGTGGATTTTGTGTCAAATTGGAAATATATATTTAGTATTTATCTCACTTGAAATCACTTAAATTATTACTGCAGCTCTTAGCCAACGCTGGGCCCCACTCACTCCTCCCTTACATCTCACCGAGTGGTTATGGCAATGATTTTCAGAAGACCCTGCAGGAAGCAGATGTCCAGCTTCTAAAGAAATTCAAGAGTATTTAGGTATCTCAAGGCTCCCTCAGAATCTGTGCATAGAGAGTGCCAAGTCAATGTAAAATGCTTCATCTTAATCCAATCCCTTAGCTTTAACTGACTACAGAAGCTGCAAGGGACCCTTAGCTGATGTAAATGAACAAGGACCCATGATGCTCTTGGGGAGCTGTATTGACTCGCATCCACTAAAGATCTGGTCAGTTGCATTTGGTGGACTGAGCTGTATATTATATTGACTAGATCCACAGCTCAGTAAAACAGGATATTCTAAAATAATGCAGTAACACTGTTCTTTGTGCTCTTCTACAGTGTGCATAGGCAGAACCCAAAGAGATGTTTCTTTTGGTGAGTGTAGACTCATTACTACCCCATCTTCATATACGGGTATGGGTTTTCTGCACTCAAGACACCTAGTCTTAGCGTAACCTATTTCTGTTCGAGATTTAGAATAAGCTCTTCAGCTATCAGCACTTCTCCATCAGCCCAACCGTATGGACATTGGGATAATCTTGTCACTGGCATAGCTCAAGAGCTACAGCTTTCCAAGACGGATGAGTTCTCACCAGAGTGAATCTTACACCATCCGAACTGCCTTCGGATGAACTCCGATAGCACCTCCGGGCATCTTTCATTCAGAAAGTGTATTAGTCTGAGGGAGAAAGAATGAAATGACAAAGGGGAAATTAGACTTTAATGAAATCAACTCCCTTGAGACAGGAGGCAGATCATAAAACAGTCAAATATGACTGCACGGTTTTCTTCAGGCAGGTATCAACTTGTTTTGCTCTTCTTCCAGTTAAAAGTCATAAATAGTCTAGCTCTGAATTGGAGTTGGCATACCCTACCCATCGGCAAATCACAGCCTCTAGAGTCTGCAGATTGCCGGAAATGGCACACCTGAGCCCAAAGCAAACAGCAAACAGCTGGATTCTCTGCCTCAACAGTCTTACCAGCAATAACAGGTCACAACTTGACTCCTTATTGCTCCAGGCCGACTATAGGGTCAGCACAGAGACTTCAGTCAAGAGAAGCCTGGAGAGTGACAAGCCTTGCACACTGTGAATTTTTAGTAATTTATATCAATAGGACTCTGTCCCTGCTATTCTGGTCCATTAGCATTTTATATCCATTCTCTCTAATGTAAATACCTGCACAGCTGAGAGTTAGTTGGAACCTTTTCCCATGTTCCTGAGGTTATTTCTGTGTTTGCCACGGAGTTTACAGATACACAGAAAATGATGTCTGTTATGCTTACAATGTGCTGGGGCATGGCTGTAAGTTCTCTGCATGACCTTGTATTTAAAGTCTTACATTAGGCCTTAAATACTGTATGTGTTCAGCACAGCTAGTTAACATCAAGCAGCTCCCCACACTCACTTTTGTATTCTGCATACAAAATTTCTTTATCTATACATGAAAAAACACTTGCAGCTTTTCAGTTAATGTTTCTTGAATTGATTTTTCTATCTCTTTATCACATTTTCATAGATTTTGTACCTGCATATTCAAGACTATGAGCACATTTCCAGCTTATCATTTTAATATCCCATTATTTTTAACACTGGCATGCATTAAAATGGCACACAAAATGGCAGTGCTGAAATCATGACTTTAAGTGATTAGAAGAATCATTGACATACCAAGTACCCCATATTCCATGAATTTTGCTAATAAATATTTATTTAGTCAGCATCAGAAGTACAAATTCCATTCCAGCTACATTAAATTGACTATATCCTGCACTGTTAATTCTTAATCTGTGTGGCTCCATCTGAATCAAAAAAAATATATATCTAAGAGATTCCACATTCATTTACTGATGGAAAAATATGTGTAACTATGGTAAGTAATCCTATTATGCTCTCAATTTGAAATGGTTTATAGAGCTGGTTTATCAACAGAATGCTCTTGTCTAGCAGACAGGCTCACTTATTTTAAAACATCTGAAAGAAGAAGAGCTTTCCTGTAAGAAAAAAGAAAAAAAAAAGTTCTGCTTACAATTGAGAATAGTCTACACAAAGTCTGAGCATAACTTTGCAGAACAAGTCTTAATAAAAACCTTTTTTTTGTGGCTTGACTCCTTTTGAGAAGAGGAACTTCTGCTTGCTCTGACCTTTCTCAGAATGATGCCCTGTACCTATACCTGAAAGGCTCAGGCAGACTTTTGTAATGCATACCCCTAGAAGAAAAGGTGCTTATTACTCAACAGAAATAAATCAAATCAGTGACCTTTTCTTTAAATACTTCCTTAACATCTTGCAGTGATCTAATGACTTTCTCTTTCCCATCTAGGGGAGGAAGTATGAAGACTTGACCTGTCTTTTGCAGTCTGGGCAAGTCCCTGTTGTTATTTTCCCATTACAAACACAGTTTTTTCCCACATTCATGGGCACCTTCAGCACTAATTTGCCTTTTAAGATAGCTGGGGGGATTTTGCTCTCATTTATGCCTATAAAAATTCTGAATAACTTAACCGGGTGATTGTATGTGTCCTGAAGTCAACAAATCCTGTAGGAGTACGTCCTGAATAGACTCCTTATTCAGAGTCAATTCCACATTCTCACACATAAACATCATGTTTTATCAATTCAGAAATGCCTCCTACTCTTTGAACATCATTATTTTAATAATAACATCCCAATACACAGCACTTTATAAAAAATATCTGCTGCTTGTTCAGATTGTTTATTTGCTCTCTGTTCAGCTTAAAGACATGTAATGGATAGTAAATGCTCCACCAGCTTTTCCAAGCTAGGTATGGATAAAAGCAAACCTTTCAAAAGCTGTTGTCTCATTGAAGGGCAGACCCTGACTCCCTTGCTTATAGGGACTAACTCTTGGCCATTTGTGGAGTGTTATTGAAACACTAAGTTAAAATTACTCCAATGCAAGGATTTTTCAGTTTCAAAATAAATGACAGGAAAGAGGATTTTGCAAAGAAGCCAATATGGAGATATGGAGATATGGAGATATGGAGATTTTGATGGCCTTTCAGAAACAGCCAGATGATGTGCAGATCTCAGGATCATTTATCTTGACTTCTGTCCAGGAATCCCCATATACCCTAATAGCATTTCTAAGCCACATCAAATCGAAGTTCCCTGCAATTCTATGAGACCCCTCAGAGACCACACAAAGAGTGAGGACTGGGTTTGTTGTGAAGAGAAAATCATCCAGACACGTTTTTGTTCTTGTTGTTGCTGTTAAAATTGGATTTTAAGCAACTCATGTGGGATCTCTACAGGACACTCTTCTTTCATAGTGTATAAAGACCTGATTTCAGTTATCTCTTCCTTCTGACAGTTGAATCCAGACAGCATCATAAATCAGGCTTAACTTGGAAGAAATAAGAGAGTGGGCAAGGTAAGAAAAGTCTTAATGATTTCTCTTAATTCTTTGGTGTTGTTATGTGTTTTTTGAAGGCAAAAAAAAGAAAAAAGCCTAAAATTTCCGGCTTGCAAATGAGTCTAGACATGAGGCACAGTAGTCATTTTCTACACATGTTTGCTTAGTATCCTCTATAACTCCTCCACTGGGTTCATCCCACCTGAGAGCAGTCTACAGACGCTTGCTGGGGTCCCCCTGAGAGATAAGGAAGCCTTGCTTGAAGTCTCCTCCTGAATAAGGCAAGCAGTGGATGTGAACTCACTCACTGAGATCCTGTTTCTCTTCCCACCTTCTCCTCCCTGCCCCTCCACCTTACAAATCCATAGACTAAAACACTCTGGGAAGCAGTAAGAGATGTGGGCTGGAAACCATCTGGCAGGAATTAGAAATGCCCATGTCTCACACTGCCAGAGTGCTCTAGCCCTTGAGTTACTGGTCAAAACAGAAACTACAACCACAAAAAAGGTTGGGATTTCTGCTTGACAGAAAAGTAAATGAGACCAATTACACTTAGTTCAATCTGAACACAATTTGCACAGTTTGTTCCCCCATTTGCCCCATCAATTATTCATGCACCCCTGATTCTGAACATTAGTGAACACCTATATATTTTTACAGTGTTCCTATTCAATGACCCTGAGTCCACATAAAGTGACATGTAGAAGCAAGAAAATATAAAAAATACTTATGCAGTGTCATGCTTAATATTGCTTTATAAAATGCCCCAGAAGCATTCCTAACAGTTATAGAGGTTTGTATCTTCAAAGTGCTGTGCTAATAATGACTTAATAAAACTAACTGTGATTTTTAACTAATAAAGCCAGCAGAGGGTAGTAAAGAAAACAGTGCCTAAGTTCACTCATCAGTAGGTAAACTTACCACCTGTTTGGTGGTGTTCCAGGAAGGCAAATGCTATGAAGATTAAACCCTCTGTTCAGAATGGAAGAAGGAAAAAGCCACATATTTGATCCGATCTTTGACCTCTTTGCTGCTACCAGCTGCTAAACTGTGTAGGAAAAAGCTGACAAGAAGAAAAATTACAAGCTGCCAATATAAGCAGGACTTTCAGTATTACTGAGGGAAAAAAAGTGGATGGAATGATGGAAAGACTGTCCTTTGCTGTGGCAGAAAGTTCAAGCAAGGACCCAAGGGAAGTTTTCTTCCAACAGAGAGGTGATCCCTCCTAGGTGTTCACTGAAGTTTGTCAAACATCTCCCAAAGAAACCACAAATTTTCTTGCTCCGAAAAGCTCTTGTTTAAGGCTGCTCCTGACCTTTTCCCTCAGCTTGTCAAAACTCCCCTTCTGGACCAAGCTTATTTACTAGCAGTTTGCTTGCCCTGCTCCTGCAGCTCTCCAAATTTTACACTGTCTACACCGCATTTAGAAACTGCCTAAGCTCTCCCTCTTTGACTGAGCTCTGCTTCTGTGCCAGGAGACACGGACAGGGAGTGGGATAGCTGGCAAGTAGCTAAGAGCAGCACTTGAAGTTACTGTGTCTTTATAGCGTCTTCACTGAAAAGAGAATTTTTCTTACTTGTTTATTTATGTATTTTGATTTGACATACAAAAATGCCTCCAAGCACTCTGACAATAATTAAATTTACAGTTCTCCTGGGAATACCACCCATAGAATTAATCTGTGAATGATGCCAACGTAGGTATTGACAAGGAGCCTGGAAAACCACAGTGTTCCAGCACAAAATGAACATATGTGTCATGCTGAAGGAGCAATACTGTGCTTGGTGTATGCTCACCTCCCACATGAAATGCCATCATACCTATTAAATGACACTTGAAAATGTGTTAGCACTTAACCAAAAATATTTTCAAAATAACACTTGAACATAAGAACCCTTAACTTCTGGAAACTTTCCCCTAATTTCCTGCTAACATTTACTTGCTAAAGATGCTCAATTCCCAAAAGAGACTGTAAGAAAAAAAAAGTATTAGGAGACTCACTGAATGAGCTGAATGCTCAGAATATGAATGGCTCTCAATAAGAACTTGGCATTTCTCACTCTGACCCTGGTCAACAGAATAGTCTTCAACTTTGCTTTCTGAAAACAGAACTTATTTGAAAGGAGAGAGAAAAATAGAGAGTATAAAAACCTGCAAATATCTAGATCACCTACACTATGTTAAGAGAAACTGCTGAGAACATTAATGTTGCAAGCACAAGCACTTAAGGGTAAGCAAATACTGGAATGAAAGTTGTCTGTGGGAAAGCTGGGATATGAATGTGGTAGTGAAGACAACCATAGCATAAACAAATGAGGTATGATGACTGGGATTGTGCAGGCATGTAATCATGTAATTTTGTATCTTTCAGTTTTGAAGCTTTCAAGCACAGTATACTTCTATGTTGTTTTATGTGTAATTTCCTAGCTTCGGAGAATTTTTTAAAAGAATTTTTTAAAATGAGAATTCTAAAATGTTGTTCCACTGTGACATTTGCCATGAGGCAGGACCACAGCCACTAAAAGGGCAGTAGACACAACAGGAACAAATGTGACTCTGGAAACTTCGTCCTCTCCAGGCCTATCTTATCTGCTTTGGCCCTGCAGCAGAAAAGCTGAAGATGAACCAGAATCTCAGCCTGGCTATTTCACAAACAAAAGAGCTGATATGAAATTCATAAGCCTCATTTTCCTCTTGTTGGCAGTTGTTAGTGTGAGCGGCTGTTAGATGCAAAGAGTTCATTCATCATGTTCACCACCACAAGAATGGCATCAAGAAAAATTACATTGCTGGCCCTGTAAAGCCAGTGGGAGCATCCACCTTGCTGACCTTTTCCTCAAAGAAGCTGCTAAGAGCTGAACCAGGGCACTCCTCCAGGGAGTAGAGGGAAACAAATGCCCAGCAACTCTGGTACGTGAATCTAAGGGTTTGATTAACCAGCACATATGTGGTAGAATATATATAGTAGTCACCAGCTAAAGAAAATCTTACTGGTCTGGTCAAAAGTAAAATTGATTCAAGGTTTAAATGTCAGTGCTTGTCATGCCCACTTCTGTCTGCTGCAGGCTAGTCCTATGATAGAAATTTTGTGATATTCTTCTGGGCTTGGAAATGATTTTCAGTGGCCCTGACACATTCCTGACCACAGACTATGATGACTAACAAGAGTGCATATATGTTGTGTTCCAGCTTGCAGTTTGACAACAGTCAAAAAATTCAAGAACCATTGTGCTTCAAAGTGTGAGAAGTTCTAAGCCATGATGAAATTTCTTAGTCACACCATTACCCCAGGACACAAGTTTCCTCAAGGATAAGAAGGTGATTTGGTGCATTTGTTTCCAATATCTTGTTAAAGCTTCTGATCTGTTTGAAATAGATCATCATTTGGTCTTTATCTGCTTGTAGCATGTCTTGCAAATTACTTTAATTCTCAAAACAGTTAATTGAAGTCTTTTGTCAAGAACTTCCACAGCTCAGAGCAGATACCTATAGTGACAATACAACATCAGACTCCTCATGACCTCTACACAATCACAAAGACATAGCAGACAACACTCTCAGACTGCCTCATGAAGATCTCATGGTGTAGGTGCTGATGCAAACCTGTGACAGCATCAATTATGAAACAATTCTAGAAGCTGTGCAAGATTCTGAATGACCTAAAAATACTCTATTAGCCATGTCTTCCTGTTTGTGAGAGGTAAGATAGCCTGTCATTTACTGAAGCTAGGCAGATCTTTTTATTAGCATTAGCATGCAGGATGGTTCAAAAGCTAGGCAGCTAGCTTTTGAAAGTTTGCAGCGTTTTGAATATGATTTAATGGCAAGTGTGATAAACAAACGAGTGTCATAAGTAGTCCCCAGAGGTTTCCAAATGCCATAAGCAGACAAGGAGTTATTGATTGTTGCTTAACATGTCTGTAGGAAATAATGAGGTTACAGCACCTGGGCTGTAGCAAATAAAGTTAGTCCATCTGCCATGCCAGCACCAATATTAGCACATGTCCAGAGCTGAAGCCTCATTATTTGTAATGCCAGCTCCACTGTAACCAGAACAGAAAGCAAGTAGGCCCCTCAGCCCCTGTGCTTTTGCCTCTTCACACCAAAATTGTGAAGCAGTTCAAGGAAGAAAAGGCAAATCAATAAGTAATTATTTTACAGCTCTCGCCACTCTTTGCCCATGTCGACTAATTGAACTAATAAATAATTCATGGCTTTCTCCATGCCTTGCTGGAGACAGGCAGCGCTTTCCTCAAGTGTGTCAACTCTATTGATAAAGAAGCCACAGAGATGATCTTTCCCCATCTCGTTACAGTCACAAGCAGCCTCACAGGTCTGTAGGAGGTAGTTTGCTCTCCCTCTGCCCAGCTGAACCTCAGTGTCAGGGAGACAGGAGAGGCCCAGGACATGCAGGAGATCAATTAATAGGTAATTCCTCTTAACAAATAAGATGAGCATGTGCATCTCCCCCAGTCTGCTATGTCTCTAAGATAGCTCCCATGAGAGTAGTCAGCTTGGCTGGGCCAGGACCGGGAGCTCGTCGTGCTGGGGGCTCCAGCAGGACTGGGCCAGGAAGGTGCCCACGGCCCGAGGTGGGAATCATCGAGGGTATCCACAGTCGGGCACAGTCCCGCAATGGGCTGGCCAGGTCAGCATGTCAGCACACCAGTTACTTAAATATTATATCACTCGATCCGTGATTGCGTTTCCTTTGCCTGCCAGCAGAAAAGAGCCATTTGGGATAACCAGGTATTCTGGTGCAGTTGGATATGATAATTTGTTTATCTGGTTTTTTTTGTTTCTTAAATGTGTAAAAATTCTAGCTAGCCTTCAAAAACTGCATGTATCTCCTTCCACATCCAAGACTGCATGTGTGAAACGGATGTGTCAATAGTACAATCCTAACAAATCTATATGTGGATGGTTCATTAGAAGAGTATGTAGATGTAGAAGAGTATGTAGACATAGAAGAATAAGTAGAAAAATTTCATTTTTGATTTTTCAACACCATGTTATAATATGAACAACAAGATGAAGTTCAGATTCTGATCAGAGAAATATGATGGGGTGATTTCCGGGGAAGGTTCCCAGAAATCTAATTTAAGAGCATATAAATGCTTCTTTCTTTAACGAACTTCATCTTTTTGACTCATGTTTTCTACAGGCATCAGTTTTAGACTCATATTTTTCCTAAATTCAGCTAAAATTCCTTATCTTTTATAATAATAATCTTAGCAAAAAGCCTGGCACTGAGAAACTCAAGAACTTTGGTTTGGAGCAGAAATTTTGTCCTGATATCAGAGACGTTAGTTTTGTTCTTCTGATTAACTTACAAGTCCTGAGAAATCTTCACTCACACATTCCTAGTAAAGACTTGTTCCTATTTGGCACCCCAATGCTTTAAGGTGCCAGTGCTTTTAGGTGTTGTGGCACTGAGTTTGTTCCAGCCAGCACTACCAAGGTTGTGTGTGGCTTTTTTTGCAGTTTTCTGTTCAGGAGTCACTGTGACATCGCTCTCTAGTGACTGTGCCTAACAGTGTTTTAGCTTGCATAAAGAATACACAAATCTTGAAGCAAATCCTTTGTCACTAGTGAACACCAGGTCTGGAGCAGTGACAACGAAGGACTGAGGAACCTGCTTGAAAATCAAAAACAGGCTATTTTAAGTAGATACTGAAAAGGCTTTGGAACTGATAGAACGCAAATCTCAAACTGGGATGAAGAAGCCAGGACAAGACAGAAATTGGAATTAGATGAACATGGAAAGCGGGAATGTAATAAATAGCTGGGAGGAGAGCAGCAGAACAAGAGGTGGCAGCATCCGAATTGCAATTCAGTGAATATGTCATGGGTGAAACCCACAGGAGTATTGCCATTCACTTCACTCTTGAACTCTATATAGGTCCCTCAGCACAAGCAGGGTGAATTTTTAGGGCTGTTGCAAAAACATTTCAACATTCAAATAAAAAACTGCCTTTGGCCCCCACTAACACCTTGCTTTTGCATGTTGTGCTTCTGCCTGCAGCTGCAAGCTAAGCACACACAGCCAGCAGTTCAACAGGAGTAAGCTGTCATTGATCTGAATGCTTAAATAGACATTGCTCAGATTTATACCTGTTTGAGGCCCTGCTCTTGGGGTGGAAAAAAAAAGACTAATTTTGAGGTCTTCTATATTTAAAATGAAAATGCTTTTGTAAATCTAACTCTGTATTATTAAGCTTACTACTAGCAGGACAATAGGGCACATGAAAAGGAAGACCACAGGATGCAATCCAGGTAATCAGAAATCACTTGTTGCTTCACATATTCAGGACTTTTACCTCTGGCAGCAGTATGTAATAGTAAGCCTGTTAATCATCAGAGGAAAAGCACAGACTGTAATTTCTATAAATTATTTAATTCAGAAGTAACAGGAAAATAATATTAATGAGTGACACTATGATATAACGTGCTCATGGGGAGACCACCTGCAGTTTAATGAATTAACATTTTTACAAGAATTCTTGCTTAAGACTTATACATTTAATTTTATTCTGTTAAACACATGTCACTTATTTGTCATTGTTAATGGGATTTCTATTTTTGGATGTTGGACGCAACATGACCAATGGGACAATATTATCAAAAGTGGTTTCTGTGATACATACTCTCTTTGGGAAGATTGCTCAGTATTTCTTTGTTCATCCCTTCCATTCTCTAATTTTTCATCTGGTGTTGCTGTAACTATAAGCAAGGCCATGACAGAAAAAGCATCTAAAGAGGAGTAGGTTCTAGAGACTCATTGGAGATGTGATGCAGGAGCCTCTGTCCTGTTTAGCAGCATTTATTTAAACTACAGATAATATTTTTATTACAGCCAGTGAAAAGTCTTGCTCACAGCTGCACATTCTGTGCATCTACATGTCTCTTCTACCTACCTTTTATGCTGTGCTTGCAGTCATGCAAATGTTCTGTTGCTTTAATTTCTTTAGCTCTAATTTTTTCCTGGTCTGTCCTTCTACAGAGATAGTTCTGGTCCTCCCTCAATACAAAAGACCCGCCCTCAGTACAAAGAACACAGTACCATTACAAATCATAAAGAAGCAAGGTTGGAAGGGACCTCTGGAGATCGCCTTGTCCAACCTCCTGTTGAAAGCAGGGGGTGCAGATTCAGTTATCCAGGGCCCTGTCAAGTCAAGGGCAGCCTCTTCAAACCTTTAAATGTTCTCATGTTGAAGATTTTTTTCTTATATCCAGAGAGAATTTCCCCTGAAACAACTTCTGCGTTTTGTCCTGTCACTGTGCATTTCTTCTGTAAGTTTACAGTGTACCAGATTATTAGCTAGTGTAACTTACTGCCATTTTGCCAAATCATATCATCTGCAGATACAGTTCATTACCTTAGGGATCTACACTTTCTTTACAGTGACACGAGATCAGATTGACCTTCCTTTCTTCCTATGCTGAGTCCCTACTCAACATAAGACTGAAAAGGGGGAAAAGGGCTACAAATACAAATACAGGTATCAAATTCGCTGCCAAATTATCTTCTGAACATCCCCACAGATGATGTATAGCAAGGGCACCTGACTTATATACTTGGGTTAAAGCCAGCTAGTGAGAACATTCTCCCAGTCTGAAGCCTAATCTGTCTTCTGCAAGAGACCCTGAAGCTTTTGGCCAGAGCAGGCTGGGAGCCAGAGAAGTTGTTCTGGCAGCCTGTTCCCTGCTGTCTCCTCTTCCTAAAGCACTGCGGTGCCTTCCCATTGCATCCAATCTCGTGACCTGGTGCATGTACATGGTCCTGTCAAATGATTCTGAATATCCCTGACATATGATGGAGCACCTGCATTTTGTTCATGTGACAGATACATGTTGGGTTACATGACAGAGAAACAGCCTTTGCATAGGACTCTCAGGAGTTTCCTTGGGAGTGTATATAGCTGCTCTGTTCAAAGTCAAATGTGACTTCACCCAGTCACTACTTTCTCCTAACCGTCTCCTAACCTATGTGATTGATTAAATACACTCCGAGATTTGGGTTTTGTTTGCTTCTTTGTTTGTTAGTTTGTTGATCATTTGAATAGTTAAAGTTTAGGTTGGGAATACATTGCTTTGATTAATGATCATATTCTAGCTAAACACAATGGGGAATGCAAACAAGCGGAAGTGTCTTTTAGCAGTGGAAAAGGATTTATCACATATAGAGAATACTGAGAACAAATCAGGAGGCAAAAGGACTGTCAGAGTAATGAAAAGCCGTAACTGTCAGTAGTCCCTAAAAGGCTGTGATCTAGCTCCGAAAAGGAACACAAAATCAACAAATGAAAAGGCTAAGAATACTTATATTGGAGATTCTCCCCTAAGTAACACTATCCTTCCAAGACAAAATAATTATATGTGAATTGTAATAGAGAACTAGACATAGGCTACTGTTTCACAGAAGAGATATCACATGGATCAGATTCCCTTTGCTCTTGAGATGGGGGAATAAATTAAAAAAATAAAAGTATGTCATCTAAAAATGTAATCAAAATCAAGAAACAGGAAAAATTACACTTAGGAAATGATAAATTCTCATTTGCCTGAAATTACAGGTAGCTTTTTCAAGTATCTGTAGACCTTTTGGAACAAATTACTCTTTTTAAAGAGTCTGACTATGAACAAACAGCATATTTAAGTCTGCATAAATGCAAAGAACTTTTCTTCCCACCCACCTGACGGATTTAAGAAATGTTCACAATTGTATATGATTGTGTACAAAGGTCCATTATTGTGCTCATGTTCAAGAATAAAGACAATAAGAAGGCTGAAACTTATGTCATCTAATTAAAACAAACAGGAGAAAAAAAAAACAAACTACATTTCCTCAAACAAGGTGAGAAGGAGTTCCAAAAATATAAGTTCTCACTATCTGCTGCGTTCCCCCAGCGTGGGAGGTGGAGCTGGAGGCACCAGATGGGACCATTCCATGTCTGTGGGCCTCTCTGAGGGTGTAGGGAGATACTGGCCAGACACTGCATAAATAGCTGACATTGTGATTTCCTCTACCCTTAGTTTCCTCATGTGACTGTCATCCCAAAATTCGATTCTTCTTCATCTTTTCCCTGACTCTCAACCCTTTGTGCATTTCATTTACTGCAGTCTTGCAACTCCTTTCTTATAACCTGCTGCAAGGCCTTGCTGAAGCTGTGGAGTCAGTAAAATCTAAATAAATGTTCACATCTCAACCGGTAAGAGTACCAACTTGGAAAAGTCTTCTTAAGACTGGGAATTTCAAAAAACACAAACACACTCCTTTCATGACTCCCCAACAGGAAGCACTAGCAAACGCAGATCACTTCTGAAGGTCAATTTTGATGTAGTCTCATTAGAGTCAGGTGACTTTAAAAGATATTGCACCACCTTCTATACGGACAATTCAGTATAAAACTGCTTAAAAAAGCAAATAATGGGGAAAATTCTGGCACAGCTGAAGCACTTGCTCAAAAATCCACTCACTAGGAAAACAGAAGTTACATATGAAAATTTTTATCATTTTCTCCTTTGCTAATCTAGAAACAAGCAAATGCCCTTATTCTTTTTACAAAATTGACTATTACTATAGCCTTCCTATTTTGAAACAGAAATAAAGGTCAGGTTACCTTTCAAAATCTACATCCTGAAAGAAAATGAAGCTCATAAGCCTATATAAAATACTGAAATTTTCTCTTATCCTACATATTTGAATTAATTCTCCTATTTCTTGGACAATTTTAAGGAATTCCTTTATTTTGCGTTTCAGGAAGCAGAAGGATAGCAGGTATCCCTGAGGTAGAGAAAATGTTTTAATGAAGAAGTAAAAGCTGTTGGTCCATGTACATGAATGAGATAATTACCCAGTCATATCTGGGCAAGTACCTTTGATGATAATTTCTTCAGGGTCATTTTGTTCTCTTGTCTATAATATAAGATCATTACAAAAATTAAACATGGATTTAAACACATTAAAATAGTTACAGTCTTGCAAATAATAAACATGGTTCTGACTATAGAAATTAGATATTCAAATTCACCTAGTAGCTTTGTTGACATCTCCTACACAGACTTTGGCACAACTGTGGATAAGGTACAATACCCATTCAGTTATTTTAAGAACATCTTCATGCAAGGAATTGTTGCAAAACTAAGCTAATGATGCAGAAAAGTAAAACACAAAATTATGTAGTCAGAAGATGTTTTTAAAAGAGGCAGATTTTTAGCACTCTTTCTGCATATTATACCAAAGAGTTCATGCAGCAGAATTCAGATTCTATGCACTATTTCACACATAAGCAGAGCACGAAATAATTACATGTTCATATAATATATTGTCATTTATGCCAATAAAAATGAAATGTATCCGCTCAGCCACCACAGGGCCATGTTTGACCCCAACTACCCTCCCCAGACCTGATCCTGGCCGCAGCCTGCAGGACAACTGGTGCCTCCTGACCCCGCTGCGGCGCCCAATACCTCATGTAGTCCTTCTGACTTTGCATTCACAGTGGGATGTGCAATGACATTATTAGTATTTTACGTTCATAACAAAACGTTGCATAAACAAAAATAGATTCAAGGGAAAATAAAGTAAAATTGGGTTTTTCATGACAAATTCACCTCAACTTGATTTAAGGGCAAAATCCTTGTTGCCTGGTGCCATTCGAGATCCCTTATGTTCTTCTGCCTGGTCTCCTGCTGCTGCAAGACACACAGTTCCTCTGTTCAATCTTCCCGCCTTGCTAGCCTGTACAGCAGTATCTCAGGCCACCTGACAACTGGAAGCTGAACAGAGCCCTCACTGTCTGTATGTTAAGAGTGGAATTCCTCTCCAGATTAAGACACCTAAATTTAGCCATGACAGGTGCTGACATGATAGAGAAGCATCTAAGCTCCCATCACAGTCAATGAAGATCTAATGAATATAGTCAGTGGAGTTAAAGAGCTCGACAGCCAGAAGATGTCTTCTTTAGGCTGAGCTAAACTGCAGTCTAAATGTCCAGCATGGGGACCCCACATGCCGTTCAGCCCCAGAATATCCAGCCAGGAAGAGCTGAGCACAGAATCACAGAATGGTTGAGGTTGAAAGGAATCTTTGGAGACCATCTAGTCTAACCCCTGTGCACAAGCAGGGTCACCCAGAGCACATTGCACAGGATTGTATCCAGGCAAGTTTTAAACATCTCTTGAGAAGACTCCAGAACCTCACTGGGCTACCTGTGCCTGTATTCTTTTACCCTCACAGTCATGAAGTTTTTCCTCAAACTCAAACTCAGGTGGAACTTGCTCTGTATCTGTTATGGCTGTTGCTTCTTGCCTTGCCCAGGCATCGCTGAAAGTAGTCTGCCCCCATCTTCTTGACACTCTCCATTAAGATATTTGTATGCACTAATAAGATCCCCTCTCAGTCTTCTTTTTGTCAGACTAAACAGGTCTGGTTCTCTAAGCCCTTCCACATAGGAGAGATGTTCCAATCTCCTAACAATCTTCATAGCCCTACACTGGACTTTCTCCAGTAGTTCCACATCTCTCTCGTACTGTGGAGTCCAGAAGCTGATGGAGTACTCCAGGATTAACTGCTCCATCACCTTTCCAGGGATGGAGGTGAGGGTGACTGATCTGTAGATGCCTGGGTCCTCCTTCTTGTCCTTTTGAAGACTGGGATGACATTGGTTTTGTTCCAGTCCTCAGGCTCCTCTCCGGTTCTCCATGATCTTTTAAAGATGATGGAGACTGGCCTAGAAATAATGTCCTCCAGCTCCATCAGCACTTGTGGGTGGCCCTGGGAACCAAGGTTACCCAATAGTCCTGTGATCTCCCAGCAAGTCCACAGTACCAAGGCAGGTCCTAGGTTAAGGAACCTAGATGACCAATTAGACTAGATGACTACCTGTTAAATGGCTAAAGTTGGATGAGATATGCCCCACCCTTCATTTTTAAGGATGTGGCTGTGCAAGAGATACTGATCAAAGACAATATCCTGCGATCTTCACACAAGATGCTAGGACTGCTCCAACACTATAGGCAGCTATGCTGCATAGGCACCTACAGCGCACAGTTCTGCTCCTTGGCCATCTCTGAAGCACCTCAGTCCTAACAATGTTAACAGCCAGCTCCTTAGCTTCTCTCTGCATCTTTTCAGGATCTACAAACCAAAACCACTGTGCTGCCTACAGCACTTGAATCATTGGAGGAGAAACGCTGTGAGTGTTCTAGTAGATCAAGGTCCATGCACAAACAGCAGAGAAGGGGAATTTCTTCATCTTAATCCAGTAATTTTGTTGAAGCAACACTCACTTAGCAGGTGGGAGACTTGAACTCAGTGACCTACTCTGCTTGCTTTCATCTCTGCGTACCACTTCTCCAGCACTCTTTCTGAAGGCTGAAGAAAGAAACCATAGACAAAGAGAATACATGAGAGTATCTACCAGATGTGTAGAGCTTTCATCCCAGAGAGCAGGAATCAGCACTTCAGTTTCTGCATCACCAGTTATTTATTCCATTGAATGGCTACTTGAAATACAAACCAAACACAAACTGGCACAGAGCCGTAACATCAGATTTCTTTGGGACATTTTGCCTTTGATTCCTATTTACTTTAACTATATCATGTTTTAGTAATATAAAGGAGGCCTTAAAATATTTACAACACAATTTTTAAATATTTAACATGAGAGCTGGCAGTGACAATGCCAAAAGAGTTCAAAAGAACATTGGTGGCAGCGGAAATCTGGTCTATGGCTCCAACTCAAGCCAGTCCTTGTTTCTTCCTGTTCCCTGCTTCAGACACCCACTGATCAGCCTAGGCATTTGTTAAGGTGATTGATTAATACAACACAGCCTTTTGCCACAGAGTTTCCTTTCATTCAGCGGGTTTGGTGATGTCCTGGCTGCTCTGTGCCAGCTGAAGTAAGGCTAGCTACGTGCTTCAAGGCTTGTGCATGAGCTGTGATCAACAGAACTCGGCCACCAAAGTTCGGAGACTGCTGAAAATTACAGCAGAAGAGAGAATCTTGTAAAAGGAAAATAGATTACTTAGGCACATGACATTCTGCTTTGCCCCTGGGCAAAATTACTGGAAAAGGTCACTGATTCAATTTATTTTTACCCACTTGAAACTTCTGTGTAAAGAGCATGATTTGGTGAGCTGGACTGAACAGCACAGTTAATAAGCCCTGGGCAGTAATCATTTCAATTAGCAAAAACTAACAACTTCAACTGAAAAATGTAAGTAGACTCACAGTCTCCTCACACAGCCAAATGCACAGTGTGTCTATTAATTTCTGTGACAATCCATAAAGTACAGCCAGGGCTGACTCCTCTCTTTGAGGCCAAAATGAATATTTGGCTGCCATCTGCCCTCTTACAAAGTCTCACCTGTTTCTCAGTGGGAAAGCTACAACCCTGGTAGTTGTTTCAGGACATAGATCATCCTTCCAACAAAGGGCATCCTGTTTTTCTTTCTTAGTTGATTTTTCTTTTCTCACATAATAATGATAATGAGAAGGAGAAGGAGAAGGAAGAAGAAGAAAGAAGGAGAAAGAGAAGAAGGAGGAAAGCTGTAGCTCCATTTTAAGGTGCTTTAAACACAGTCTGAAGGAATGTGTTAGCAGTAATTTGAGTAACAATTTCAGTATAAAATTGTACTTGTATTCTCCCTTAAACAGTGAGAAATGAATTGCTTTGGTATGAAAACTTACTGTGCATCAGAATGAAACTTCAAACAACCATTCAAAGAACAAAATGTGAAAATTAAAAACATAATCAACAGCATAAGATTTAGAAACATTTTAGAGCAGAATTCCATTTCAAAGTGTACTCAGTTTAAAAGGTTTACAGCCTTATTTTTCTTTATTTTCCTCTAGTTTGGTAGCTGGACCTTAATATTTCTAAGTTTAGGCCCACTAAGATGCAGACTAAATATAGACATCAAACAGGTGTCAATGAAAAAAAAAAATCCCAGTTTTACAGCTGTAGCTGTCTTTGGGTAGTACTTCATTCTTGGGTGACGATATGCACATCTTACTCTTTCGGTGGGAGCTGGGGAACCAGGCATTTCTGAACTCAGACACGTATCCAGCTGTGTCAATGTGCACAAAGGAGCCTTGTGCCTGCCCCTGAAAATTTTATCCACAGTTTTAATCATATTTCATCATATTTGCTTTAACTAATACTAGGCAAAGGAGAAAAATGACTTTTAAAAATACAGCAGTCATTCCTCCTGGAGAGGTAAAGTTTGGAAGCGCAGCTGTTTCCTGTCTGGCGTGTTTCTAAAGAGAAACCGAGACTGCGGCCGTTCATATCCCACATATCTTTTTAGTCAGAGTCATAAGTGTGGACTTGACTCTAAATTTGAACATGTGCCTTGCTAGAAAATGTGTGAGACTTCAAGGAAGGTCCTTTTTCTTGTAACCACGAGATATGACAGCGCAAAAATGCAAAACTAGCATAAAATATAAGGAAGACGAGGTGTTCCTAATGAATGAGAGGTTGAGGATAGTTCAAAGACAAGGAGATTGGATGCTATAAACACAAACATGTTCTAGTCTATATTATGAAACTCCTAATAAATTTGTATTAAATCCTATGGCCCAAACCAGCAGGCAAGGATATGACACTGTAGGTTTCTAGACAAATTACTTGTACAAAACTAAGCATGCAAATATTCCAATTGGCTGGATCCTCCACAGCTTCATGAGGACAGCCTTTTACTCTTTAGCAATGTTCTGTATAAAATTGATAGACTTTTTTTCTTTTTTAAAAAATCCCTCTATTCATGTCTTTTTGCCTTTTTTCCGTCCTTCCCATTCCAGCTCTACCTGTTACTCATTAAGGTCTTTCTGTTCCTCTCCTCAGGCTTTCCAAAGCCAGTTTCACATGTTTTGCTCTCCTGTCAGTTCTTCCTTTCCCCAAACTATTTCTTTTCATCTCCCTTTTTCTCTCAACTTCCATTTCTCAACATTTTCTTTCTCTTATCTAGCATCACTCAGTCAAATCCCAAGCTGGAATCTGGCTGTCCTTGCTCTAACAAGGACAATTAAACTTTGATGAGTCCAGGAGGAAGGACAGCCTTCTCTACTAATACTAGAAAATGCCACAGGAAAGGATGCTGCTCAATGAAGTATTGACTTTTTTTTTTTTCATCTAATATCATCATATTTTTCTCTCATGTCACCTTTCAGTAACATAGGAAAGAGGCAACAGGCACAGCAGACACAGATTCCTTCAAAACATCAGAGTTATCCCACTGCTCTGCCACCACAAGCCTCCCAGAAGACAAAGACTGGCCCAGCTATTACTGGACAAGGTCTACACGCCTAGGAACATATTTCCTTTTTCTTTCTCCAACAGTTAAGCACATTCTGCAGCACGTTAATATCATTTTGGGGAGAGAATCATTAATACTATCTAATAATAAGAAGACATTTCTTATCAGTATTGCATAAAGTACAGAAATACCAAGATACAATGAATGGCCCATTTTACTGTCATGATTAAAGTGAACATTAAGTGAGGAAAGTTACAGTAATCACAGAATAAATACCAGGCAATAATATTGTTTCTGGCTTGAATCAAGAAAAATCATTTGGAAGCTGGCATGGTTACTCCTTTTCAACTAAACCACAACACTTTTTTTGATGAAACTTGACCCTCCTAGAAGCAGAACATGCAAGAGCTATTCTCCTTTAAGACAAAAACACATGACTTCTCTTTTCTTCTATCTGTGACTAACCCCACTTAGAAATTACTCTTTTCATAAAAATATTCAGACACCATTTGACACACTGTTGAAGGAAGATAAATCTAAGACCGTTTCTGGATGAGTAAGAACAACAAAGATCATTCACAGGAGGCATATACACTCATCTGTGAGAAATGAGAGGTGAAAGCACTACAAGGATGGAGCACACAAACTATCTGGAATACTTGATGGATCTCTTCCCACCCTCTGTGATTAATAAGCTATTCAGTCTCCAAACATTTTGCTTGAAGAAGCTTTGATTTGAAAAATGAGACAAGTGCTTCCAACGCTGTCATTGATAGGAAATTGGGTGATAAAAGAGAGCGCATTTAAGCAGCTCTTAAATATTCATAATTAGAGCTGTCAAACTGCTATACTATCCCCTCTCTCTTTTTGCATTTTCCCAAATATTCTGTCAGGAGTAATGAAAACAGCAAAGCCAGGAGGATGTGACAGCACTAAAGTGCTTCGGAAGTAACCACAGGAAGACCCTACACGACCACACTAGAGATGAATAATCATCAAGTCAGATGCACCTAATAGTTAATTTGCTATGTTGTGAGGTTTTGAATTGTTTTTCTTTAAACGAATGGTAATCAGAAGTTCTGCTAACTCCTTTTCCTTTAGTGCAGTAACAGAGTATATGACTTTCCTTCCCTTTCTGGCTTTCTGTTTTTTTCCCTAGAAATACATTCCAAGATGATTTTTCTCATGACCCTTAAAAAAAATTATCTAATGTAAAATGATAAAAATTACCACAAATAGCATCTTTATTTGAATAGTAATTGTGAAAATAATACATATTTATAGAGAGATTTATTTCCAAAGCACAGTACCGATTGAAGTGGTTCTCACATCTGAATATCCCAAACATGAAAGTAAGGTCTGCTCAGAAAATGATCTCCGTACTTCACCAGCATCTGCAAGAGTTCCTTAAGGAGGTGGCAGCAAAAGCAAAGCATCACTAGATCTTTTGGCTTGATCCTGCTTCAGCCAGATCTCCGCCACATTTTTTTCTGGAATATATTTTTCTGCTCAGGGTGCAAATTCTCACTACTTGGTTTACACTGCTATGTCCTCTATAAAAATCAACCATGAGTACAGCACTTTCTACAGGAGACAATTTTTGTGGGGCTTCATTTATGCTTTCAACTTGTAAATGTATGCATGTTTTCCTCTGCTAGGGTATCACACACACAAACTACCTACAGGAGTTCTTGTGTAGCCAAGGCCTTAACTAGATTTGAAGCTCATTGCAATGACTTTCAGTTGCCTTCAGTGTCCTTCAGATCAGGCCTTGAAGAGTAAGAAGGGCAGATTACAACTTTTCAACTAGGATGTATGCTGGGACCACATCTATATTGGAACAGAGTTATAAGGATGACTTGAAACTTGCCTGACGGCCACCTTTAGAGAAATACAAAGCAGAAATCAATACACAGTTTTGGTAAAGAAAATAAAGGAAAATTTTACAATTTTACAATTGAGCCTTTTGGAGGATGTATGGATGCAGAATGGAATTGCTTCAAAAGACTTTGGCCAGGCTTTATCACTGTGCTAATGAAACAAGACCATACTTTAAACCTCAAAGATCAACATCTTAATCTTATGTCTCTTCTGAGAGCTATCACATGGCTAGGACTGGGATGGAAAAAATTAACTGATTCACAAAGCAAACATACTGATCATTCAGAAAATGACTGTCCTGTAGTGAGGAATGGGAAACCCCAAAATGTACATAATTCTCCAGATCGAAAAAGTCCAGCACCGGGCAGCCTGCTGAGCTGTGGTTTCTCAGTGCCTCGGAGAGTCTGGCTCCAGCACACCTGAACAGCAGACTGGTTCAGCCTTGGGTGCCTTGATAGCCACAGCTCCTCTCTGTCCTGCCAAATGAGTTACAAAAATCCCTCAGGTAGCAGCCATCTCTAGAAAGAGGCAAG
The DNA here is from genome assembly GCA_013398735.1 of Nothocercus julius. Classification (NCBI taxonomy): domain Eukaryota; kingdom Metazoa; phylum Chordata; class Aves; order Tinamiformes; family Tinamidae; genus Nothocercus; species Nothocercus julius. The sequence goes on from VZSV01000016.1 coordinate 126,400, forward strand.
TCTGTGCTTTTATGGCACTGATTTGTCCCGATAGTACAATTGTGATTTTGACAAACTATGTAATTCCAAATGAAGAAAAAAAAAAAGAAAAAAAAACTTGACTGGGAATTTTCCATCCAACTCTAGCAATGACAATTTACCTTGTGGTCCCGCTCCAGGTGTCCAGCAGACTAAAAAAAAGTGGCCAATTCCAGAGAACAAAGTTCCTGGTTTTTTATCCATAAATGTATGCACCTAAGTTTCTACCAAAAACTGGGCAGAAAGAAAGGGTTTTGCCATGAAAGACAACGTGCTGACAGTACATCCTATATTCATCTATATCTGCAAATAGATGAACTGAAGCACGTGAAGCTTTTTATACTATATGAGAAATTTACCATTTAAGCATGCAAATATGAGATCATCTTTGCATGTTTTTGTGACACTCCACTTCCAGAAAGCATTTGTGCTCCATCTACCATCATGGAAGGCTTTCTTCAGAGTAAGAGGGAAATGGGAACATGAGTATTTTCCCATCAGATTGCAAAAGCATTGTGCTGTTACCTGGACTGATTGATATTGCATTGCATCCTCCTTTGCAATGGTAGGAACAACCAAACATTGACTAGCAAATCATTAAAGGGGCCCTAAAGGGAAGAGTGGACTTTAGAGCATCCTAGTTAGGACTGCTGTGATGGTCCTTCTGGAAAGAGATAGTCACTATTCCTCATTCCTTTGTGCAGGCAGGGGGCAGTTACTGAAACATTTCTGCTGTCATATTTTGATTTTATGTTATGTGGCTTCATGTTGAGCCTTAATTTGTTGCTTTTTACAGCTCAAGTGTAACAAATGCAGTTGAAAAAATGTTACTGTCCCCTCCACCCCCCCACACACACTCCCCCAGAAAAGCCCTGCTACGAATATTCGCTTGCATTTTTGAACAAAATCACTCGGACTACACTCCCAGGACATCTCCAGCAAATATTCCCGTGAATACTCCAGTGATTAGCAATTGTGAATGAGAACACAGTGAGCTGGGCTTCGAGCAGAGGACAGGCTCAGGTGCACCAGGCGGAAATGAAGAGGCTGCAGCCAGTGACGTTAATAATGGCCCATGTGGTCGCTCATTCTCACGTACCATGACCAGGGTCTGGCTACAGGCACAAGGACGCGCTCAGGTTCCCCCTTCCCGACGGACGGGGCAGCATCTGTCCTTCCTGAACACCAGGTGCTCCGACAGCAGAGGCATCGCTGCAAGAAACCTGGCGCTGCCTGGACCCAGCAGCTGCCGCACACCTGCCGGCCCCGTATCGCACCCACACGCTTTCGCCGAGGGAGTTCTGGGGCCTCAAAAGTCACAAAATGCGATGGAAAAAGGTGTTTTTGATCTCTTTATCCCCACTCTCCACATGGCTGGATCCACAGACATGACAGATGCCTTGGGAGATACTTCTGAATTTTGCTATGTGAACAGGAGCAGAGAGAGCCTGGTGTGAAAATGATGCATAAAAAGTTGTACAAGGGTTTCCCAGCCCTGGAAGCCCTCTTTTGATTTTAAGCTTGTACTGCAATATTCACAGTATCTTTGCCATTGACCACAGAGAATAAGCAGAATACTGAGAGCGATAAATAAAGACAGAAGAGAGCAAATATGCCTAAAGTTTAATCCTGAACCACTGAAACCAGAAATCTCTGTGTGAGAGCTGGACTGGATCATTATGTACTACTTCTTTACAGACATTTTCAAGACATATATACTGCTTTTACACTCTACCACATAGGGTATCAGTGCTGTGCCTGGAAGCCTGCAGTTTCAAAAAGCACAAAACCAAGAAGTCTCCACATCACCTCTTTTTCTCATGAGAAAAAAAAGCTTTCATTTTTAGTGTTAGTGTGTGCTGGTGTTGCTCCTGGAACTGACTCGCAAAGGGGTCAGGCAGCTGCCAGCAACACGCAGGAAAGAGCAACAGCTCCTGGCTAGGGAGGCAGTGGGAGAAAGCAGCACCAGCACCCGGCTTGGGCAGCACCAGCCCCTATATCTGCTAGCTGTAACATCAAAGCTCCCGGGATGTCTCAGCACATAAGATTCCAGACCTGGAAATGCCAGGGGAGAAACCGCCAGGAGAGCTGAGGCTCCAGGTAAGATGAAGGAATGTTTAAAATAGCCTCTTTAAGCATAGGGCCCACAGGTATCTACCTGTAGAAGTCTCAGACAAGAAAGGTAGTACCATCTCATCTGTCTCTGACACCTATATTAGGAGGGCTCTATTCCAGTTACTCAAACGGACATTCAATAATTGAAATTAATTGTAACATTTCTAGGACATGCTGCGTGTTGTCTCAAAGATCTCATCTCGAGATATCTAGAACATCACAGAACTTCCCCTTCCTCTCCATGGGCTCTAGAAAGAGTCTATACAACTGGCTCAGTGTGGATGCCTACAGAATAGATACCCAATGCTAGCTGAGGTCAATACCACACTAATATCCCCCACACACCTATGTGACCTCTTTTGCTTCTTGAGGCTCTCCTGGATCCTAAGATACATCTATTTCCTTCTTCTCAGGGGGAGGTGACCATCACAGGCAAAAGCTGTCACAGAGTCGACCTGGTGGTAGGCCAAATGCTTGGGGAAACAGGACGTGACACACCACAGCAGGGTAAGCTTAGATGTCTCAGACAATCCCTGTGATGCACTGCTACCTTCTAGTCTTAAAGACAGAGTTGCAGGCGGTGTATTTCCTCCTGGACTTCGGCACACCATGCAAAAACAGCAACTATGCCCACTTTGAAAGTGTTGATACAACTGCGGTAATCCGTCCTTCACAGGATGGGTTCAGCTCTTCTAGAAATCTGCTGAAGTTAGTGAGAAATTGTAACAAAAACAGAACACATGTCCTAGTAGAATGACGATAGCAGGCACATTCAGTGTGGTAGCATACTAATTCAGTTGACTGAACTGGGCACTTTCTCACTTTATTTAAATAATTATAGCAAACGAGATGCTTATAGAATGAAAAGTTTGGAACAAAGTTCAATTTAAACAAAAGTGTATGACATAAAAAGGTACATTTTCACTTGGCAGAAAGAAGTAAGCTATATTTGGATTTTCGTCAGAAATTCAAGGGCTGTTTATATCGCCTCTAAATATGGCAGCAGAATGCAAAGGTTCTTGATACTGGAAGTGATTCTGGAGGCACATCCTCTTTGGAAGAAGATTAGGGTAATTTTCACACATTTATGTTTATTAATAGAGGAGAGTGGAAAGATTTAACTCAGAATTGATAGAACCTAATGAATGCCTCAATAATAGGAAAAACATCAGTCCAGAGCTACTCTAACAGACTCCACCCTGCATCAAAGAGTTGGCTGCCCTCAGCCACTCAGCTCTTCAGCCCAAGAGAAGTTGTCAGCAATTCCTGATCCACTCAAGAATCTCATCTTGAATCTGATTTCAGGTTAATATATTTTTTAAAAAAAAAAAAAAAAAGAAAGAAAGAAAGACTGAGTTCAATTCATTGTATCGAGCTTAGACTAAGCATGATGGTCCCAGGTCACGTCAACAGTATCTTCTCCAAAGGGTGCTGGCAGAATCTGCAATTCTTTACTGCATAAACTCACAGCTCAGCTATTTCTATTCTTCCTCTTTCATTCTGCCAGCCTGACCAGTTGTTGGCTCTCAGTATTTTCTTGATGGATTTGGGGCAACAGCCAGGTGACCTTGAGCTCCTGTTGTGCCAGCTGCTTTGTGCCTCTTCGTTGGCTCCCTCCCCCTTCTCATCTGCAGAGCCCAGGGGTGGCAGCTCGTCCTGATGGGATGACTTCCCTTGCCCCCTCTCCCCAGCAGAGAACTGGCTTCAGACTGACAGAGCCACATTTCTCAAACTCCTTATAATCACCGATTGCTATGGGATAACTTCAGATTTCACCAGCATCACAGAGCAAAGACTCAAACCTCTGTTTTCACCCTCCTTAAATAGAGTACAGACCCTTTTAAAAGCTGCACAGGAGCTTTTAAACTCCTTGTGAACAAAAGTGGACTATTGCAGCCACTTTGTGGCCCACATAGCAACACAAGGTGGGCATAAGCAGTGACCACTGACTTACTGGTGGGGAGCTCTGGTGTGACATGGCTCAAACTTCGTGCAACCTCGTGCCTTCATGTGCACTCCACAACACCTCTGACCTATGCAGTTGCAACAGCAGTCACTCATCAGGGGCTGGGAAGCAGCAAAAAGGGGAACATCGCTACATTGCAGAGGTTTGACTACAGCTCTGACATTTAAGTCACCTTCAGCCGCCCAGCTCCGGTGCTGACAGCAAGCACTTGAGTGCAGGCTGTGCCAATCTGCCCAGGAACCTGGGCGAGGACTTGGCTGTGGAGGTCCACAGCGTCACAGCTCCCTTGTTATCTGAACACAAGCCAGGAAATTTCACAGGAGCTCGGGCTGGAAGGTGAAGCTGCAGAAGTGCACGACAGCGTAGGTGCTGAACGAAGCGCCGGGTACGCCAAACCTCTCGGTACTCGGGAAATAGGAGCGCAGCTCTCAGCATGCCGGACTGAAGGGAAGGGGTGCAAACAGACTGCACGTCTGTCCTGAAACCTTCTTGCACATTCACACATGCACCGGTGTCCTTGTTAAACAATTTCAGGTTAAGTATATACATTCAGAGGCTTTTAAAACTCATGATCTTGCTGGAAGAGGAATGCTGAAAGCAGTGCACTTACTTATAATGAAGGCACTTAGAGAAGCAAGACTCTTTAGCTGTTTACAGTTTACAGCACTCCAAACACAGGATTCTGTGAGCATGTGCACTGGATGCTTGTGAAAAATATATCTGTGTTATCCTTATTAAATATCTCACTAATGTGAAAGAAAGATTAAAGGTCATCTGTCAAATGCAGTTGTGAGGCCGGAAAATTCTCTCATGCTAGGTGTCTTGAAACCTTTAGGCTCATGATATGCTTGAAGAACAGAGAAAAAACATGATCAATGAATCATTAGGAGTCCTGTGCCTGATAATAGAGGTCAAGAGTGCCTTTTGAGCTCTTGAATGAGAGTGTAAGATGCTTTTATTAACCTGTCTCAAGATAGTTGATTGCCTTCAGATGTGATGATACTATCTCCAGCACTTGAATTTTAAAATGTTTGAAGATCTTTATGGGGAAACGCTTCTTTAATAAATGAATTATTGTGTAAATGATACTCAAGTTAGTTTTTAATAAAAAAAAAACAAAACCCCCACAGTATTCTACAAAGAATATTCACGCTTTATAAAATATTTGCTAGGATAAAGATAACTAATAGAAAGATACCTTCACATGAATGACTTTGGATTTACCTGCACCTCATTTTCTCTTCACACTAAGTTTCTGTGTAAATACATTCATGTCTAATTCTAATTGCTTTCTATTAGATTATGGCTGATTATAGCAGTGTGTGTGAAGAAAATGAAACTCCTCTGTGCTCAGATTCTAAGGAGCAAAGCTCTTTTCAGCTTTTATTCTCTCTGACACAAAAGCTATTTTGCATCTCACTCGATATAGAGGCTACCTTCACATTCACTTCACAGCCCTGTTACATAGCTTGAGAAGTGTAAAGTGATGTCTGACTAAATGAGAATATGGCCTTCACATATAAATTTTTATCGTTGTTTCATGATCTCAATTCCCTTTTCAGTTACACCAAAGTAAATCATAGATAAATCCATTTAAATCCACTGGATTGTACAAATGGGAAAAGAGATCTTAATTAGAGGAGATGAATAGCAATGTTCCAGATTTACATGGCTGCATACTTTTAAAAGCTAAAATATATAGGATTTTGTTCATGTACCCTTTTTAAAAATATGACAGCTTAGGCTTTCTTCTTGAAGAACAATTCCAATATAATTTCTTAGCTTATGAAAAAGAAGCAGATTGTGTTTTTCAGTAGGTCCTGCCAACCTGAACTATTCATGGTAGATCTGTTTTCTTGACACTGTCTTCACCTGGTTATCTGCTAGAGGACAATTTGTTAAGTCACTAATTAGTCTGAGAGCTGTTCAAATTCAGATGGCTTGGCTTTTTTATACAGCCAGTGACATAATGCTCAATTGCCTCATCCGCCATCCGGTTTGGAGTCAAGATGTGCTTCTTTCCCAGTGCCATTCTGTTGTCAATTGAAAAATTCTTCACATTTCTTTGCTGAGAAGTTTGTGGCCTACTTCATGCTTCCCCGAGAAAGAACTGCCACCAGTACTGTGTGACTGTCGGTGGCAGCAGGAGGGATCACAGCCCCTGCCACGTGCAGCACGCTAGAAAACCCTGAAGTTTTGCAGTAATTTCTCCCATTCAGTGCCCATTTCACTTCTGAGTGAAGGATTCATTTGGGTGGCTTCACCCTAGTTTTTATGTGCATTCAGTATTCTTCCCGTACTATTTAAGATATAACTTCAAAAAGATGAATGCTAGCCATGAGACTATGGCTACCTCATATAGATCAGGGCTACGAAGACTTAACATGTGATGAAGATGCTGAGCTTCCTGTTCTCTCTCCTGTGTATTGTGCTATATTAATATTGTGTATCACACAAGCAGAACCCTTATTAAGCAGCAGTTTTGCAGACAAGGATGTTACACTGGCTGCTGAGCTGAATACAAACCAACACTGTGTGACACTGCAAAAAAAAAGGCCAGTCTCCTCCTTGGATATACTGACAGGAACATCAAGTGTAAGACCCAGGAGGTCTTGCTCATTTTTTACTTATGAAAGAAGAATGAAGGAGATGGTTTGTTTAATCTAGAGGAGAGAAAACTGAAGGGGACATAACAGTTCTCTAGTATGCAAAAGATTCTGGTAACTAGGCAAACTAGCAATTAATTTTCACCACACTTCCAAGCAGAAATGGAGGAAAAACAGTTGAACTATGTGGCGAAAGGTTTAGGTTAGATATTAGAAACAGCAGTGCGATTAAAATAACGTTTTAATGGAACATCTATGAGGAAGTTGGAATTTCTTCTCTGGAGCAGATTGGGAAGAGATAAGACCATTAACAGGTAGGGAGGGCTTAAAGGCTCAGTTATTGTCAGGGTAGTTTCTCGAGGTGCTTCCCAACTTGTGAGGCTGTAAGTTTGTGATTTTGCACCCTTGACTCATTTTTCCTGCCTTCAAACACCAGCATGTTCTTTTGGTGATACTTTAAATGTTGCAGAGAAAGGGTGAGAGAAGAGACTCTGCCTGTGCCTTGTTCACAGCATCTCTGGGTGTGTAATGCAGATGACAAGTTTGCTAATGACTGTCTGGGTTACTGCAGCATTTTCTCATCTTTCAGGCTCTTTTCAACAGCTTAGCCTCATTTATGGGCTCATCCCTCAGAAACAAACAATACGGAGCAACATTTTGACCTGCCCCTGTACAGCTGTACTCCTCCAATTGCTCCCACTGATAGTCTGCCTAGAAAGGCACATCTGGATTCTTGGTAGAGCTGGCGTAACCCAGGTCAATGCCAAGTCAGGGCACAGGCCTGTCCTGCAGCAACAGGACAGTTTGGTTAGCAAAAGTTCTGAGGATCAGGTCCTGCAGAGATTTTGTAATGCATTCAAATAACTTTTCACATGCACTGAAAAAAGTACTTTATACCATGCAGAGGAAAAGGTCACAACAGCACTTACATTTCAACAAGAGGTAATTAACATGTTACCTGGCCTTTCATTTGTCAGCTCGCATAAAGTGACCCACATGGCCTGCAGTTACAGACGTATTATGTTGCACTAATGTTAGGAGAGAAAAAAATGTGCTAGGAGACTCAAAAAGTTGCATGGAGGGGGTATTAAGTAACACAGAGAGAAGTTATTTGTGCATTTCCAGTTTTGTTCTATCAGGATCACATTGAGAATGAATACAGAAAGGATCTTTGAGCAGTTCCCAAGAAGGCATAGTCTTTAAGCAAAATAAACTTTCAACAATCAAAGGTCCTACCGGCGCACATTCTACCTCACTTTTATGTTCAGGCGAAAAGGCAGAGTCTTCAGATTTTTTGCTCAGTGAGATCCACGTCTGGAAAATTTTGCATACGGAATTTTCTCTGCAGTTCAATATGCCTCACTTTGAACCCTGAAATTGGTAGGTCTCTATATATTCCTGGGTACCTTCTTGAATTGGACTGAAAACAACAGGAGTTTTTCCATCTAATTTAGCTAAAGATGAAGCTGAGAGAGAAAACAAGGCAGCAGCTGTCATTTTTGGTTTCTCTAAACAGCTCTCACCTAGCATTAGCTCCTTTTATCTTGGCAACATCCTACTCACTGCCTGCAACACATGAAACCAAAGCTAAATTTTGCTCTTCTCTATCCTAAAACAAACCCTTGTGTAATGGCACTGATTTCAGTGCTGCTAATGCAAATGTCTGCTAGGGATTTCAAGGTAAATTATGTCTTCAAGATGCTAAAAACTGTGTAATACCATGCATTTTTATACAGAAGCATAATGTGGCAGTAACTCTTTCTAAAAAATTGCTGTTATCGTATCTACCACCCAGAATGAAGGCAGCATGAAGAAGTATCTCAAGTGTTTCCTGGGACTAGCACATCTGTGCAGTTTGTAAAGAGTAAAATTGTAACAATCTGTTGAGTTTTCCAAAATTATAACAAAGACAAGTCAGAATCCTAGGCTGTGTCCAGTTCAGTCACATCTAAGCAAATTTGTATATAAAAAAAAAATCGGGGTTTCTCAAAGGATTTGATAAAAGCCCTAGTTCATTAAGGTTCTTAAGTTCATGCTCAGTTTAAAATGTCTTGGCCTAACCTTCAAATTCAAAGGAAAACATGGGTGGTTATCTTGCAGAACACAACTATCTAGATAACTGTGCGTAGGAGGGCAGGTTTATAAGTTTATTTTATTTCTACATATAAATGTAATATCTAAAATGGTGTACATTATGTGGAAAGTGCAAGCTTAAATGGGAAGGTGTAAAAGCAAGATCATGATTTTTTTCCAAAGGACAGGAATTTAAGTGCATTTTTCCCATATGTCAAACAACACTTTACGCCACCTTGAAGACCACTGCTGAACCTACTGAGATGATAAGTTTTTGAACTTCCAACCTGAAATTAGTCCTTTGAGCAAATAAAATGTTTGATAGCAATGATCTACTTTTCTTTTTCTCCATCATCTGAGTTTAGAGGATCTATTTAGAAGAAACAGATTTAGTGCTATATAATGTTTTCATCATAATAACCCATAGCCTGAACAAGAGCATATCCCAAGATCTGTGAATATCCACAGTCCAATTCTAAGCCATCTACAGCTTTTTTTTCTTTCTTCCTCAATCAGCGAAAACATAATGAGAATATGCTAGAGCTAGGGCCGCTTTGCACAGCTTGAGTAAATTGGTGTGAAGGAAAAGCTGCAATCATTCAAACCATTCATTTAAAGAGATGTTGATCTCCTTCTTCCCTACTGATCCTCTAATACTCATTTACAAAGTACTTTTCCACTTAGCTTTTCTCGTCTTTCCTTTACTCTCTGCAATTGTGAATGTCTGTATTTTCATTGATGCAGGACACAAAGCCCAGGAAAGGCCTGACTAAGTGAGTGAAAAACAATTTCTTCCCGAAATGTAACTCTGCCCACATGAAACGTACAGCTGGGATTTTTCATGATCCTTTAATTGACTGGTAACATCGGTAAGGGTTGAGTCACAAGCTTAATTCACTGCACAACTACTTCCCAAACTTCACTCCATTCAAACTTAGCACATCATTTATATCAGTGCATTTGAAGAAAGCTAAGTCTGGCTTAGTCAATTTGGTAATGGTACTTTTTTCCCCCATGTATCCAGAAATGCTCTATAAACACACAAGAACAGTCTTGTCACACGTCTGCACAGCAAGTAGCTGCTCTATCCACTAAAAAGTCAGTCCAGAGTCAGACTAAGAGACAGGAGTTAGGGTGCCCCAGCATAGGGCAGAGGCTCTGAAGAACAGCTTAAAACACAGGAGCAGATATATAACAGCAGGAGAATGGAATGGGCCTGGCGGTGAAGCTGAGATCAACATTGCTGCATCAACGTGGCGAGGAAGGAGGAGCACTGAAATGGACAGAGGAAAATGGACGAGAGGAAAACAAGGCTCATGATGACGGACTACGCAGAGGATCTCGGAGGCAGTCTGAATGGGTCTGCAGGCAGCAAGGCAAAGGTTTAGTAGTCCAGAGAGGAGGAAGGTGCAAAATCAGCTTCAAGGGAAAAAAAAAAAAAAAAAAGTCATTTGTCAGAATTCAGGATATTTGGACAGCTAGAGAATGAGCATGCCTGACCCTGAAAATATTACAGAGAAAGGAGCAGCAAGGCAAGGAGACAGCCCTGGGAATGCCCTTAATCCCATGCAGTGCCTAGCACAAAAAGGATCTGAAGTAGCAGGTAGTCCCAGTGGCAAGGATTGTACAATAGTTGTATGAGCTATCTGTATCTTTTAAATCGAGCATTAGCAATGTTGGAGATTAAGTCATTCATGCATCCTTTTCCAAAGACACAAATACCTTTTGACCTTTTTTTTCTCATTGAATCCTATTATATTTCTTCTAAATGCAGCTGCATACCAAACCGTCCCATCCAACTCTGAAAAGTTTCTCACTAACTGAGGAAGTCACAAACTTGCCAGTTCCTGCTGTGCCCATACTAGGATTTTATAAAATGAGATTCTGTTCCATTTTGTGTTTTGCTACTATATTTGTAGCACGGCAAATAATGAACAGAAACATGCTGCATAAAACTAGAAGGATAAGGATGCACTGTGTAGAATGGCTGATTTGGTTATATGATGGCATGAGGGAAGAACATGCGATGCCATCAGTGATCAAAGGATCACTCATTCCCTTGGAGGAACTGAGACCCCCAACTCCAGATGAGGAAAGGGAATTTCCTACCCTGGCTTTGCGGGTCCTGATCCAACACCAGCGAAGAGGTTACCTTGGCAGGGCCAAACTATCTGCTGCTCCCAGCTACCCACGCCACCTCTCTGCCATGCTCCCAAACTCTTTGCAGGAATGCATGAGTAGCCCATGTAGCGACTTCTTTAGTTCACAGTATATAACATTAAGGTAACCCCAAATTGCTGCCATTCACCCTAATAGCATGCTTTGGCAGAGCTCAGCTGCTCCACAAGCAGTTATGGGCCATCTCTGCTGCTGCAAGAACAGCTATGCCATCTGCAGAAAGGAGAATTCATCAAGAAGAGGTTTGGGTGTCTGCTTTAGGCATGAACTGCAATTGCTTCTCCAAGGGACCGTCCCCATCTGTGAGCCAGGCTCTGACTAATTTCCACAGTGGCAAATCCAGTTTGGGAAATTGCTGTTCCAGCTTGAATGCCTAGACACTCAGTCGCATTCCCATCCCACCCTAGAAGCTGTGTCCTTCGGCCATGCTGCTTCACCTACCTGGTGGCCATGGTCTAAATCCTGTGAATTGACTCTGTCAATCTCCTGGACTTCTTGGTTTTTGTTTTTGTTTTTTTTTCCCCCAATGCAAGAACTTTTCAAACCAAACCTGTTGTCATCGGGTAATGACGTATAATCACTGCCTTAGGTTGTATGACATTTAAAAAGAAAAATATTTGTTTAATAGAAATAGTCCTGATTTACTCTGAACCACAACACACATCCCAGGTACAAGCACGTACAAGTTTATAGATGATTCTTGTCTTACATGAGTCACTGGTGGTTAGATGTAGAAGAAAACCTGCCTAATATCTTGGATTGAATTTATGAAGTGCTGTTTTATTGTGTGTAAAAAGATTTAAACCAAGACTTCTCCTTTTCCTTTCATTGATAACTGTCAACTGAAAATGTATTTGCAAGACCTTGAAGTGACTGCAACTGATATAATTGAAACATCACATTTGAAGCACAGCACTTAGCAGCTTTACTTGGACAGGGTGCATTACCCAAGTAGCTTGTGGGAGGCACAGTCACACACACAAATGCTTTTGCTGCCTCTTGGCAGGACCTGCGTGCTTATTCCCATTGCTGATCACACCACATTCAACGTGTATTGCATCTCGCTCGTGTCAAAGGTAGCTTGAAGAACATAACAGTTTGAAAACACACTGAGAACAAAATTCCATCCTGACTGATGAGCCGTAGTGACGAATGAAAGTGTGGAGGATGAAAGGATATAAGCTGGGTATGGGGAGCCACTTCCTGCTGAGTGCTACGTAGTGCCAGTAGCTCAGCGCACACCTCCACGCCATCCGGTGAGGATGGGGAGAAGAGTCAAGTTGTTTGGGGTTGTACGAAATGATGCTCAGGTCTATACTTAGAACAGGTTGAAGGTTCCCTAATGCTGGTATAAATTACTGGGGGAAAAAAAAAAAAAAAAGTGATTCTAAATGCACTGCATTGTTTTGCTTTGAAATGATCATTCAAATTTCTTCTCTACATGTGAATGCAAGAGAGGTTTAGTAACACTGCTGTGGTATTTGCACATGCACATAAAAGGTGAGATTTTCTATTAAAAATATAGCCCAAGAAGCCTTTTCTTTAACTAGAGGACCCTGCTGTAAAATGGATTGCTTCTGACTCACAAAAGCTTAAGAATATGGGAGCTGACGCAGGAATTTGCAAGAATACACAGGAATTTATCCGAATCTGCGACTCATGGTATTGAACCCTTAACTCTATTTCATTTCCCTTGTGTCCTTCTGTCAGCAAAACGTAGCAGTGACTACAGCACCTCTTGAGTGTCGCAGATGAACACTTATCCGTGCTCCTCCTCATCTCCAACATTGATGAAATTTCCAGCCACGAACCCAACTTGGGTGCAAGGAAACAGTTTTCTTCCCCTGGTTGCAAGTGTAGACTTAATCCAGAGCAAATCTCTGCATGATTTCTTTGTAAAAGAAGGACCTATGTTCAGTGTCTTTTCTTAAAAATCATACAAGCAATTTCACACCAAGGCATAAGTTTACTCTAGGAAGCTGATAAGAAGTACTGACGCTAGGAAAAGAGTTTCTTATTCCATTGCCATTCTTCCCATCACTGTCTCAGAAAGGCTTCACTCCATTCTTTGCATTCTCCTAAACAGACTGATAATAAAACTAAGCAACACAACTGCTGTATTTTCAGAAAGAAAACTTTCTCAAAAAATCAGGTCATCGTAAAGCTCACAAAAAAAAGCAAAACATGTCACAATCTGCTTTCAGCCCTATTCCCTAATAGGCATCATGTACTTGGGAAGGCCTCAGGTTAGTTTAGCTTATGTTTTATTTACCTAAAATGAGTACAACGAAACCACACTGTCACAGCTAGTCAACTAGATCAAAATAAATTATGGTCTACTAATCACTTTCCACAAGGTCTGCAGCCATCCACATCGGCACGCTACCTCAACAGCTACCTACACTCTGGCTTCCCAACCAGAAATCAGACCCTACTCAGCATCCACTTGCAACCGCATTCCCAGTTACCTGGTTCTAGGTCTTGCGACAGTAAGTACAATAACAGCTCCTCAGTTTCATCTTCAGGTTTTATTTTTGTTTTTCACAAATACAGCATTCTGCTAGTACTATAATAAATCTTTTTTAATCCTGCTCATCTACAACCCACTCAGGAAAATTTTTAAGTATGTGAGCAGAGGTAACCTCATTAATCCCAATGGAAAATCCACATGCTTAAAAATAAGCATATACTTCAATGCATTTCTAGGTTAAGACCTTGCTTCAGTGAAACCATGAGAAAAAACTACCTGCCATCTGTAATATCTGCAGCTATAGATTTTTCTTAAATAGTAAAAGCCATAACCACCAAGCATATATTTGGTATACTGCTGAGGTCAATAAAAAGTTGTGGCACAAACCTTTTTTGTTCATTCCTTACAGAGAGTTTGTTCATATTAAATTCAATAATGGATAGGAAAGTACTTTTCATAAACCAAATTATTTTCACTACTAAGTTTTGTTATTTGGACTGCAAAAACACCTACATGCCCAGGAAATAGATGTGTATTGTAACATCACGGGATAAAAATGTACTGGGAAGCAGAATGTGGTCCACAAGCTGTAGTACTAAATTTTACTTAATTTAGCTACAGTGAGCAAACAAATCCTCCTTTACAGGAGGAAATCCTACACTGGAGATTTCACTTCAAAGTGTTCCGAACAAAATCAGTGGAAAAGAATGATTTGGAGACAGTCTGGGTATTTTAAGCACACTTTCTACTATTCTCCAAAATTACCAGCACTTTGGGTTTTCCTGATAGGATGTATTCTTCATAATGATCCTCACAGCAGGCTTAAGAATTGGTTGAATTATCTTGTAACTATATCTACTGCCATCCAGAGGTAATTGGCAAAAGTTTGAAGAGTAAATCTAAGTTAATGGCATCACTAAAGGTAAGATATGAATACTGGATATTAGAACAATTCCTGTTTTATATAGACTTGAAGTTGCAGCCCAACTCAACACAAATTACAAAAATAAAAGTTAGGCAGGATAATTCTTTTTTTTTTCTGATAGAAAAAGAAAAAAAAAAGAAACAGTATGTATCACATTGGCATTGTAGTTCATTTTGTGCATTAAATTTGTCCTGCATTATGCTTTCTATTACTCTTTTCAACAACTGTTTCTGCAAATTACATTATGCCATCTTAGGTTTTTCGTACAGAGTACGTGTTTTTCAAAGACTGTTATACAATCCTTAATACTAAGCAACTCTTGAATATGGCATGTGCACAGGAGTTTTGATTGAAAACTAAGGGTGCTCATATTTTGAAGCACCACATCCCGAACTTTTAAGATATGACCAGCTAACATTATTTAGGCGCCCAGATGCCAAACAGTATCTGTATTTAAAAAACAGGCTTTAAGTATTATGAGAATAGATTAGGATTTTCAAAGGAACCTGAAACTATTTAGCTCTGATTGGTATTTCCAGGATTCTTAAATCTACTGTGTTCTTTGAAAATTAAATCTATAGTGATTAGAAAAGAACTGCTATGCAATGCACAAAAAAAATTGTGCTTTGGATGACAAAAGGATGACACAGCACTCCATACCTACGTACCTTCTACCTCCCTCCTGGGGTTTTGTATCAGATCTAGCTATCACGTACTGGGCAACTAAGAAAAATGGATGGATTTAAATCATCCCTGTAACTTCAGATGAGGAAAGCTGTGCGGCCACACGCGTACTTCTGTGTGATATCCCTGGGATCACGCATTATCCTTGAGGGTGCTAACTGCAGCAAAAGCAATTACCGCTTTTTACCTCAAAGAAAGCCTGCACCTCGACACAGCATCCAATTTCTGCTCAAGCTTCTCACAGCGCAGAGAGTTAGGAAACATTAAGAAATTAAGCATATACACATTTGTAACACATGAGTTACCAATTACTATAATTCATAGTGAAGAGATAGGGAACCCAAGGACAGACACGGTAAGGCTGAAACTGTGGAAGTATCTACAGATGGTGAGTGGCCACAATTAGGGATAACTGCCTTCAAGGACTATGGCTGAGCACTTAAAAATCCAGCCAGAGGCACTTAGAGAAATATGATATTTGAGATCCTGAAACCAGGAAAAGAGAAGTCAAGATGACCAAAATGAATAAACATTTCTAAAATTTCATCCTTAAAAAAAATTGCTGCAAAAACCTGTTAAGAAAGCATACACACATGCCTATTCACTTCAGGGAAACTGTGTGCCTGCTTGTAATTCACAGCTATAAACTGAGAGCTATAAGTTCAAAGCATTGCTAGGATTATTAAAGTCATCATCTCAGAAGCCGTTTCTCACCGTCGTCTAATTTCCTAAAATATCCATGATCCCATTTACAAATTCTGTTTGGTTTACAAATCCACTCAAATATTCTCCCAACTCGCCTTATCAAGCACTTCCTGAAACCAGAAACTCAGAAATGCCTGTCTAAATAACATCTTCTCAGCAGTAATGATTTTGTAGTCAGATTTCGATAGCAAGCAATATTGTGCTGAAGAGATGTGAAGCCCAGTAGAAGCTTGTTCTTCAGTTATATTATGCCAGTTCTTCAGTGCTTGCCAAATAAAAGTTTGGCTTTGCTGGTAAAATGAACAGATATTTCTTTTTCATATAGAAAGGGAGAACATCTGTACAAAGAGTATGAAATTTCTTCATGCAATAAGTAAAATCTGACTCTGTCGGGAACTTCAGCAAAGCCCTCAGAGACTATACGTCGGTCAGGGCTTCACGCATGTTCCTTGGAAGTGAGAATCATCGAAAAGATGTAAGAAGCTTTTTCAGAATCTTTCTCTAAATAGAAATTTAGATGATTTCTTTATACTTTTTTTTAATAGCTTTAAGAATGCATTGTAATATATATTTTAACAAGTTTCAAAGACCTATCTAATTTGTTGGAAGCATTTTTTTTATTATTATTAAGGGAAAAAAAGAATGTGTAAGCATTATCTGTTAATTATAAATGTTACTGTTCAGTTACATGGCATAGAGTGTAAACACATAGGATCAATTCTTTGGCTCTAACAACAACAACAAAAACAATACCATGGGAAGAAAGAATACTATTTAAAAAATGTATCTGAACTCCATCTGAGCATAGGTATAGAGTTTGAAGTTTGTAATCGGAAGGCAATATCAAGAAAATACAAGGGTGCCTCTATTATCCTGCTATTGCAAAGAGACACTGAGAGGAAGTCGCAATCAGTCCTATTTACCCCATTGGGACCACAACTACAGTAAATTACTTTTTTTTTTATTATTACTTAAAGTTGGAATTCAGTTCCTAGCAAATATCCCATAATTAATTCTTTAACCTTCTGAGAGTCATCCTAATTTTTCATTTATTTTTTTTCCTTAGAAGCTTTGTGCTAACATGTACAATATGAAGACCAGTTCCCGGTATGCATTCCTTCTGTTTTTCTGTCGACATAAGGTAATCATAAAATATCAAGACAATTTTGTGTAATAAATTTTACTAATTATGTCCCTTCAGTCTCACTCACTTACCGGAAGACTATTGGGCTTTGCACAAATATAAACCAAAATAGCTAGATAGGATAGTACAGAGATGAAGAGCAGAGATGAAACACCTGCCCGAACAGCGCACCTTGCTCATGCAGTACGAAAGTATAAATACATGCCTGGACCTGTTTGTGCCATAAATAGTGCATGTGTATGTTTTAAAAAGTGAGAAGTGTCTTTAGTATGATCTATAATTCCAGGTGAAAATATGAGCTATCCCAGGAAAGTGAGCAAAGTCGCATCCAATGCTAGGCCATCTTGTGGTAAATGGAAAAACTGTCCGTGGCAGCTCGTCAGGTTTTAAGTGCAGAGGCCATTTGTGCTCTGTAGTACGTGAATTATACTCAGACCTGGTGGGCTGAAAAACAGAATGATCCTAATTACAATTATACGGTATAAATGTTCTATGCTAGGCCATAGAAACTGGGAATCAGGTCTGTATCTTCAGCTTGTAAGACTGGCATTTTATTTTCATTCTGAAAGCGCATCTGCCACGTCGCCCTCACACTCATTTCCCTCACTCCGAACAGGAGGCAGCAAATTGCTCCCAGCAGGATAATTCCCACAGCTTTTGCTGGCCGCAGCCAAACCCCATCCCGAGCTCGTTTCGGGGATTTCAGCCCAAGGCGCCACAGCCGAACAACCCCAGTCTGCGCGTTGCTACGGAAGGACTCGGCCGCGGTGCATTAGTTTAAAAGCAGAGCGAGGACTACATCTCCCAGGAGGCACCGCGCCGCACCGCCCCTCCCGCCCGGGCTGTGTGGGGCGCGGTGCACGCTGGGAGCTGTAGTTCCGCGCCGCCTTCCGGCACGCCGGCCGCTTCCGCAGAGGAGCACCCGCCGCCATGGCGGCCGTGCGCGTGGAGGAGGTGCTGGCGGCGGCGGCGGAGCGGGAGGCCGAGCAGCAGCAGCGCAGCGTGGCCGTGCACAAGGAGCTGGAGCTCGACTTCGACCTGGGCAACCTGCTGGCGCTGGACCGCAACCCGCCG